>OW240914.1:297798181-297878482 GCA_933207985.1 Pelobates cultripes
TTAAAAGCTTATCAGTTCGCTTATTTAGGTTCCTTAATACATACATTGAATTGTAATCACTAAACAATTAATTAACAAACAACATGCTAAAATAGAACAAAACAAACAAGATTTTCTTCCAGGTTACCTGTAATGGCATAAATCTTGAGATTCTGTTATTGCATTATTTTTTTTTTAGTTAATAATTCTAATTTAATCTAAATATGGCTTTATGTAGGGGGTCAGTGTTCCAGCTGCACTAGTCCTATGGATGTTCAAACCTCAGAGGTTCACAGGTTTCATTCCTGACAAGATGACTTCAGCTTGAATAATAATGATAATTAAAAGATGTGAATGCTAACTTAATTATTCCTGGACTTAACATTTGACATTCTCAATTTTTTTTCCCAAACTCTTAAATATTATATTTCTTACACTTTATACTAAATGTGTCAAATGTTTTGTTTTTTAATTCTCGTTCAGAGCTGGGCAGTTGTCAGTTGTATGATACAACTATATATCATATATAACTATATAATTAAATATTAGTAGAGTTCCTTACACACAGGCTAAACTTACAATTCCAATGCCGGGTGCACACTATGGCTTAAGATAGCCAGATAAATGTTGTAGTTAGTAGCACTTACGGTTTTGTAAAAATTCTTACTTTATTTTTCCAAGTTAAAAAACAACCAACGTTTCAGTCCAATCTATGGACTTTCTTCAGGATCAACACACCATATTTCAATACTCAGGTATTTTGGCATCTTGTCTACTGGACTAATACGGCTAATCCAATCTACTCTATATATATTCTTTCATTTGAGTTATACATACAGAGTCGGAACAGCTGTTGGCTTGTAGGCCAGGGACTAATGAAAGTATTTCGAAAATTGGGCAGACTAGATGGGCCAAATGGTTCTTATCTGCCATCACATTCTCTATGTACCATCAAATTATTTAGTTTTACCTGTTAGGGTATCATGTATAGATTTTTGTATTTGTTTGTATGGAAGTAAAATCATTTGTACACGTGAAAAAGGCAAATTAAAACTGACATACATGTTTTTGTTGATTGAATATGTGTATTTAAATGATGTCCTTAATGTAAATAAATTAATAAGTAAGTGTGTGTATGTGTGTGTAGACATAGATAGATATAGAAAATATACAGTGTGCTTTAAGCCTACTAATTTAATTAATATTGTGTTTATACAGAATTTTGTTATTAAGTAACTATTCAAAACGTATGCTTTTACTGTTCTGTCTGATTCAAGGGAAAGTTAGTCCCCTCTGGTGTTTAATTTTCCCCATAAGAAAACAGCCTCCAAGTAAAAAAGGAGATAGACTGTATTTGTATTATATCACAGATTTTAAATACTTTGTAGTCACCTTAACAAGAAAGAACTGCACTGCTAGAAAACACAAGTCTAATAAAGGCCACTGGCAGAAAATTGGACATTCCCTAATCCCTTCCACCTATACTATAAATAAAATCTAGATTTAGATTATCTCCAGGACACCCACGGAATCCACTATGAGAGCAACTGCACTTTTATGTAGACACATGCCATATATCATCACTACAAACAAATGGCTGTCCCTAGGATTGCTATTATCAAGTTAGCTGCTGAGTGACTCCTGGGCTGTCTCTTGCCTTGTCATGTGTGGTGGGTGGGGGAAGTGAATAAGTGACAGTACTAAAGCCCTTGGCAACGTACTTATTGCCTTTTTTTTGCAGGGGGTCCAGGCGATCCCCAACACCCTAGTCATATTGCATACACAAAATTAACTGTCCCTCCTTAAGTCCTCTTTAAAAAAATCATTATTACCATATGTACATTGCTCTTTATCTGCAGTTATGAGGAACTGGGTATGAGGGTCTACACAACATTAAGGAGCAGCGGAGGGCATGCTTGGTGGTATTATAAAACATTTTTTTTCTCATAGTGCTGATCATCAAACTGGCAAACAGTGTTAGTATCGTGCCAACCTACCTGGGTTACCCAGGCACCAGTGCCCCAGAAGAAGCCAAATGTCTCTCTTGAATAAAGCACTTATTGGCACTATTTGACCCTCTCAGCCAATGCTGAAAATAACACGTTTACCTCAGTAGAACTAACTGGATTCTCCCATAAAAAATAATCAGAAGCAGGGATATTGACCATGGATGCCAAGCTGGACAACCAAATAAGTACTAAAATGGTTTAAAAATTAGACTGGGAGAGAACCAGGAAAATCCTGTCACCATACCCACTATAGCATGTTGTAGAGGTTATGGTACTTTTAGTTTTTCTTTAATACATTATGTCTTACATGGTTGGTGTTGGTAACATAGATTATAGTCTGTCACCATTGTTCTTGGAGCCTGTCTGTGCTGCGAAGTCTGAAATGCCTGGCATAGTGAAACACGTTGGGAGGAATAATGGGAAGGGATAGAGCAATGGGTAGAAATAGGATTAAATTTAATGTTTGATGAAAATAAAAGATAGGTTGCAGACGATAGAGTACAGGTATGGGGTAAGAGGGAGAAAATCTGAGCCAGTGAAGTGGAAACAAATATTAGAAAGTGATAGTTAAAGGGAGATGGAAAGGAGAGGGGAGATGGAATCGTGACTGTGAAATAAGTAGAGAGGGCCTTGAGGTAAATCCGAAAAATGAGGTGAAGAATAGACAAGTGGTAACTAGGAGAGCACCAGCCCAAAATCTGTTAAATTTCATTGGAAATAGTCACCTCTCATAGTATATCAATTTTTAGTTCACTCTTGGCATGCCATATATAGAGGAAGTAAAATTATCCGTAATGTTCTGGGATGCTATCACTTCTCTCCATTGAAAAGATGGTTTCTGTCTATTTACCAAAGTTTTTTTCTTTTATAACAGAAGTGCGTGTTATTTTACATTACATAGAACTGTGAGAAAATATCATAAATGTTTTAGGATACATGATATTTTTGTTCTCGCAGATCACACGCGATCATCTAGAATGTGAAGTGCTCATTTGTAAGCCTGTGGCCAGTGATTGAAACACTTTTTCAGTTGTAGGTGCTAGAAAAACAGTTTTTAATTATTTTACACAACAGTGTCTGCTTTAGCTGCTGAACAGTTAAGAGACAAGTACCCGTGAAGATCTTCTCAATTCCTGCAATAATCAAAGCTTATTTTAATTTGAAATTTACCAAGTAAAAATCTTTTACTGAATTAAAAAAAAAAAAAAAAAAAAGACACGGTTCTCTCACTACAAGAAGCACAGATCTGCTTTTAGATTGAAGGCACAGGGAAGGTGGCAAGAATCTTAAAATTTAATTTTATGTGCATTGCAAGTATATATGTGCTTTCTATTAAAGCAGAAAATACTATTTTTAAACTTTAGTGGCTCTTTATCTTGCTTTCTGCATTCCTTTGAGTCATTTTCTAGCGCTTCCTGTATGACTGCTAATTGTCATTACGTTGAAAGCAGCTGAAGAACATACCATTCTCTCTGTGTCCTAACACGTGACTGGAGGCCACAATCTATGCACTGGGCAGACTTTGAACTCTAACTTAAATTTTAACACATTTATTGGATTCGAAAATATACATGCTAGTCTTTTTCATTTGCAGGCTGAGTGCACTTTTATTTGACAGATTGCTCGATAAATAATATCGAGATAACACGAACATCGTAGAGTTGTATGTTGAAAGGCAAATTCTATTTTCGAACTTTACCGGGTGTTACTAAAAGCAAAGGTGGGAAGATGATAGTTGTTCTCATTCTTTCCCCTCATGCTCATTTAAAGTGTGTGGTAGGAAAGGTAGGGCATATTTAATAACAAATTTGTGATTTTCTCAAATGTTATCTTGAATGGAGTTTTTTTATTTTTTTATTTATTTATTCAGCCAAACATTATTACAAGATTGGACCAATTAAGTTTTCTGGCTAATGTTATTTTTACATTAATTGTTTTAGTAGGAAATAACTAAGAATGTTTATACAAGTGTTGTTAATTAAAAAGTGGAGCTATCACCTTGGAAACAAAGGAACACTAAGATCCTGATGAATGTGTCAAGCTGACTACTCTACATCAGTCATGACTAGTGCAGGTACTGATTCCGAATGAAGTAGTTGGATACTTTTTCTATTGAAATTAACATCTCCCTTTGTCATATGTAAATAGAGATATGAAGTGGTGGATTTCTAAGCAAATCAGTTCAATAACTGGATCGAAATATACTGCCGTGAGCTTTGACCTAGATAGCAAGAGCTATTGCATAACAGTTCAATGTAAAAAAAGAAATTCTACCCTTTTTCTACCTTTTGGTTTTAATTGACAGGACATGTGGACACACATGATTGGGATTGTATTGATATTTTACAAAAAAATTATTGAGAATAATGGGAAAGTGAGGTAAGAATGTTGCGATAACTGCAAGAAATATGCATTAAGTTAAAAATCATCAATTATAGAACGTCAGATATTGGTTTTTATATGGACCGTAACATCTGGATTTATTGTTCAGTTCAAATCTATCCCATTTATTATAAAAGTTGGTAATTCCTAGTCTTCTTCAATTAGACTATATTGCAGAGGTGAGCAAAGTTATTCTTTTAGGTCATGCATACAGTTGCGCTTAAAAGTTTGCTTAACCTGTCAGAAATTGTGATATTTTGGGACTTATTTTGAAAATATGACTGATCATGCAAAAAAAAGGATTTTATTGTAGGATAGTTATCATATAGAACCATTTATTATAACATAGATGTTTGGCTCCTTTTTAAACCATAATGATAACAGAAATCACCCAAATGGCCATGAACAAAAGTTTTCATACCCTTGATTGTTTGGCCTTGTTACAGACACACAAGGTGACACACACAGGTTAAAATGGCAATTAAATGTTACCTGTGGCTTTTTAAATTAAAATTAGTGTCTGTGTATAAATAGTGAATGAGTTTGTTAGCTCTCACTTGGATGCACTGAGCAGGCTAGATACTAAGCCACGGGGAGCAGAAAAGAACTGTCAAAAAACCTGCGTAACAAGTTAATAGAACTTTTATAAAGATGGAAAAGGATATAAAAAGATACCCAAAGCCTTGAAAATGCCTGTCAGTACTGTTTAATCACTTATTAAGATGGGGAAAATTCATGGATCTCTTGATACCAGCCAAGGTCTGGTAGACCAAGAACGATTTCAGCCAAAACTGCCAGAAGAATTGTTCGGGATACAAAGAAAACCCCACAGGTAGCCATTGTCATTGTTCTGCTCAGAAAAATACAAATTAAACCACCCACCCTTTAATACCCACAAATTGATTCCATTGAGGGTCTGAGAAGGAGCCAAGCCGATCCCCTATAAAATAGACAAGCTGATTGCTCATAACCATATTTTCTAAATAAAATAATAATACCTTTAGATGCATAGGTAATTCCATTTTTATGTTTTCCTGGCAGGACAGCCCACACAAGTAAACTGTAAAAGAAAACAAATGATTGAGAAATGCAGGCTGCTCTGGAAAAAGACAGAGTGGTTGTTTCAAGTTGAAAAATACGATGATACTTGAACAAAAATGAGCTCCATGGTCGAGTTGCCAGAAGGAAGTTCTGAGCCAATGCCACAAAAAAGTCCAGTTACAATATGTCCGAGAACACCTTGACACGCCTCACAGCTTCTCGCACAATGTAATTTGGAGGGACAAGAAATAGATCTTTATTTTCACAACCATAAGCGCTATGTTTGGAGAGGGGTCAACAAGGCCTATAGTGAAAAGAATACCATCCCCACTGTGAAGCATGGTGATGGCTCACTGATGTTTTGGGGGTGTGTGAGCTCTAAAGGCACAGGGAATTTTGTAAAAATTGATGGAAAGATGAATGCAGCATGTTATCATAAAATACTGCAGACAATTTGCATTCTTCTTTAAAAATGGTACATATTTTACCAATTCTCCAAGGGTATGCAAACATTTGAGCACAACTGTATATAGTGATATCTGTTCTACTACTAAATGTAGATTGGATTAAGATATTTTTATGGCAACCATGCAACCTTCAGCACTCTATATGTTGTGGACTACATCTCCCATAATGCTCTTAAATCCATAATGCTGGCAAAGACACACATACACACTCATACAGCCAAACATACACGGACACACACAGTCATACAGACACACATACACACACTCTCAAACAGACACACAGTCATACAGACAAACATACACATACCCATATAGAGGCACATACATACACTCATATAGACACATAGTCATACAGGCACACATACAGACACTCATAGGCATGCACACTATAATATAGACACATAGTTATACAGATACACATACACACACTCACACAGACACATAGCCATACACACATACACTCATACACAGGGCCGCCATCAGAAGTTTTGGGGCCCCTAATACAGCTCAGGGTCTGGGCCACCAGGACCGCCTCCAAATCTCACCCACAGAAATACACACACACTGATACAAAGGGACACAGATACACACACACACACACACAAAGATTTCAGCCACCATCCTGTTTCTTACCTTTTCATTGCAGGAGGGTGGCTGGGGCTAATGGAAGTCGGTGTGGGCTCTCCCTCTTCATGGCCTGTCTGTCTCTCCTCCCCCACAAAGTGAGCTGGGAGGAAGTGACCATCCGTCACTTCCTCCCAGCACCACTTGCAGCTGACATTTTTTTAAAAGGGCCCGGTCGCGCTTTTACGCGGCCGCAGCGCTGACCGGGCCCCTGAAGATATGGGGCCCATTCGGTGGCCCTAAATGCTTGAGCCACCCGATGGGCCCCATCAGCATGTGGGCCCTGGTGCAGCT
The DNA here is from genome assembly GCA_933207985.1 of Pelobates cultripes. Taxonomy (NCBI): domain Eukaryota; kingdom Metazoa; phylum Chordata; class Amphibia; order Anura; family Pelobatidae; genus Pelobates; species Pelobates cultripes. The sequence continues at coordinate 297,804,978 of OW240914.1, forward strand.
GTCCCCCAGGACCGCCGGACCAGTGACAACCATCATGGATGTCACCCTCTGATGGCGGCCATGCTCATACAGACACATAGCCATACACACATACAGACAAACATACACATACTCATACACTGTAATTTAGACACTTCGTTAGACACTTCTATACACAACCATATAGACACACATACAAACAATCATACAGACACACATACCTATATAGAGACACATACATACACTCGTACAGACACATAGTCATACAGGCACATATACAGACACTCATATAGAGACACATGCAAACACTCATATAGACACATAGTTATACAGATACACATACACACACTAATACAGTCATAAAGGCATACAAATAGACACTTATACAAACACACATACACACTCATATACACAGTCATAAAGACACACAAGGTGGCTTAATGAAATGCTGTGCTATGTATTACCAGCACATCTATATAAAATGCGGTAGGCCTATCATTTACTTGCTGGAAGGGCCTTATCTCTACTGTCTGGTGGCATGAGAGAGCTACGAGGAGCAGCTTGCATAAGTTCTACATGCAGCTCCCTCACTGCTGACTGTGAGGCACCCACAGTTGTCTGTAGAACTCTGTGTGGCTTGGATCTTTAGTGTTGCAGGCAGGGGCGTACCTAGGGCATGTGGCACCCGGGGAAGGTCCTGGGTTTGGCACCTCCCCCCCCTACCCCCCTTCTCTTTCTCCCCCCCCCAAAAAAAACCTACTAAGTTTTTTAAATGTGTTATATTTTTTAAAAAATTTAAAACGTTTATTGAACAAATTTGTAAACTTTTTAAAACCCCTGCCCCCCTGTACAAAATCCCTGCACCCCCTCACACATAGTTACAGGCAGACAGTCACACACAGCTACAGGCAGACAGTCACACACAGTTACAAGCAGCCACACGCACACAGTCACATGCAGACAGTCACACATATAGTCACAGGCAGTCATACACACAGTTACAGGTAGAGAGTTACACACAAACACAGTCAATTACAAGCAGTTACACACAGTCACGCACACTGTTACAGGCAGACAGTCACATATACAGTCAAACACACGGTCACAAGCAGACAGTCATACACATAGTTACAGCCACAAGCACATACAGTTACAGACAGTTACACACACAGTCAGTTACAGGCAACCACACACAAAGTTACATGCAGACAGTCACAGGCAGACAGTAACACACAGTTACAGGCAGCATCACACAGTCACATGCAGACTGTCACACACAGTCACAGACAGTCACACACACACAGTTACAGGCATGCAGTCACATACACACACACATACAAACACAGTTACAGGTAGACAGGTACGCACACACAGTTACAGGTAGGCAGTTACGCACATACACACAGTTACAGGCAGACCGTTACGCACACACACACAGTTACAGGCAGACAGTTACACACACACACATATTTACAGGCAGACAGTCACACACACACACAAGACAGACACTCGCACACACAGTTACAGACAGACAGTCACACACAGTTACAGGCAGCATCACACAGTCACAGGCAGACTGTCACACACATTCACAGACAGTCACACACACACAGTTACAGGCATGCAGTCACACACACATACACACAGTTACAGGTAGACAGGTACGCACACACAGTTACAGGTAGACAGTTACGCACATACACACAGTTACAGGCAGACCGTTACGCACACACACACAGTTACAGGCAGACAGTTACACACACACACACACATATTTACAGGCAGACAGTCACACACACACAAGACAGACAGTCACACACACAGTTACAGACAGACGGTCACACACAGTTACCGACAGACAGTCACACACAGACAGTTACAGACAGACAGTCTCACACACACACACAGTTTCAGGCAGACAGTTACACACACACACACACACAAGTTTCAGGCAGTTACACACACACACACACACACACACACACACACACAGAGTTGCAGGCAGACAGTTACACACACACACACACTTACACACAGTTTCAGGCAAACAGTTACACACACACACACAGTTTCAGGCAGACAGTTACACACACACAGTTTCAGGCAGTTACACACACACACACACACACAGAGTTTCAGGCAGTTACACACACACACAGTTTCAGGCAGTTACACACACACACACACTCTTATACTTACAGACAGTGTGGGCTGGAGTAGTGGATTTCCTGGTCTGAAGTCCTTCCCTGGCTGGAGGTGGAGGAGCAGGGATTTCTTCTTGCTGCACCTCCATGTGCAGCAGTTACAGCAGCTTGTAAGGGCTGTGTTAAGCCCTGCCCCGCTCACGGTTAGGTTCCGCCCCCAAACGGTCATAGCTCCGCCCCTTCTCCCTCCCGTGTGGCCATTTCATCTTGCTGGTCTCCGTGTGAGCTGTGCGACACCCCAGCAGCCATGGGGCACAGCTCACACAGCCCCAAGACCAGGGTCAAGGCACCCCCTACCAGGTGGCACCCGGGGCGGACCACCCCCTCCGCCCCCCACTTAGTCCGCCACTGGTTGCAGGGGGTGGGCCAGATACCTAGTATTTCAAGACATAACTTGAGAAGCCGGTGTATTGTAGGTATGGTGTGGCCCGCAGGGCCGTAGGTTGTCAACACCTGACTTAACTGGGCTGATGTTCGTGCTGGGGAAAAGTATATATGACAGACTATCCGGTCACCCAGGACTAGTACATGACTCCCCAGCCACCACTTCCCTCAAAGAAACTATAATTCAAAGGTTTTTCGCCTCCAAGTTGTGCCTTTCTGTTTAACGCCCTTCATAGCGGTATTCAAGAGCATCAGGAACCCTCAGGAAGGCTGCAGAGGCACAGTACACCTGATCCGGAGCAACCACCGACTGTTATGGAACTATATGTCGGATCGGGCATTAGAGCTCTCAGCCCAATGACCAGCTCACAAGGCGCTTTTTGGAAGTGAGATAGAGGAGGTGGTGAGGCATCCAACGACATCCTGGACTTGAGGGAGCTCCATGTACCCACAAAAAGCACTGTGGTATTTTTGTTACCGGGTGCCAAGTAATCTGGCTGCTAATTAAATTATCCATCTAGGTACAGACACAAAGGCACAGGGGATGTCTCATTGTTCTCCTGGGGACCTCCTTTTGAGGCCCCAGATATATGTGTGACAAGTTGACAATAGGAGAATGATTCATGAAAAGATCTCCAAAATTAAGAGACAAACTACAGTGAAAATTAAGCGGAGTGCTTATAACCCAAAAATCAGAAGTGCAAAACACACCACCTATAATTGAAAATCTTAAAAATCTTCCTGAGAAGGATTTCAGAAAGCAATATTCTTAAACATAATATAATAAACAAGTACATAACATAGGACAGTATATTTGTACATAAATAGATAGAAAGGAAAATGCAAACTCAACATTCACACAGCAGAGAGCTATTAAGTTAGCTCCCACTTGTACTCACCCTTGGTTCCGTTAAGGCGGCCATTCGCTCAATGATGTCCAAACAAGGATATATTTGTTGATTCTCCTTATATAAGATCTTGTAAAGAGAAACAAACTACTGTGGTGTAATATCATCAATATATAATAGCAAAATTTAATCCATTAGAGTAGGCTCTACTATATTTGCAAGGTGTACCAAAATTCTATGGAAAACAGGTAATAAATAGCAGTGACTCCATCAGGTACAAAATCCAGCAATGTTTTATTCAAAATATTAAAATCACAGAAACGCGTTTCACTTTCAACTAAAGTGTCATTGTTCTGCTCAGAAAAATACAAATTAAACCACCCACCCTTTTATACCCACAAATTGATTCCATTGATGGTCTGAGAAGGAGCCAAGCCAATCCCCTATAAAATAGACAAGCTGATTGCTCATAACCATATTTTCTAAATAAAATAATAATACCTTTAGATGCATAGGTAATTCCATTTTTATGTTTTCCTGGCAGGACAGCCCACACAAGTAAACTGTAAAAGAAAACAAATGATTGTGAAAACCCATGACTTTTGTTTGAAGAATGTAATTAATTTTGTTAATTTGCCCATTCCCTTGCCAATTTCTGATCATTATTGTAGTCATTCTTCTTAATGAAAGCCTTATCTCATCCATGGGTTATGCTATCACTCACAAAAAAGTAAACATTTGATAACCAGGTCTGTAAATGTTTTTGCTGGTTCCTTTGGATGCATATGTCAGTAATTAATGACTTTACTAATTATCAGAATGTAAAGTATTTGCAAATGTGTGTGTCAGTTTAAGACGAATTCAGAAGCAGTGTGCTAAGGATTGTGGCTAAGGCGGATGATTACTTGACTTGCAGCAAAATAATAAACCCTTGGTTTACCAGTAGTGTGAGCAATAAATAATAAAAGGAAAAAAGTTACTTGAGCATTATCCCAAATCTCTATGCATATTTAAATAACTGGAGGTCTGTTAGTATCACTCCAATGGCCATTAATACCACATGAAGGCAAAACCTCTTAGGTGAGTCCTACAATAACAATTCACCTTGCTGATTTCAGCTAAAAGGAAAAATCTCTAATGAGACAGAAATTGGCATTTTTCTAAACCCCTACATACTTATTAACTCTTAATAGGAAATACATGGGATGCAGGGGTGTATCTAAATTTGCCCCACTCCTTCCAGTCAAGTCTGCACATGTTCCTGTTTAAGACCCACCCCTTCCTCTGTAAACTCCACCACTTCCCCTTTAGGCTCCACCTTTTCCTCTTACATGGCAACTCCAGTGTCACCCACGAAAAAAAGAGCAGGTGGGCTTCATTGGCTGGTAGAGTTGTGGCCTTGTGCAAGGCATCCCAGATTGGCTCAATATACAGTTAAAGTTGTGGGGTCGTCTGATCGGGTATTTAGGAATGGCGTTTTTTGACGCCCCCCCTGGAAAGTGCCATACAAGGCAAATGCCTTGTTAGCTGAGTGATAGAGACAGTGCTGAGTGTTTAGCAGCACTGTAACATGGCTGTGTGATACAAAAGCAAATACAAACATATGAAATTAAGCCATGTGATAAAACTCCCACTACTCCTGGGTGGCAGCAATGGCTATAGTACACATCCATCCCATTAAATAAATAATACATGCATATACTGAAGGATAGAAAACATTATGACATATACTGAGCATAAGCGCTCAGAAACATAAAAGTATACTTTATTGCATATTTTTGTGTTTTGTTTACTAAGATGCAAATGTAGTCTTATTGTAGAGTAGTGGTACCCTAATCATTTCAGGATTTATATATTTCTATTTTTTATTCCAATGGAGATATTAACAAAAGCTCAACTGTTGCTTGAGAACCACTTTTGAAGAAAGCAGGTGCAAGGATTTTTGGCTACACATGATAATTTGCCGCCCCCCTACACAAACTATACAGATAGGTACTGATAGACATGCATCGCCGCTCGCCGGCTGCCAGAGGGTCCTGCAAAAAACCTCTTGTGACAAAGGGCCCTTCGCCACTTGGTCCTGGAGAGGCCTGCTTGCCAGCCTCTTACCTTGGGACTATGGCCCCTGGGAGATTGTGCCCTTTAACACCAACATTTGGGCATATTGTATTTTATTGGACCGTGCTGGCCCTTTAAGAACTATCTATGTCCCCAGACCTTTAAAATACTTTTACATGGCTTTTTCCCTTGTGGTTCGGTAATAGGAGCTTACTGAGCCATTCACTGTACAGGCAGACCACCCAGAAGTGGAAGTGTGCAGGCAATTTACCTCCCAGGCTGGGAGCCTGCTGTAGGTAAATTGCCGACCGCTGGGGGGCCGCCGTTCGTGCAAACCAACGGCCATCTTTTTTCATTCAAACCGCTAGTAGTGTATCTTCCAGAATTTAATCTACAGTATCTGATGGTTCTCAGAGTGCTAAATCCTATTTAATCACCTTCCTTGATTGGAAACTTGGGGATTCTGTGCATCCTTAGCATTATTGCAGTTGCGTTTTTTTTAAACCTGACACTTTTATATTTACATTTTTAATGTGAATAGGTAATCAATAATGTAGTTAAAGTGAATAGTTAATCAATACAATGTAACATTTTTTTAATGTGGTTTATTAATATCAATAGGTCAAACTCACACATTTAAAGGACTTCAAAAGCAATATTGTCAAATATCTGGATGGAATCTGAAATCGTACCCTCAGAATATTGTCATCATTCAATATCTGTTCTAGATAGCTCTCAGTTTCTTGGTAAGTGAAAAATATTTAAGTATGAAAGCTACTTAAAATAACTGTGATTATTACACTATTTTACATTGCTGAAAAAATATATAAAAATTATATATTGGAAAAATAATGGAATTTTAATAGATTTATACTATTTTGTAATCTTCCGCTAAGGAGCAATTATAGTTTGTGTGGTACTTTTCATGTAACAAGCTGTGAAATGAGGAGGAAAATATTTAACTCAATCAGGTCAAGTGTAAAGAGACACTGAAGATACTATAATCGTTCTTCTCATTATATAGGGCATTGGAGTCTTCTCTATTTAGTGTTAAACCACTTTCAAGTCGTTTGTTAGACTTGAATTTCAGTTGAGACTCTGATTTGAAAACTTAATGAGAAGAACAAAACAGCCACGAAAATAGGCCAATCAGTGTGCTGCAAAATATATACATAATAAGATGTTGTATATATCTTGCAGAACACTGAAAGGAGTATTTTTCTGGCATTTGGTCTGCAGATCAAGTGAGCAAAAGTAACCAATGATGGAAAATCAGGGAAAAACCAAAGGAGCAGTAAAAATAAATATATCTATATTTATATATTATACAGTTTAAAAAACTATATAATATTGAAATCTGTAGAGATTGTTTTACTGCCCCTCTATTGTCCATATCTCCCTTGATTTGTGATTAGAATCAACAGTCAGTAGGTGGAAATTAAAATCAGACGCTGAATCATTGCACATTTCACATACATTTTGGCTCAGGGTTTGGGAATTTAACCTTACAATCAGTTGGTCCAAATTAGGCAAATTGCACTTCGACCACCCAAAAATCTCCATGTCTATAGTTTAACACTAACTAAGGGTCCTTGATCACCCAAAGTCCAGTTCTAATGGAGGTGTTAGCCAATACCCTCTGAAAATCATTTTCCAATGAACCAGCTGCACAGGTTAATGCTTCCTCATTAGCCCAAGCAGCACAGAGGAGATGGGCTACTGGGGACTCTTGTTTAGAATTAAGACATTAATGCCCAGTTGCTAGAAAATCCACATCCAACCACAGGGGTCTGGTCCTCCACAGGGGTCTGGTCCTTCCTGTTAGCACTGGGTGAGGGCTATAAATTAAATAATGAGTGGGACAGATCACTGTTCACTCCCTTGATCTCACCGGTAGCCAGCAGATGGACACAACTTATTAAATTGGGGGACCTAGTGTCTCACCCAGCTCACATCTTTGGGCAGTAGGTGAGGGTTATACATTTTAAAATACTGAGGTGAAACCTAATGCCCACCCCTCCCCAACCCCCCAGGTCTCCACACAAAGGAGGTGGATGGGGGATATTAATTTTATAAGACATGGGGAGTAATGTAACCCTAAGCACTCACCCAAAGGCAAAGGGTGGGGGACATAATCCCCACCCCTGTAGCCCCCCACCCATAATACAATACACAAAGAGGTTGGACAAATTGGGTCAATCTTCACCCTTGCTAACCCCGTCAAAGAAGCTAGTGGTCCCCAAGCCCCTAGCTACACCCCAGTAAAAAGAATCTGGCCTACCACCCAACCCTAATAATAATGAGGGGAACTGATATATCTAAGAACCTGTACAAATGTGTACCTTTAGAAGTCTTCTTTTCTTTAGCCCCTCCCCCAAAAAACCCAACACATTATTACCAGATGCTACTAATGAAAATCTAAACAAAATAACCAAATCGTAAAAATATAAAGAAAATGGTCCTTCTAGCAAGTAGACAAGGGGACCAATGAGCAGCCTTCTTAAACAGGGAGTCCTCTGGACCTTTAGTATTAGTTACATTATTCATAGCAATCCATGTTTATCATCAAGTTTAGCCTTAAAACCCAGTATTAATAACTAAATTCATCTCACAGCCCAGGGAATGGAGGTGTGTCAGCTAACTCCAACTTTTAAACTCCCACACACCTCACATGTGTGATGGGGGAAGTTGGGGGTAATGAGCAGGCATGACTAGAATTAAGACTCTTCTATGTCCCTAAGTTCAATATTTAAACACTTTCCTTAATTTAGTGAATGAAGCAATGAGGGGGTTGAAAGTAACATCGTAGAGTTCCTTTTGGTTAAAGCATGTTTTGGGGGGCCCACATATATTTATTTATTTAAAGTTGTCCAGCATTTGGATTAAACTAACTGGAGGATAAATGAAATTTGGGAAATCCAAAAATGGAGGAAAAATGGAACAAGTACTTTAAATGAAAATTATTTATTTTTCCATATTTAAGTCTAGTATTTTATTTATTGAAAACATTAGCTTGTTTTGATCATAGAGACCCTTTAATAATTAACTTCACTGTGCTAACAGTGATGTAGTGTACCTTTTGAAATGTTCTTCTATAGTATTTATCTTTGCCCTCACTCTACTTTACCCTGAATAATTTGAGAATTATTTGACATGTGTGGGGCCTTGGTATCTGTTTAACTACTTACAACATCCTAAAGTTAAAGTCAAAGCAGCAGCATGAATTATATTAATCCAATTTAAAATATGCAATAGTGTAGAACTCACAAGAGAATCAAACTTTTAGGCCAAAACAGTTGAATTGGATATTTTTTTCCTTGCAACAAGTTTAGCCAAGGGTTTGTACTTACAGGGGAAGGAGACTAATTAAAGGGCTGGAAAGAGGAACAGTTTTATGATTGCTCAACTTAACTACACATAACCCGAAAAGGAGGACCTACACGATATTTAAAAGATAGCAGATTCTTGAGGCTACACTACAGCTGACTGAGGAAGCGTTTGGCTTATTTGGACTTTTAATTTGGACTTTTTCATTTAATCAGAGTGTTATACTATATATGTTTTTATTTTCTCTGTAATAATACATTTTATATACATTCCAACTAAGTCCTCTGAAGCCTTCATTGGGGTGGTGGCATCCCCAGAAAATTGGCACTCCGCTTGTTAAGGTTAAGGTTTTTAAGCTAAAATACCACACATTGGTTGCTTCTCTCTTTATAACCCCTTTGGAGGAGACGTTACAGAGGAAGTGGTGTGATGCTGCCATAAGAGCACAAAAATTCATCTTATGGAATATTTTCTAGGCTCCACTACATGTGAGTGGTTTTTGGCTTTTCTATAATCTATTGTGACTTTTAGACCGTCTACACTATTTTTTGTCCTTTTTCTTCTTTCCTTTATGTATCTTGACGTTCACTGAATTACCAAATTTGTTTGGTAAATAAAGAAACCCCTGCACAGGATGGATCCCTATAGTGCTCCGCTAAAATATATATTTTATACCATACTTTGGCTTGTTAAAATCTGTTGTGGAAAAAGGGGTGTCCCACATTAAGTATAGCGCGGCTTATCACTGAGTCACTTTGTTGTATCACACACTACCTCATAGTAGAGGTGGGTTTTAGTTTGAAAATTTGCAATTCATTGTTTAATTCTCTAAAGTTCATAGTTTATTTAGTATCCCTGAATGGGAATTCTTAAAGATAAAACATTTGTGCTCCTTTCTCCTCTGTAGTAGTACATTACAAGGAAGGGTTAACTGGGCAGAAACCAATAAACGCAGGCAGAAGTTCTGAGGACTGGTCCCCAAATGGTTTAACCCCCGAAAATAAAAACTTTATTTTTTTAATGTTCTTTACTATAGTATATAGCAAGCTAGGTCTGGCAGACTGCAACCAGAATCCTCATCTTTTAGGTGGATTAGAACAAGCCATAGTTCTTACTTCATATTATCATAGTTGCTTGCCCAATTACTGCTGTTATGGAGGAGACGCAGGTTGGCGATAAGGTCATTACATTTTTTTTATACTAATGGCTAGACAGGGGAGATCTGTATTCAGAACTGTTGGAATGAGAAAATGATATCAAGTGGTAAAACATTAAAGCCTTTGAGATTATGTGAAGTGACATGAATTTATAAATCTTGCACAGATTTTTTTGGTTCTTCGCACTCTCCCTACAGGAAAACGTCTGCATAAATCCATACATGGAATAAATAAACCAGAATAGCAACACATAGATACACTATTATTTTCATGCTGTCATTTTACTTTCAAGGTAATATATTGGAAAAATAGGTAAACTAGTTAAAAGTTAATTATTACACAGATCTGGAAAACAAAGCAAAACAAACAAAACTGTGAAAATGTTTCAATAACAGTGAAAACTCCCTAATTGTGTTTCGGTTTCTCCTCACCCAACACAATGTGTGCCTTGGCTATGCCCGGATTTTGATAACATTTGCTAAACCTCTAAATGAACACTACAGAGTCAGGAACACAAATATGCATTCCTGACCCTAAAGTGTAAAAACTATCATCTAGCCCCAGTGCCCCCCCTTGTACCGTTACATATAGTTAAAATCTTACTTTTATTCAAGTGTGCTGCTCCTGGCTCTGCCCCTGATCTCCTTGCTTGGCTGACATCATCAGAAGTGATTCCCTGAGCCAATCACAATGCTTTCCCATGGGAAAGTATTGGATAGGCTGAGACTGCCAAGGAGGCAGATCAGAGGCAGAAGCCAAACACAGCCCTCGCCAATTAGTATCTCCTCATAGAGGTGAATTGAATCAATGCATCTCTATGAGGAAAGTTCAGTGTCTCCACGCAGAGGGTGGAGACACCGAATGGCAGTCACACTGTGCAGCACTGCCCCAGGAAGCACCTCTAGTAGTCATCTGAGGAGTGGCCAGTGGAGGTATCCCTAGGCTGTTATGTAAACATTGCCTTCTCTCGGAAAAGAACGTGCTTATAATGAGCTGTAGTTGTTCTGGTGACTATAGTGTTCCTTAAATAAACATTTAAAGAAAACGGAGAATCACATGAAAAAAGTTAAAGGGTTACTCCAACCCTTATTAATAATTGTTTTATTTTTTTTAAATAATGAATAATGCCCTGTTGTGAATTATTCTATAGGTCTCCCCAACCAGATTGCCTTAGAATTGTTTTAAAATAAGTTTAACTTACCTTTAACCAGCTCCAGGTGAAGCTCCTGGCACTTCTTTCAATGTTTCTCTCAAACGTCATAGTTCAATAAAAGGCTTCTCACAGAGCATTCGGCGCTCTTTTCTGGCAAGGGGAGGGGAGAGGGAGTGGACAGGGGATAAAAGTCTACACGGAGGGGATAGGGAAGTGGGAGGGCTGTACGGAGGGGACACACAAGAGTCTACTTGCAGGCTCTACCTGTGAGGGGAGAATCACAGTACGTCTGTTGGCAGCGTGCACTAAGCGCTAATGACAGACATATTTTATGCACAGAATTGACATTGGCATCACGGAGCAGAGTTCTGGACAGCCAATGCCACTTGAGCTGGGAGTGCAACTTACCCCTGGCACAAAAGTGCTATTTAATCAGGATGTGCAGTGTTTCAAGCTAAAACACTGCACATCCAGAATCCTACCATCATGGCCACTTAAAAAAAAAAAAAACAGAAGTGGTCATGGTGGTTGGAGTAACCAATTAACACAAGTTATGGGTACATTTTACAATCTTTTATTCAAATGTGTAATTACAAGAAAAGTGATGTCATCATCTAAAAATCTTGGTCTTGTCTGAAATATCACAAAGGGAATTAAAATGGACTGAAAATTAATTCTCAATTACAAACATAGTAAACAAATAATCTTGGTGTGATGGAAAAGACAGGAAATGGCTGTTTATAGGTCACTGATAAAAAAAAATTGTTCTGCTTAGGGTCGTCTTTCATTTACAAATGAAGCATCAGTCTGGAACTTGGCATAACAACTGAGACGTCATCATTCCCTAACACGAAATAACTCGAATTGATGTTATTCACACACGATCAGGAAATTGCAGTACTAATAATACCAACAATATCTAAACGTACAATGCAGCCATAAATAGTGATTGGGTCATTCTCTGAACAAGTCACTGAGTTCTCTCCCAACTGGTTATTACTGGAAAACTAATCTCTGTTTGTATAATGATGGGATAAAAAAGAGTAAATTAGCCATATAATTCTCTAATTAATATTGCTATTGCTATTTAGCTTGAACAGCAGAACTCAGTGAACTCAATAAAAGGTCAGGTGTAATATTACTTTTATCACTATACTATAATAGTCTATTTCAGGTAGCCTTTATAGCATCATGGGGTGCGCTTTTTATTTGGTATCAGTGGCTCTGAAGAGAACTTCATAAGGATTTAACTCCATGTTTTATGGAATAAAAAACTGCAGACATTTAAAAAATGACTTTTTCTATTCAGTAAAACCCACTAATGAACATGAATGCGTGTTCAAAAAACTGCCATTGACCATTACATTAAAATATTATGACTGATGGCTATTCTACCCCAAATCATGCTGTTAAAACAGCCGACTGATAGGAACACTCTAATGTTCTAAATACAAATATTTTTTTATAATTGTAGTGTGTTTCTGAGCAGTCTAGATTTAGGCTCCCCTTTATAAAGGGAAATAATAAGGTTTAACAAATTAGGCACCATCTTATCTTATCACTTGCTTCCCGTTGAGTAATCTGCATGAGAAATGTACGTAGTAGACATGTGCAATTCGTTTCGTTCCGAATGTCAATTCGGACGAATTTCGGGCAATTACTTCCAAATGTCCAAATAGCTGAATTGCCTAAATGCCGAAGTTCCGAAATTGCCGAATTTCAGAAGTGTCGAAGTGCCGAAGTTCAGAAGTTGCCGAAGCACAATATTGCCGAAGTACTAATATACCTACCCAGTGGAAGAATGAAGAATGTTACACTGTATACAAGTTTAAATAAAAAGTATACAAACATAGCCAGGATTCAGCTGTAAGCATTTGCAACACTTACAACAATCAAGTAACACACATTCATATAAAATTTAAGTTACTTAGCCTGTCAATGGAATAACAGGAATGAATAAGTAGATAACTCCCTAATTCCCACGGTATTAGGGAGCTATCTACTAAAAGGCTGAAAGACCTAAATTGGTCTTTCAGCCAAATTTACTAATACTAAGTAAAGAGTAAAGATTACTTAGTATTAGTAAATTATGCCCCTACTCGCTATACCGCGATATATACTCGCGATACCGCTATATATACAAAAAAAAAATGTCCCTGGCCCCCACCCCTGAACGGCGGGTGGGGGCCCTAAAGAAGAATAAGGGGGGGACCTATTGTCCTCCTCCCCGGTCCCCACCCATGAACGGCGGGTGGGGGCCCTAAAGTAAAATAATGGGGGGCAACCTATTGTCCTCTCCCCATGAGCGGTGGGTGGGGGCCCTAAAGTAAAATAATGGGGGGAACCTATTGTCTCCCCCCCCTGGCCCCCACCCCTGAGCGGTGGGTGGGGGCCCTAAATACCAATAAGGGGAGGGACCTATTGTCCTCCCCCTAGCCCCCACCCTGAGCGGCAGGTGGGGGCTCTAAATAAAAATGTAACCCCCCCCAGGTGACTAAGGGTCCCCAAACTCCTAGTCACCCCCCTCCAAAAAAAATTAACCCCTACCTACCCCCCACCCTAAAAATAGTGAGGGGGGACCAATAAATAGGTATTTGTAAAAAAAACAAAAAACTTACCATTTGATGTCTTCTTCTAAAATCTTATTTTTTCAGCCCCAAAAAAGGCCATATAAAAATCCATAATATCCGTCGCACTTTGAAAAAAAAAAAACCGTAGCGCAAAAAAAATAATCCATCTTCACCCATGGAGGGCACCGCGCAGACTGAGCCTAGCAGGGTGGGGGAAGGCTTACTAAGCCTTGCCCTGCCCTGCAATTAGGCTCAGAGCACTCTGGTTGGTTGGTTTAAGCCATCCAATCAGAGTGCTCTGACAGATAAATGAAGAGACATTTACCTGTCACAGCACTCTGATTGGTTAGCTTGAAATCCACCAATCAGAGTGTTGTTATGAGTCAAATTACACAGCTGGATTTCAAGCTAAGCAATCAGAGTGCTGTGACAGGTAAATATAGAGACTTACCTGTCAGTCTCTTCATTTACCTGTCAGAGCACTCTGATTGGATGGCTTAAACCAACCAACCAAAGTGCTCTGAGCCTAATTGCAGGGCGGGGCAAGGCTTTATAAGCCTTCTCCCACCCTGCAGAGCTCAGTCTGCGCAGAGCCCTCTATGGGTGAAGATACAGATCTATACACATACATGGACACACAAACACTGACCCATGTACACACACTCACAGTACAGACACTGACTCATACACTCACTGACCTATGCACACACCAACACTTACACTCACGCTGGCTATCATGACTCATAATTCACTCATTAGAAGAACAGACTGTTTGTTCACACCTCAATAGATTAATGAGGCCAGCAGCTTGCAAAGAGAGATGGGGGAGAGCTGAGGGTGTGTGAAATCATGACTTCCATTTTTCTCTCAATAAATTTATTATGGGCCACAGCGCCAAGAACTCCCAGGGAGCATTATCAGAGACAGAGTTCACAATGCTCCCTTACAATTCTATTCCCACCAGGTAACCACTTCCCTCATTTATCATGATCACTCGGCCACCCTGTTGAACCACCGCACATCACAGGAGACTACATGGGGACCCAGCCAGAAGTCATCATTAAATATCCATGATGGCCTGCCTAGGGCTCCCTAGTGATTTATGTGCCCTTGGCAGGCGCCTAGGACACCTTGTGGGTAATCACAATCTGGACGTAAATTAAGAAATTTTACATTTTACCTTTCTTTTAAAAAATAATCTACATCAACAAGGTATGTATAAACTAGGTAAAAAACACATAAGAAGTTTATGCAAGTAACACTGAAAAGAAACACACAACATAGACAATATAGAGCTAACAATACAAGAATACATGTTTAGGCCCATGTGCAATAGGTGTAATGAATTAATAGGGGCATGACAAATGGCCAATAATCATTTTATTATTCACTGGTTTGTAGATAGTATGACAGTAAATAATGGTGGCCTATGGATCTTTGAGCTCTTTAGCCCATGACTACAGCAGTTAAGTATCCCTCTTGCTGTTGCTAATTGACTGAGATTTTCTATGTCAAAATATAGCCTATATGAGTCTGATTGTAACTGGATATATACAATGATCAACCGCAACATTAAAACCATTAACAGGTGAAGTGAAGAACATGATAATAATGATAATAAGAATAATTATTATATAATTACAATGGCACCTGTCAATGGTTGGGATGTATTAGGCAGCAAGCGAACAGTCAGTTCTTGAATTTCATGTGTTGGAAGCAGGAAAAACGGGCATGTGAAAAGATCTGAGTGACTGGGTCAGAGGATCTACAAAATGGAAAGTCTGGTGGAGGTTTTCCTGGCATGCAGTGGTTAGTGGCTACCGAAAGTGGTGCAAGCAAGAACAAGTCAGGTACATGGGTGCCCAAGGCTCATTGATGCACATAATGAGCCAGGGCTAGCCCATCTGGCCCGATCACACAAAAGAGCTACTGTAGCTCAAATTTCTAAAAATGTTAATGGTGGTCATGATAGGAAGGTGTCAGGCCATACAGTCCATTGCAGTTTTCTGCATATGGGGCTGAGTAGCTGCAGACCGGTCAGAATGCCGATGATGACCCCTGTCCACTGCCAAAAGTGCCTACAATGGAAATGTGAGGATCAGAACTGGACCATGGAGCAACAGAAGAAGGTTGGCTAGTTAAAGACCGGGTGTGTGTTCACTGTTAATCTGGGGAAGAGCCCGCAGCAGGATGAAGGAGAAGAAGGCAGGCCCGGCAGAGGCAGTGTTATGCTCTTGGCAATGTTCTGCTAGGAAACCTTGGGTCCGAGCATTCATGTGGATGTTGCTTTAATATATACCACCTACCTGGCAGTGGCGTCTCTAGGATTCATTTTTAGGAGGGGCACATGGAGGGCCAGGCTCAAAAGTAGGGGGGCACATTTAACCCCGCCCTCGCCGCAGTTTGACCCCGTCCCTGTCGCATGTTAAGCCCCGCCCCCGACACAATGTGTTTTGTTTTTTTAATAATACCTGGTGGAGGATTCATTATTTTCCACCAGGGATTATTAAAAAAACAAACACATTACCCTTGATACAGTGCCATAGTTGCCAATATTTGAAAAAAAAATTCCATGGACATTTTGCAGCACAGCTATCAATTACTGTCTGGGTATAATATCCCTGGACAGTCAGTGCTCTCTGTATAATACAGGGTTGTGTGTATAATAAATTGGGACACTCAGTGCTCCCTGTATAGTGCTGCTGTATAATATAGGTATGTTTGTGTATAATATCCCAAGACAGAAAGCAGCACTATACAGGGAGCACTGACTGTCCCGGGATATTATACAGGCACAGGCCTGTATTATACAGAGAGCAGCACTATACAGGAAGCACTGACTATCCCAGGATATTATATACACAAAGATCTGTATTATACAGATAGCTGAGCATATACCCCATGTCCCAATCTCTAGACTACTAGTACCTTTCAACAGCAGCTCCCAGACGCGTGTAACAGGGCTAAAGTGTGCGGCAGCTCACACAGATGATTTAGCGGTAAAGTGCACTCCCTGGCAGAGCCAAACTGGGAATCCCTGGGAATCCAAAGCAGCCCTGGAAAAAAAATGTATGCCATTCCTACAAGTCAATATATATATATTTAGTACAGTAAGCACACAAGCTCACTGACATGCGCAAATAGGCTTACTGACAGACAAAACTCTCTGACTCACACACAAGCTTACTACAGACAAACTCACTTGTATAAACAGAAGGCTCACTACAAAGAAGTTCAGGAACACACACAAGCTCACTAAAGACAAGCTCACTGACACACACATGCTCACTAAATAGAAGCTCACTGACACACACAAGCAGTACCATTTTAACAGAGTTAAGGGCCACGGGGCAAAGCAATGCACTGGGGCCCTTCCTACACAACAACTCACTGGAATTTTAATTATTGATAGACTGCTGAGTCCACACACACACACACATACAGACTGCTGAGTCCATACACACACATACACACAGACTGCTGAGTCCATACACACACACACACACACACACACACACACACACACACAGAGACTGCTGAGTCCATACACACGCACACACAGATTACTGAGTCCATACACACGCACACACAGATTGCTGAATCCATACACACGCACACAGACTGCTGAGTCCATACACACACACACACACAGACTGTTGAGTTCATACACGCACACAGACTGCCGAGTCCATACACACAGAGTACACACACACACAGACTGCTGAGTTCATACATTAGCACATACACACACAGACTGTTGAGTAAATACACACAGACTGCTGATTCATAATACACACATGATACTGCTGAGTTCATACACACACACACAGGACACACACACATGCATCGCTTTTATCCGCGCGCTACACACAGATCAAAGTTGAGTCTATACACACACACAGACTGCTATGTTCATACACACACACACACACACAGACTGTTGATAGTCACACACAGCACTGCTGAGTCTCATACACACACACACATTCAGGTTGAGTTCGATGCCACAAGCCACACACAGACTGCTGGAGTCTGATATTAAATACACGACATACACACACACAGACTGCTATGTCCATACACACATATACACACACACACAGACTGCCGAGTCCATACACACTCACAGACTGCTGAGTAAATACACACACACACACAGACTGCTGAGCAGTGGCGCATCCAGAGCCTGATCTCGGGAGGGGCACTTGTAGATTATTTAAAGAAATAATGCAGACACAATAACCACTACAGCTCAGTGTACTGGTTATGGTGTCAATAGTGCCGAGACCCCCTCCCAGAGTAAGAACAGTTTGACAACTTACCTGAGGTCTTCTGGGAAATGGGGCTGTAGTAGGGCATAGGAGCAGTGGTGTGTGTGAGTGGTGCAATGTGTAAGGGGTGCAGTGTGTGTGTGTGTGTGTGTGAGGGGGACAGTGTGTGAGCAGTGTGTGTTTGAAGGTTGTAGTGTGTGAGTGAGGGCGGCAGTGTATGTCAGGGATGCAGTGTATGTGAGGGACAGTATGTGTGTGTAACAGTTGCAGTGTGTGTGAGTGTGGGCAATGTGTGTGTATGGGGCGGCAGTGTATGGGGGCAGTGTGTGTGTATGGGGAGCAGTGTGTGTGTATGGGGAGGAGTGTGTGTGTGTATCGGGATAGTGTGTGTGTATGGGGGAGCAGTATGTGTGTATGGGTGAGCAGTATGTGTGTATGGGGGGGCAGTGTGTGCATGGGGCAGTATGTGTGTGTATGGGGGGCAGTGTGTGTATGGGGCAGTGTATGTATCAGTATGGTAAGTGTCGTGTGTGTATAAAGGTATGGGGACAATGTGTGCATGTAAAGGTATGGCATGTGTATGGGAGCAGTATGTGTGTATGGAGAGCAGTATGTGTGTGTATGGGGGGGCAGTATAGTGTGTATACAGTATAAAAGGTAGTATGTGTGTATGGGGGGGCAGTATGTGTGTATGGGGCAATGTGTATATGGGAGGCGTGTACATGGGAGGCAGTGTGTGTGTATGTGTGTATATGGGAGGGTAGTGTAAAAGGTGGGGCAGTGTGTGTGTGCAAAGGGGGTAAATGTGTGTGTAGCGTGTGTGAGTCCATACACCCCCCCCCTCTCCAAGCCTACCTGTCACTGGAGGCTGTTGCTGGGGGTCAGGCAGCCATCTTCTGCAGCAGCATGGTCTGCTGCTTTACGGCAGGGGCAGGGCTTATGTGCGGGAGACGGGGCTTCGTTTGGGGGCGGGGCCTGTGCCGGGGAGCCTGTCAGTGCTCCCTCCGGCCACAGACAGCCCTCAGCACTGCATTCCCTCGGGCTGTAACAAACACACACACTGTTACAGTCCGAGGGAATATAATTGAAGCCCATGGCCAGCAAGTTGCTGGCATTCGGGGGGGGCACAAGGGGGGGCACAGCAGGATGTAGGGGGGGCCATGGCCCCCTCTGGCCCCCCCCTAGTGACGCCACTGCTACCTCTAGATTCTAGACTCCAAATTGCTGATTGAGTATCTGTGGGATGTGCTGAAACAACAAATCCGACCCATGGAGGCCCCACCTCGAACCTTGGAGGACTTGCTGATAATATCTTGGTGCCAGATACCACAGGACACATTCAGAAATTTTGCGGAGTGCATGCTTTGATGCATCAGGGCTGTTTTGGCAGCACAAGGAGTGACCTACTTTATACCTATATAAGGCAGGTGGTTTTAATGTTGTGGCTGATCATTGTAATATAATAACATTAATGCTGCAAAGAAAATTGAAAGAATTTCAAGAGTGCTTGGAAAAAAAAGAACCTTTCACACAGTATGTCTTTAAAACAGCAGAAATTATTAACATCAGCAGTTATAATTACCTGTGCTGAACTGAGCTAATCATTAATCATTAACCTCTGTTCCATCATACGTTATCATAATACACCAGGAAGCGCTCACTTTTTGTTCTGATTTGCTGTATAACACAAGAAGAGCATTCATTACAGTAGGGAGATCTCTGAAGAAATGCTAATCTTCCATTAATATTGGGAAACAATCCAGAAGACATATGCATGTGTAGGATATTGAATTTATCATGGAAATTGTGGGAATGAGCAAGACAAAAGGTAGGACTGGTTACATATGGGTATGTTTTGAGGACATTTCGGGGTATAATTAATTACAACATTTCAATAAGAACTACAAAAATATTTTGAATGATAATAAAGAAAATTTGTGAAGCAATTTTTTTTTCAAGTGGATCAATAGCATGTAAACCAATAGAATCGTCCTGCTCCTTAATGCACTTTGAGAACTTTGCTCCAGAATTGCTTGTTTTATATATAATCCCATTGTATTTGTTAGAGTATTTTTAAAACGTATTGCAATGCGACAAAAACAACAGATATTATCGGTTATGTCATTGAGAGGGTACTTACTGCTGAAGGGAAAGTAACGTTGTCAGCTTCCTAAATATGTGTAACAATTAATCGGGACCAATATAAACCCTGCCACAGGTTTCCCTAAACAGAAAATTTTCCACAGGGACTATAGAACAAATTTTAAACAGAATTGTCTAGGTAGTATACTTAAGAAATATATATAATGTCCCACTGTGATCAGATGCAAAGCAATGTTAAAACATTCTGTGCCGTCAGTTTTTTATTACAACTCCCATCATGCTCAGGCAGCTATAGTCTGGCAGAGAATTATGGGAATTTTAGTCCAACCACATCAGTATGACATCGCTCATCTAGTCTATTTAATTGCTAGTAGTGCGGAAGCAGAGCGGCACGAGTCATTTTTTTAACAGTAATGGTAATTTATGTTAATGTTACTTTTTCAGGTCCAATACATAGTTGAACAATACAAGTATCAAGTTTAAATTGTGTTTTGTTTTTCTGACAATAATATAATTTTCCATTATAATGGCAATGCTGCCACCTCCCCTTCCCCCCTCCCCCCTTAAAAAATAAGTATTTTATAAAGACCAAATCTTTGTGAAATACTAATTTTGTCTGTTTGGATTTGACTGACATTTAAACCCAGTCAAGAGATATACCGAGACAAAGTCAAGATTACATTGTCTCTGTATATTTCCTACACCTGACTTTCTTGGACTCTGGGTGGAGCTAAAGTATCAATCCCAACAGGTGTCACCAGTGATCTCGCAGTCTCCTCCATAGAGCTCAGTGCTGTGCTCTAGTATTCAAAGTGGATTTCATCAAATTTTCAGCCAAAATGACTGAGCTGAAAGTATAACTAATGGAGATTTTTCCAGTTCAACAATTTTAACCTATTTTAATCAGCTGATGCAGCAAAGAGGGGCTCATTCTAAGTCTCTCCAAACTCAGTCACTTGTTATTTTTCTGCTCGTATAACTGAGAATCTCCTAGTTCAGTGCATGGTGGTATAGAAGAGTCTTTTTTCCATTTAGGGAGTTGAGAGGGGGAGCTAAAGCAGTTATAGCTCTCCTTCCTTGGGAGACCTTGTTTCTAGTACGGCAGCATTGATTATAGGCTTTGATTTCCCGCCACGCATTAGTTGAGACTGAATGTAAGGGATAGAATGATCTTTATTGCACACGACACTTCTATTTATACACTGAAGTGTATATTTCCCCTACAATGCAATGAACAGTATAATAATCACAACAACACTCTGTCTGGAGACTTAATTATATTATCCCCAGCTAACACAATAGCATCCCAACAGTATCCTCCCAGATCAAGAGGCAAGATATACAAAATGTCCTCCCGGATCCCCTTTCCCTCGACAGCACCCCCCACACATTATGTTCTTGGATAGCTCATCTAGCTCGTCACTGAGCACCCTCACTGTCCTAATAGTGCCCTGATAGGAAAATCTGAGATTACTGATCTGGTAAGGAGTTCCAGGCATGCAGCAAGACAGTCCCGGTCTTATGAAAGGATTTCCTGGGGCTCTGGGAAAGGGAGTGCTCTCAAGTCCCAGGTCCCAGGTCTCTGAGAAAAGGCAATAGTTACATACATTTTGCTAACACACATCTCCAGTGGTTGCCAGAGACAGGTACAAATGGCACTTCCTCCCTAAGACTTTCCGTTTTCCAAGGTTTTCACGTTCAGGGTTGTAGCGGAGTAGTAGTATTATCCACGGTAGCTCTACTGGCAGACAGAATAAAGCAGGTACAAAGTAGACAAAATCCAGGTAGCATAGTTACAATCCCTTTCTGCCAAGAACTAGACGACACATAGCTTGGAGGTCAACTGAGTTTTTAATCACAGGTCACAGTATTTATGCGGTTACAAGTGTAATGGGTTTCCCAAGTCACATTACAGGGGTTGTCCAGTAGTGGACTACATGGGGGGCTGGGCTTACGGTCTGATTACCCAGCATACACTGCTATACCAGAGAAATAATTACGTTATTAACAGGCACAGGAAAAAGTAAAATTTTACATTAAATTTGCTAACTTTGGCAATTCCCCACATATTTTACCGAATGACCCCTCATTAGATTGCAGGGATTGATGGGTACAATCTACCGAAGTACCGCTCTGATACCTGCAGAAACAGTCGAACGCTGCTCGCAATAAACATTTACCTGAACGGGTTTTTAGCAGAGAAAACTCATGAATGGTTTTATTTTCCCGAAGGAGAGAGTTTCCCAACCGCTATGGAAGTCCAGCAGTGTTTGGAAATCAAGTAGCCGATTTCTGTTCCAGGCACTCGACGACCACTGAACTCTAACAAAGCAAACATGGTCGCCGCCACGTGTTCGGTATACGAACGGTGGCCACACACAGAACGTTCATTAACAGATGGATACAGTGTTTCGGTTTTACTAATGAGCGGCACACAACCTTCTGGGGTGGTCTCCCATTCGGTCTTTTGGTTCGTTTCATGAACAGGGTTGAAATCCACTGTTCGTGAAATTTGCATCAGAGTGTTAGCGGTATTCGTGTGCTGTAACACACGAATGCATATGAACATTAGGTGAAAATCTTTGCATACGGATAAATTTAACAGGGGTTAAGTGACTCACGAATAAAGACACAATAGAAACAAACATCAGGCATATTTATACATAATACTCTGTACGTGGCTAGGTTTGCCACAATGCTCCCCCAGAACCAAGCCGGCATACACAGTCTGATCCCAACGGATTAGCTTGGGGATGTCCAGAGGAGTACCCACAGATCACTTTTCAAGTTCAGTTCGTCTGGATAACCCGTCGGCGTTGCCATTTAGCTTTCCCGGACAGTAGTGGATGGTAAAGTCAAAAGGCTGCAGCACCAAACTCCAGCGCAGCAGCCTGGCATTGTCTCCTGATACCCGGTTCAGCCATACCAACGGGTTGTGATCTGTGAGTAGAGAGAATGGTTGTCACCACGGAAAGGCATTCCTTTTTGATGGCGGCATAGCTTAATTCTCGCAGCAAAAGTTTTCTTCTTAAGTAAGCTACAGGATGCTCACCGCCATCTGCTCCAACTTGGCTCAGTACTGCTCCCAACCCAAACATAGAAGCATCTGTATGGACGAGAAAGCGTTTAGTTGGATCAGGAGCAGCAAGTACAGGTGCGTTAACAAGAGCAGTTTTTAGTTGTTGGAATGCCTGTTCACACTCTGGGGTCCATACTACTAACTTAGTAGGTAGAGGTTTTTGCGGGTTAAATCCATGAGGGGTTTTGCCAGGGTGCTGTAATCGGGCACAAATTTTCTATAGTACCCTGCGGTACCTAAAAACGCTAGGACCTGGGTTTTGGTACGGGGTGTTGGCCATCTGGCTACTGCCTCTATTTTGTCAGGTTCTGGCTTTTGCTGGCCGCTTCCTACTCAGTGTCCTAAATACTGAACTTCGGCCATCCTGATATGGCACTTACTGGATTTAAGGGTTAGCCCTGCCTCTCTAATGCGATCTAGTACAGCTCCTACATGGCTCAGGTGGTCGGTCCAGGAATAGCTCAAAATCGCGATGTCGCCTAGATATGCGCACGCGTATTCCTGAAACCCATCTAATAGCCGTTCCACCATCCTTTGGAAGGTGGCCGGAGCGTTTTTCATCCCGAATGGCATGACCTTAAACTGGTACAGGCCAAACGGGTGACAAATGCCGACTTAAGGATGGCGTCCTCGGCTAAAGGAGTTTGCCAGTCCCCTTTAAAAAGATCTATCGTGGTTAGGTACTGGCCTCTGGCCATCTTGTCTAAGAGCTCATCTATCCGGGGCATCGGGTAGGCATCCAATACTGTTTTATCATTGAGCCTTCGATAATCTACTTTGGGACTGGGTTCTCTCCTGAGGATTCAAGCGCTCCCCTAGATGGATGGCCTCCAGATCCTCATTTTGGCCTTCTCTCTCCAGGAGGTCTGGTAGCGGCAGGTTATCAACATCCTCAGCGCCAGAGGCACAGATCGCGGTTACCTCTTCTGTACGCTCATGGTAGGGTTTTAGCTGATGCCCGTTCTCAGTATACTCTTGCGCCCTGTTTTTTTGCTCTCCATTGTTGCACATAGTTTATATTTACTGTTTGATAAAAATGTCGAGGCTCTGTGAGCCAATTGAACCTTGCTGCACACAAATATAAAGAATATAATTTTATATATATATATATTTACTTTTAAGGTAAGAGTGTTCCCTTTATCCATCACAATATTTATGAAGATTTAGCAGCACATTAATGGACACTTTGGAATGAATCATCAAAACAATTAGGAGTTGACAATGCACAGGAGATATTTAAAGGACCACTATAGTGCCAGGAAAACATACTCGTTTTCCTGGCACTATAGTGCCCTGAGGGTGCCCCCACACTCAGGGTCCCCCTCCCGCCCGGCTCTGGAAGGGGGAAAGGGGTTAAAACTTACCTTTTTCCAGCGCTGGGAGGCGAGCTCTCCTCTTTCTCTCCTCCTCCGTTCCGCCCCGTCGGCTGAATGCGCACGCGTGGCAAGAGCTGCGCACGCATTCAGCCGGTCGCATAGGAAAGCATTTACAATGCTTTCCTATGGACGCTGGCGTGCTCTCACTGTGAAAAATCACAGTGAGAAGCACAAAAGCGCCTCTAGTGGCTGTCAATAAGTGGTATAATCCCCACTTCAGGATATACTATTATGGTAGGTCCGTCCATCCGACTTGGGTTCCGTCGAATCTCACAGGATATAGGAAACAGCAAATAGTGCTCTCAGTAGGAACAATTAGAAATAAAATAAAATAAATGAAATAATACTCACAAAAATAGAGCAGGAAATACTGCTCTATAATCACAGCGCTGGTGGAATTATCCCCACCTATGGATTGCTTGGCTGTAGTTTAGACCGGCTCTTGTGCGAGAGACGCTTGATGGTATGTTCCCCACTGGTGGGTATGCTGGAGAGGTAGGTCCGTCTGTTCGGCTGGGTTCTGTCGGGTTCCACAGAATGTATAAAACAGTGATAGTGCTCTCAGTTTGAAAAAATTAGATAAATAAAATAAAATAAAATATACTTACAAAAATAGAGCAGATTGATACTGCTCTATTACCACAGCGTTGGTGGAATTATCCCCACCTAAGGATTTCTTTAAGACAGGATATAGTAAAAAAAAAATGATGAAAAATATTTTAAAAGGTTAACTAAAAAAATAAAATTATAAAATGCCTAAAAAAAAGTGTATATAAGTACAATAAAATAAGTAAAAGATTGGTCCTATAAAAGAGGTAACCAAAAATAACTTTTATTGTTTAAAATACACTATTTGAAACCGTTAACGCGTTTCACCAATCAGGTTTTTTCAAAATGGTAATAGAACAATATACCTGGCATAAAACAGTATTTATAAGGATACACAGTGGTTGAATTTGGCGCCAAATTTCTTTGCACCAATTAGAAACAAGTATTAGAACAATCATATTTTACAAGTTCAAAACAGATAAAAAACAATTTTGTTGCATAAAATTAACTTTCATAAATCTTAAAATGTATTTGTTTATGTAAAACGAGGCACTGATAACTTTATTATATTTTAGCTTTAATGGTCACATGATCGGGACTCAAGAGATTGCTGTGCGCATGCGCAATCGGAAATTGACGTGCGCATGCGCAATCGGAGGTTGCGGTGCGCATGCGCAGGACATGGGCAGATCATTTTGCCGCAATTTGGAACTGTGGAACCGGCATAAGGGAGCAGTGCTCCCTGGGGAATGTAGTTAGGCGGATCGATCTGCCGTAATGAGTCCTATGTGACCGGCATAAGGGAGCAGTGCTCCCTGGGTAATGTAGTTATGCCGGTCACTATGTGCTCAGGGAAAAATGGGAGCAAGCTGGATAAGGAAAATCCTGTTGTCAGCTGCTCTCATTTTTAGTGGAATATATATATAAATAAAAATCACATTTTGCACCATAAATATATTAAAAACAAAGATAAGTATCAGAAATACTTGAGCATAATTTAAAAACAAATAGGATCCATTTGAAAACATGGTTATAAGAAATAAAAATAAATATAAATATTTAAAAAGTAGTTTTTTGGGGGTTTTTTTTGGTTAAAAACATAAAAAACACAAAAAACATATGGCAGATGAGAACAGGCAATATATAATATTGGAAAAATGTTCTTATAAAAAATTATGCAAATCAAAATCTGCATTGAGACCTTGAGGTGTAAGGGTCTGTAATCTATAGACCCATTCCATTTCTGTTTTTCCTAGAATGTTTTTTATGTCACCTCCTCTCCAAGGTATCGAACATTTTTTTATACCAATAAATTTTAACATTTTCGGATCTTTATTATGGATTAAGAAATGTTTTGATACAGAGTGGTTTAAGTATCTGTTTTTTATATTCCTACAATGTTCACTGAGTCTGGTCTTTAGACATCTAGTGGTCATCCCCACATATCGGAAGTCGCAGGGACATTCCAATAGATAAATCGCATTTTTAGTGTTACAGTTTATAAATTCCTTTATTTTAAAAGTAGTTTTTGTTCTATTTGAGATGAATTCTGTCGTTTTTGATAGCATTGTCGAATCAGCAGTTTTACATACAATGCATTTTTACATTTGTAAAAACCTATGGATTGAGGAAAAAAAGATAATGAATTTTTTGGTGGGATTGTTTTAGTGAAGTTGGTAGTTAAAATTGATTTAAAATTAGAGGATCCCCTGAAGATTATACTTGGCTTTTCTGGGATAATTTTAAACAGTTTCTCATCGTGTTCTAAAATATGCCAATGTTTTTTAATAATCTTTTTTATTTCCCTGCATCTGTTGTTGTAGTTAAAAGTGATGGGGAGAGAGATAGAATCATTTTTTCTTTTAGGTTTATATATTAACAGTTCATCCCTATTTTAATTTTTTATCTCATTAATATTTTCTAGTAGATCTGATTCTGAATAATATTTTTCTATAAATTTATTTTTTAGGACATCAGCTTGTTCATTGAAACTTTCTAATTCTGTACAGTTTCTCCGTAGTCTTAGAAATTGGCTTTTTGGGGCACTGTCGAGCCAGGGTTTGTAGTGACAACTGTTTTTGTCAATTACTGTGTTAACACAAACTTTTAAAAAAAAAGTTTTAGTGTGAATTTGTCCATTTTTAATAAATATATTAAGATCTAAAAAGTTGATTTGTTCTCTACTAAATTCATGAGTTAAAATTATGTCTCTGTTATTAGTATTAAGAACATTGATAAAAGAAATAAGACTGTCTTCGGGTCCATCCCATATAAAAAAGAGGTCATCTATATACCTAAAATATGAGACCAGGTTTGCCCCTAGATTGTCTCCGTCGTAGATAGCTGTAGATTCCCAATCTGCCATGAATAAAATGACATAACTTGGGGCAAACCTAGTACCCATGGCAGTTCCTCTTTTCTGGAGATAAAAAGAATTTAAAAACCAAAAATAATTGTTTTTTAAAATGATGTTAATACCCTCTAAGATAAAATCAATTTGTTTTTTGGAAATTCTGTTTTCTTTAGTTAAAATATTTTTAATGGCTTCACATCCAATATTGTGTGGTATAATGGTATAAAGGGATTGGACATCACAGGTAACTAAAATAAAATTGGGGTTCCATTTAAAATGATTTAAAAAGTTTAAAAGAGACATAGAGTCCTGGAGGTACGACTTCATTTTCTTAACGGCAGGTTGGAGAAGAGTGTCAATGTATTGTGAGAGGTTGCAGAGAAGCGAGCCTATACCTGACACTATTGGTCTGCCGGGGGGATTTGTTACATTTTTATGTATTTTAGGTAAGAAGTAAACCACCGGGATTTTTGGAAATTTTTTATCTAAAAAATGAAACTCCTGTTTTGTTAAAATACCTTGAGATACACCTTTGTTTAAATAGACAGATAAAATATTTTGAATGGTATTAGTTGGATATGATAGGAGTTTGTCATAGACATCTGTGTCATTTAGCTGTCTGTGTGCTTCTTCTATATACATGGTGCTAGATAAGATGACTACACCTCCTCCTTTATCAGCTGGTTTTATAACAATATCGTTATCATCTTGTAACTCTTTGAGTGCTTTCCTTTCTTTGTTTGTTAAATTGTGTATATCATATTTATTGGTCTATAGTTTTTCTAAATCTTTAGTAACCAGTTTTTCAAATACTGATAGTGGAGCAGTCTTCATAAAAGCTGGGTAAAATTTTGACTTTTCTTTAAAATGTGTGTTTATAATGTGATTATTTTGAGTTGGGGAAGGAAGTGGAGTAGGGTTGTTGGCACTGAGAATTGAACTTTCTTCGTTTTTTTCAATAAAATATCGTTTTAAAGTGACTTTGCGGACAAATTTATTAATGTCAATAAAAGCTTCAAACGGTTTGAAAGAGTTAGTTGGGGCAAACTTAAGACCTTTGTTTAAAACCGACAGCTGTGTGAGAGACAAGGTTTTTTGAGAGAGGTTAAAGATCCCATTATTTAAATCCTTACTGTCTTTCTAATCTTTCTCTCTTGTTCCCGTCTCCCACTTCTTCTTCCTCTAAACTTAGGACACGTTTTTGTGATCGTGACGGTTGAGGTGTTTGGTTTAGTGTGCTTGGGTGAGTGCGGATCTCTAAAAAATGATCCTCATTTTCGAATTCAGATTCTATTGACAGCAATTGGTATCTGTTGGAATGGTGGGGGATAATGGGTGATTTGGGATGTTCAATGCGATCATTGATATATCTTGATCTTTGTGGTTTTGGTGAAAAATCTCTCTTACAGGAGTGTGTGTTGTGAGAATTTTTGGCTTGTGGAGAATGTATATGTCTCTGTTTGTAGTGTGGCAGTGCTTGAAAAGACTCGTATTGGGATTTGGCCAAAGCACCAGAGTAAGAATCAGTATGTGGTTTATGTGGTCGCTGTTGTTTATAAGGTGACTGTAAAGGTTTCTTTTTAGCATAATTGTGATATGATATTGGTGATAGTCTATTTGGTGAGTGCTAGTGGTAGTTTTTCTTGTTTTGGGGAAGTGTGTCTGTTCTTGTATAGTGTCTATTGGTTTGAGAATGATCTTGGTGATTTTGTGTAATATATCTTCTATTTAGGTGATAAGTGCGTACTTGTTTGCTTGAGCAATCTGTTTTATCTCTAATGTATTTTTTTATTTTGATATGTTTAGTGTCTGTCTCTACCTTTTCAATTTTGCTTTGGATTAGTATACAATTTTGGTTGTACGCTTGAGTCTCTGTAAAAGGTAATAGTTTTTCTCTTAGGTTATTAATTTCTGAATCTAAGGTTGATTCCTTTTTACTTTTTTTTACTATTAAGGTTTCCATTAGACCAAGAGTACATAATTCTAGCTTGTTATTCCATTCCTCCATAAATTCTAGATCATCTTGATCGGAGGTTGGTAATTTCAATAGTCTTAAACCTCGAGGGGCAATTCCTTCATCAATGTATTTCTTTAAGGTGGCTATTTCCCATTTTAATTTTATTTCAGAGGTAAGGGATCTCTCCAACTTGATAAACAACTCTTGTTGGCTATGGCTAGGGTAATTGATCTGAATAGGGCTAATAGCCTCTGTGTCAAAGACGTTGTCAACATCAATAATATAGTTGTTTCTATAATCAAATATAGACATATTAGAAAGGGAGTTAAAAGGCTGCTGACTCTAGAGGGAATTACAAAGTAGATAAAAAGTAGAGGGGGAAGAGTCTGCGCTTAATAACAGAAAAGCTGCAACCCTCAAAGGCTTATTGGTAAATGCCGCACGCATCAAATAACCCCATAGGAAAAATCTGACGCTGGATGTCCTTATGCAGAGCGTAAGGACATCCAGCTTCAGATATCGGACCAATGTTCCGTTTGGTAGACAGCCACTGGAGGCAGACTTAGTGCTTCAATGTAAACATTGCAGTTTCTCTGGAACTGCAATGTTTTACATTGCATCAATAGGTGCAATAGGGATACTACACCCAGACCACTTCAATGAGCTGAAGTGGTCTGTATGCCTATAGCGTCCCTTTAGCAGATAATAAACCAATACCCTGTAAATTATCAGAATGTTTGTGAATGAGCAGGAACAGTACAAACATTTCCACGAACTGGTGGAATGAAGAAACGGTTTTTACCAATTATCCTCAATAAAGTACCACTCCACATCCCCAAAAGCAAGCTGAAGTGCTTTATAGGTGAGGAGTATCCTAGTTTAATCCCAGTTTATAAAAAGTGCTGATTTCTGTGAGAAATCAGCACTTTTGTGAATTAACTTTGGAACTCTCCCTTGTCTGTCAATCAAGCAGCCAGGGAGGATTCCTTCCTACTTCCTTCCTACTCCTAGCTGCTTGAGCTAATGGAAGTGGAAGATGCACTATACTGGTGCATGCCTGCCTCTCCATCCCTCACAGACCTCAGACCAGCTCCTCAGTTGCCACCGTGTACGCACCTGCACGCGAGGACAAAGTCAGATTGGTTATTTCCCTGTGAAGAGACTGAAAGTCTCTTCCGGGGAAAAAGGGGAAGGCTTGCAAAGGCTGCAGTCATAAGATCTCCATCTTTTGTAAGCTATTTTAGACTATATCCAATGAACATATTCATACAAATATGCATGCATGCATTTATTGGGTGTATATCCACTAAATTGTGGGTGTTTTGAGGAGGTTTTCTTTTAAAGTGTGGAATGATCCTTTAATCAAGTAAAACAAGTAAAGTACAAACAAGCATTTTAATAACAATATAACACAGGACAATCCTTTTTTTCATAGATCCCATTCATGACAGATGGGCGGCTGGAATGCAAGGTTTGTAGAAAATATATATATTTGTTTTTTTTTTGCATTCTTTATTTTTGTTGCGCATAGCATTACAGTCACTTTTTTTTTCTCATGCAATTAAATTAGAAAATAAAAGAAACATTAACATGGCAGACCTGCATATAACCCATAATAAGGGACACTCAACCAATGCCCCAACTGGGATTTAGATGTTCTCAGTTATGGAGGCCACCAGGGCTACTAGTACAGCAGAGCCAGGGCAAGGTACTCCCCCCTTCCCCCCTCCCCTGCTCCAGGCCTTTGCCCTGGCCAAAACCTTGATGCCACAAACTTGGAAAGCCCTGAAGGCCAAGCTCTTTCCCTCTGGGAGAATGCGGACATACTGATGAGTCTTGCTTGAATGTTGACGCTGAGATTTTCTGGTTCATCACATATGTGGCTGGTGTGGTGGACCCACAGGCGGCCCTCAGCCTAGACGGGCATCTAGTAGTAGTGAAAGTAGCCTTCGCAGTCAAATTGACTGAGAGGGGTCCTGCTGGAAAATATTTTTGTTAAAATTGGGTGTAAGATACAAAGACTATAAAGATCCTGGAAATGTTCCTGCTCATCTACCCTCAAAGTGATGTACCCCCACTGAAGTGTTTCATGATGTACCAGCAGTAGTTTTTTTTTTTCTACTGCTATTTCCAGACTGAAGACACTCATGACACTGATACATGATGGATCTAATAGGATAGGTTTCTATATAGCAACAATGACCATATGATACATGCACTTGGCTAACTTCCATATGCATGTGGCAATGAATGTATACACGTCTGGATAGTTAGTTGTAGGTATACATGTGAAGATAATTTTAATTAAATAGTAAGGCCAGATTTTACATAGGTTTTTTTCCTGTTTGAGCACAAATGCATTTCTTTGTATTTTGCTTTGTGATCGAAACTAATAGGGACACTCCAGGCACCACAACAACTTAATCTAAATGACACTATATAGGGACACTATAGGCACCCAGACTACTTCATCTTATTGAAATGGTCTGGGTGCAATACTCCTGTCCTATTAACCCTGCAATTGCAATTATCTGTCATTTAGAAGTTAAATCGCTTTTGTTTCTGTTTATGCAGCCCAAGCTACACCTCCCCTGACTGTGACTGACACAGCCTGCATGAAAACAAAACAATTTTATTTTCAATCAGTAATGTTAACTTACTTTTAAAATATTTCTCTCCTGCTCTGTAAATTGAACTTTAATTATATGCAGGAGGTTTTGCAAGGTCTAGCAAGCTATTAACAGAGCAGGAGATAAGAAATTCTAAATTAAACAGAATTTGCAATAAAGGAAGTGTAAACATTAGAAGACTATTTACAGGAAATGTTTAGGAAGGCTGTGCAAGTCACATGCAGCGAGGTGTGACTAAGGCTGTGTAAATAAAGTGATCTAACTCCTTAATGGCAGAGAACTGAGCAATGAGACTGCAGGGGCATGATCTATACACTAAAACTGCTTCATTAAGCTAAAATTGTTTTGTTGACTATAGTGTCCCTTTAAAGAAGCAGTTTTGGTATATATATCATGCCCCTGCAGTCTCACTGCTCACTTTTCTGCCATTTATGAGTTAAATCACTTTGTTTATACACCCTAGTCACACCTACCTGACTTGAATATCATTTCTATATACTTCCTTTAAAGAGAGATCTAATGTTTACACAAGTAGTAACATACAGCTGAGTACGCCACGACAGCGATACCAAACTTGATAATAACAGACGTGAATAGTGTCATAGCATATATAGGCAGTGCACATTTTCGTTTTTTATAGGAATATGCTAATAAAAGCAGAGGTTAGTAGGTGAAAAAGTGAAAACATCTTAAAATTTTAAAGATCTGATGAAAGTAACGGTTTGATCTTTGGTAGGCAGCGTTATAGTACTACGGGTTACTAAGGTACCGGATGGGTATAATCATATACGAATATATCATACATGCTGTCTGTGATACTATTTGTTAGGTTACATGCTAAGTTACGCAGTTTAACGTTTAAGGATAGTCCTGGAAACAGTGCCTCAGTTATAGCCTGTTTGGTGAGGTTATGTATTATCACCGCTTATGGGCCTGTAGGGGCCTAGTCTGCCTCCAGTGCTCTCCCTCTTGATTACCCCTTGCCGGTTCTGGGGACTTGGTAGGCGGGCCAGATGCAATTATTGATGTGGTTCTGCGGCCATGCTTCTTCACCTGCAGGGCCTGGAGGTGTTCTCGGCCCGTGTCTATCGCTGGTAAGGAGCTGTGCTGTCGTGGGGTGCGCCAAGTGGCTGGCGGTGTCAGTCCTTGTATGCGGGGTCTTGTTGCATTGGGCAGAGGATTCCGGTGCCGCTGGTGGTAAGTGGATCGAGCAGGCTTGATGGACTCACTCTGCTGTGTGCGAAGGTGAGTGGGGTATGTTGCTGTTTCTCGCCACTCTGGTCTCCTGCTTTTCTCCCGGCTGGAGGCCACTCTGGGGGCTCGGAGTGGGTAGAGACATAGGTGGCGCTGGGCATATCCATGCCACCATTTCAGTCACAACCTGGTGGAAGTGCTGACTCTTGGTGCAGAGTTTTATCAGTAGGTTGGCAAAGAGCCGGTCGAAAAACTCCAGGGTGTGCGTAGGTGGTGTGGTGAGGGTACTGTTTGTTGCCAGTCACATCCGCGCCGCAATCGTGCTCGGGCCCCCATAGACCCGCTCGGCTGCAAGTTTGTTCGCTTGTGTGAGTCGCGTTGTGGGGGTAGTCGACCCCCGCGAGGACCGGGAGATCCCCCGCCGGTCCTGAGGGGGGATAGCAGGGCAGTGTTTGATTGCCACTAGTGAGGAGGTTCTGTGCCGGGGGATCGGCCGCTTCCCCCTGGTCTCAGGCTCTGTTCTAGTGTAGGCCGCATGGTCGGTTCAGGTGTTTGCTTTGTGTTTGATTGTCGGACGGCTATCGTTCTGTTCCCCGTGTGGTGCTGGTTCTGTTTATGGGCTTCTCGTGTAGCTGGCACAGTTTGGGTAGTTGTGAGAGTCATTTTTATGGACACTGGACCACACACACACTCACTAGATCTCCTATACGCACTCCTGAGTGGGCCGCTAAGAATAAAAAATGCCCAGGACAAATTTTTTCCCCAGTCCGGCCCTGACTGCACTGACTGTGTAATACTTAAAACCTAAAAAACTATTACATGGCTTGCAATGAGACCCTTTTCCTATTGCCTATACAGGGATAATCTTACATGTGTGATCCTTCCAAATCAAGGGGGGAAAGGTGTTGAATTTCAACATTGTTATTCACTAAAGTTAGAATTGAATGTGAATTTCAAATTTAAGGCCAGAGTAGCAAAACTTAGACAATTTTTCCAGTTCAGTTGAATTGGCCTTAAAGTTAAATTTACTTTGAATTCATTTTGAATTCTCACTTCAGGAAATAGTCCTGAAGGTGTAAGCATTATACACCTGTGTGACATCACTAAAAGTGTGGGTAAGGTGCTCTGTACACACATGCAATATATTCGCTGTGGATGCAGACAGTAACCACAGTATTTAACAATACAGTATCATAAACACTCACATGTTCAGAGTTTAAACTTGTTTGAGAATAAACCAAGCTGATATTCATTCTTTATTGCTCACTTATTCAAATAGTGTTGTAAGAACCTTTCAGGATAGTTGGGCGTTTGGGAAAGACAGCTGTGTGGATCAGATAAGAGGTGGAGAAATGTCAAGGACAATGATGGTATGCTGGTTAGATAAAAAGTTCAAGCTAAATAGCACCAAGTGCAGTATTGTAAAAGGTGCAGGATACAGATCAGACCAGAAGCTAGAAGAAAAAAAAAATATGATTCACAGCACACTAAGGGAAGTGGAATAACTCGTAAGCACAAAAAACATCAAAAAAAAAATATAAAAAAGTATAATAAAGTAAAATAGTTTAAAACCAGACTGGGTCAGAGAATTCCTAGATAACAAGTCACGAGCAAGAAACTTGCAGAAGAAACCCATCGTAATGAGTCCTGTCGACAACTAGTTAGCTCTCCTTAGCTCTAGTGTTCCAGCCATGATGATAGAACAGTAAGAAGCACAGAGTTAAAGGGTTACTCCAAACACCATCACCACTTTAGTGTTTTGAAATAGTCAAATATAAATCCACTTTCGACAGCGCCATTAGCCAGTCTATAACAAATGTTCCGGGCTAGCTGGTATCAATTCTGTGCATATTTTTTATACAGACGCAGATCGACAACCGGCTCCTACAGCGCTGTAGTAGTTGGATACAGTTCCTTCAGCTTTGAGGGAGACTTGACCCAAATAGGATGTAAACCACTGCAAAACATAGGGAACGGGAAACGGGGGCGAAGATACTCCGCCCTTCATCACGATACCTGGAGTAACTCTTTAATTTGATAAGATAATAGAAATACAAGCAGCCAGTTAATACATATGTCAGCAGCCAATGAAGACAGGTGGAACCGTAGCAGTATCCTCGAGCATCTTTAGGAATCAACCTTCAATGTCTCCTGGCAAAAGACATCACTTTACTATACTGGCTAATTTAACAGAGACCCTTGTTTAGTTTACTATCTGTATATTTTATTAATACTATTGCTCATTTTATTTCATTTATATAAACCAATCTGTATTTAATACAGTCCTAAGCCCGTTTACATATTGTTTTTAAAACAGTAGGAGTCTATAAAGGGCTATAATGAGGCCCTGGGCAGTTCTATTATTTAGAGTAAAGAGTAAAAGCATTTTGATTTCTGCCTGGGTTGGGAGATTCATTAAACATTTAGCAGCTTCTTGAAGTATGTGTATTTAATGTAAAATTTCTATGAGAAATCATGCTCATTAAAAAAAATATAAAACATCTGAACAGAGAATTGAATCACAGTGTGCTTTTATAATTGTTGCCATGGGACATATACTTTATTAATAAGAAATCTATAATAAGAAATTTAGAATTGATAAATTAATAAGAAAGTTATAAAATAATTTGTTTTATAAAAATGACATCAAATGACTGTTGATCAATTAAAAAGTCCCATAATGCCAGGTGTGTAATCAAACTACACGGGAGCAAATATTAATGACATTAAGTCAATGACAGCTTGAATTACATAACCGGTGTATTAGTTTGAAACATCTCATAAATAATGTGAAAGTGCTCATAAATAATGTAAGGATTTTAAAACATTAAAGTGTTCTCGTATTGTTTGCTTTTCAGGACTGCATTCAGTGCACAGGTCACCAGACGATGACACAGAAGGGACTTCCTCATTTTCTACCCAGTACATCAGCCAATTTCCTACTGTCCATCAGCCAATTCCATCATCCCCGTACCACACAAATTCAGGTTATTACTCCCAGCATCCTGATGACTGGTGTTCCAGTGGAGTATATGAGTTAAACCGAATAACATCTGAGAACTTATTTGCAATAGACAATGACATAGTGGACTTGCCAGCTATCAAGAAAACTAGGGTCAACCCCTGCTTGGGAAGGGTCAAAGGAGACGAGTTGTGTGTTGTTTGTGGTGACAAAGCATCTGGATATCATTATAATGCATTAACCTGTGAGGGATGCAAAGGTAAGAAATACTTACATTGCTAAGTGTGTACATTATAATATATGTATCTACCATATTCTGTTTAATTGTGAATTGCCAGGAAATAGAGTGAGTTCTAAGAGAATTTTAAATTTTTAGCCCAAATTAATAGAAATGAAACTACTATAGCTGACTTTTAAAACAAATGCAGATTTGGCTATGTTAGCCTATATTTATTTTGAACTCACATTTATAGAAAACTAGCTTGAGTCGAGACCCACCGAAGGGCAAGCTATTTGAGCTGTTTTCCGTCCTCGTTATCCTATTGCACCCTGTTTTGCGCTTTTTTTTTTTTAATTACCTTGGCGTTCATAACTGCTTTAATTTCCATGGAAGAAATATCAATTAATTAATATGTTTCTCTAGTGAGTATTGGTAAACAGCTAGGAAAAATGAGGCTAAGCTTGCGGCACAACAGCTAGTTAGTTGTTCATCATAAGAACTTGAGAAATTCACTTTTTTTTGTCAAATATCTTTTATTTGTTTTTTCAAAGAACGACATGCAGGAGCATGTTGTACATTAGAACACATTATAGCTCACAATATAACTCAGTGGGGAAATGACTTGAACAGTCATACTGATATATGTTTGTACATTACAAAAGGTATTATACATATCATTTGAGAGTTTCCCCTTCGCTGAATATCACTATGCTCCTTGGTAATAGAAAAAGGAAATTAAAAACAAACTGAAAAAGTGAGAGAGTAAAGTGGAGTTATGTAAGAGGGAAAGGGGGGGGGGGGAGATGGGAAACTTCTAATTGTATACTGGTAATCAAAGAACGTACAACAATTGCTGGCAAGTCCAATCACATACATAAATCTCATTAAAGGCAACTGAAACTTTTAAAGTTAATTGATACATGTGGGTTCTCCATCAGAGCACAACTGACTGATTGCGAGCTCATAGTGTGCTATGAGTCATCATACTATTAGCGAGTTGTGAGTTTTCGGACCAACTGACCCATGCCTCTTTCCAGAAAGAGGTAACTGCCCTAATCCCACTTTCATATTTACAATTTAAGCAAATCAGATTAAAGCTTTCAGACATGCCTTGAGTTGTGGCTGTCGCCCAGTTTCTAGTTATCAGTGTGAGAGATACTATCAAGATATGGATATCTGCGAATTTTGGAAATGTCGGTTGGAAGTGATGTTAGCAGGTGGCACTCTTGCATGCTAGGGAGTTTGCATCTGATACATGTTGAGATAATGGAAATAATAGCATTTCAGTATTTTGAGAATTTGCACCTCCAGCATTTATTGGTATTGAACTTTCCATTTCACCTGTATAGAATTTTCCGCAATAATTCAGCGTGAGTTGAGCTAAAGGATTTACCTTTTACCCCATTACAATTTTCAACCATCATATTTCTGTTAGTGTGTAACCTATGTCCTCTTCCCATCTGACAATGTAACTTACGTATGTCATCTTTTCCAAGAAGTATATTGTAAATAGTTTTTTGTATACAGACACAGATCGACAACAAGTTGTGTGAGGCCCACACATTCAGTCCTGAATCCTGTTAGTTTGTGCTCATTTTTATATAAATATACGGGAGTGAGAAGAAATCCAAGAACGTATTTGCAAATATTAATATAATAATATACCCACGTTCCATATGTAGGGCAGCCCAGATCACTCCCACATCCTATAATTAAACCCTGTGGATAGGTTTCTTAGGGAAGTAGCCATGGAGATTGGTATCTGGGTACAATAGCATATTTCTGATTTTTCCCAGGTTGTCATTGTGATATCTGTTGTAGGAAAAATTTCAGGAAGGAAGGGGTGCTTCTTTCTGGGGAGCCATAGAAGTTGTGATGCCTCTAATTGTTTTGCCCCAAAGAATTCTGTAAGAGCCCATTGTGGTGGTTTCTCTGTGTGTAGGATTGATGCTGAATTAATGAGAATCACTGCTCTATAACAAAGTTATATTGGGTAAACTTATGCCTCTGTTGCATAGAGATTTATAGAGAGTGTCCGGTGCTACTTATAGTCTCATATTATGCCAGATGAATTTATTGATGTGGGATTGTAACCCTTTAAAATAGGGTGCTGGAACCAAGATTGGGAGCACCTGAAACAGGAAGAACAATACTTTTTATTGCTGCAATGCAGCCTGACCAGGACAGGAATTTAGTTTTCCACACTGCAAGGAAGTCATGAATGGATTTGCCTTATTTGATTTCACTAACCTGATATAATTTGGACAAGGAATTGGGTAAAAACACTCCAAGAAAGGTTAAGTGATCTTTCTTTCAGTCATAAGCAAAATTATTTTTGAGATTGTCCTATTGTTGTTTCTCTATACCAAGTCCCATCACTTGGGGTTTAGTGAGATTTAATTTACAGTATGAGCACCTAATGTATTCGGTGAGAAAAGTGTGAAAGGTGAATAAGGAGATATGTAGTTGTCTTAAGGTTAGCAAGATATAATTTACAAATACGTTTCATTTATATTCCTTATTGCCTGTTTGGATACCCATGATGCCTGGTTACTTTCGAGTCATAATGGCAAAGGGCTCAAGGAGTATTATGTACAGTAGGGGTGATATTGGGCAACCATGATGGGTGTCATTAGAAATATGGAATGGAAAGTCCTCCATTGCACACTTTGGCTATAAAGTTGATATATACGGTCTTTACCACCACTGTGGAGCGTGGAGGGAAGTTAAATTTATTAAGTACTACTGGTAGGAATTACCAGTTCAGGTGGTCAAAAGCCATTTTGTTGTTTAATGAGAGAAACACACTTTTGAATTTTGTTCTGTGGAGGCTATACAGGAGGTCAAGTGCCTTACGTGTACTGTCAGTCCCTTGCCATCTCCTGACAAAGCCCACTTGATCTGGATGTGTTATGGTAGGAAGTACATTAATTAATCTGTTTGTGAATATTTTTTCCACAATCTTCATATCTAAGTGAAGTAAAAAGATAGGGTAGAAATAGGAGGCTTGCTAAGTTTCGGCAAAGTGGAGACACGGAAGTGCAGAGATCTTCTCTAAGTGTCTATCTTGCTCTGCTTCCAGCTTCACTTTTAGGCTCATTTGCTTTCATTTTGGATCTGTTGGTTTCCTTTGGGTCTGTTCTCTGCATATAAACTAGACATAAGGCAGATATTAGGTTACACATGAGCTCAGATGTTTTCCTTTGACGCTGCTAAATTTGTGAAAGGAAGCAGAGGCATGACTATATAAGCAGCATTTTAGGTTTTCCATTGAAACTGGAAGTTCTAAGGGACAATTATTAGTTTAGCCGTTGGGTCTGGTGGAGCTACCCTGGTATCACCATTGTTAAACTTTACGTGTTTACGTGTCTGTTTACGTGTCAGGGATGACCGATGTTTACCTATGCCACAACAAGCATATGGCCATTGCACTATAAAGTTGTTAGTTAAATATTATTGTTGATGTTTAGGTTCAGTGTTGGAATTCGTTGAAATTTTCTTTAAATTAACTAGTCATCATGGATTTTTCTTTTTCTGTAAGTTAGCAATATTATATAAAAATAATTATATGCCTTTGTTATTGCTCTGAGTCATCTCCGTTTTTGCTCAATCATTAAAATTTTGAATTTTCTCATGTTATCTAGGGCAAAGGTTTTCTTTGAAGTTTATCTCAGATAATAACATTGAGATAGCTGGAACTTACAATCTAACCCAATTGCATGAACACAACTGCAATTTTTCTATTTTGTACATTTGTGGAGAATCTGTTCATAGTACAGTGTTCCTATAAATCTCTTCCCTTATTGTTCTCCTCACTGACTAGATAAGTGTCTACTTGAAACTCAGTCTCTACAAAATGAAATCTCTTCACCTTGAAGTTTAGCCCTTACTGTTCAGGGTCCATTCAGATCAGTGATGCTACCATACCTTAGACGTTTACTGGCTTGGTATCAGTTTTGTTTCTTCCCTCTCTCAACTTTACCAATTCAGTCACTGGTTATATTTCAGATCCAGAAGCCTAGTTTGTTGAATTTCAATTAGAAATATGGAAATGTATCTATAACGTGGTTATTATAATTTTTTTTAATTCTGGTTCTCTAGTTCTTGTCTTGGTAAAGCAACCAGATGAATCACTTCATATTTTTACAAAGATAATGAGAGCTTTATACATGTATAGCTTGGAAGAAAGACGAGACAGGGGGGATATGATAGAAGCATTTAAATACATAAAGGGAATCAACACAGTAAAGGAGGAGACCATATTTAAAAGAAGAAAAACTATCACAACAAGAGGACATAGTCTTAAATTAGAGGGACAAAGGTTTAAAAATAATATCAGGAAGTATTACTTTACTGAGAGGGTAGTGGATGAATGGAATAGCCTTCCAGCTGAAGTGGTAGAGGGTAACACAGTAAAGGAGTTTAAGCATGCATGGGATAGGCATAAGGCTATCCTAACTATAAGATAAGGCTAGGGACTAATGAAAGTATTTAGAAAATTGGGCAGACTAGATGGGCCGAATGGTTCTTATCTGCCGTCACATTCTATGTTTCTATGTTTCCATGGTTAAATGTCAATCCCACATCAATTTCCTGAAATGTGAGCAGTTTAACACAAATAATGAATTTTCCTCTCATTGAAAGCAATTATATTTCATTACAATTTAACCTTTATCGCTCCATCTTTAAAACTAATATATATAAAATATATACTAATATATATTACACATACACACCCATTCAGAAAATAAAATATGGAAAGACTCAGTCTAATAAGCCCAATGCTTTCATTAAAGAGCTGTGGAACTAAACCTCCGCCAGAACACAGTAGTCACTTAGAAATAATCCACTTGTCTACAAAATTCGCAAAGCCTTATCGGGCTCCGCTGATTTAAGTCCACATTAGATTGCTTCTTGGACATTCAAGAGTCTCACAAAGAATGGTGACAGGGCCTATTGACTTTATTACTTTTTATTGCTTCATCACTGGTAGTTAATAATTGTATTCAAGAATATAAGTGCATGAGTCACCATTACTATGAGTGCATTCAGCAATGCACTGTAATAATCTACAATTCTAACTATTATTTATTTAATGTATTCATTTTTTTCAAAAGACCCAACCTACGTACATGATTTTTGTTTGGAGACCCATTATCCAATTATACAATTAGAACTTTTCAAAAATGTAACATAATAAACACTAATGTAAAGCCTAAACAATTATTTTGTAAGACTCTTTCCATAGTTAAAGAGGTCTCCATTGTACTGGAAAAAAAATGTGTAGACAATGCCAAGCTCCTTGAACAGGAATCCAACTGTAAGTTAAAAAAGAAACAATCATTATTTATTCACGGTAGTAACATATAATCAATGGCAGGGAACATGGGGAAGGGAAGGAAGAGAGTGACATATTTTTGCACTAGGCACTTTTTCAAAGACTTTCCAAAAGCATTTCTTGACATTTGTTATATGTTCCTATAAATACACATATATTGATATTTTAACTTACACCTGGATCCAAACTGGTTTTAGGCACCCCCACTCAAGAATGACCTACACATGGATTTGCACTGATCCGCAACAACATTAAAACCATCTGGCTAATATTGTGTAGGTCCTACTGACAAAACAGCTCTGATGCATCGAGGCATGGGCTCCACAAGACCTCTGAATGTGTCCCATGGTATCTGGTGCCAAGACATTAGCAGCAGATCCCTTAAGTCCTACAAGATTGTGAAGTGGGTCCTCCATGAATTGGATTTGTTGTTCCAGCTCGGATTTGTTGTTACAATCGGATTGAGAACTGGGGAACTTGCAGGCCAAGACAACACCTTGAACACTTTGTCATGTTCCCCAAACCATTCCTAAACAATTTTTGCAATGTGACAGGGTGCATTATCCTTCTGAGAGAGGCCATCACCATCACGGAACAGCATTGCCATATCTAGGTAGGTGGCAGAGGCAAATCTAGGCTTTGCAAAGCCTTAGACAAAACCTGAACATGAGGCTCCCCTGACACACATAATGAAAAAAATGCAAGCAATAATACATTTAACTGGCCAGGGTCCCTGGTGTGTAGTGGTGGGGACGCCTTCCTGTTTCCCCTCTGCATGTGGCACAGTTTCCAGCCAGCTACGCAGCCCCATGTCCACTAAACTGTGATTCGTTGTGTGTTCTGAAACGTTCTATCGTGACCAGCATTAAGTAATTTAAGTTACAGTAGCTCTTCTGTGTGCATCAAAATCACTTGAGTGCCCGTGACATTGATACTGGTTCACCGATTGTCTTTGCTTGCAGCACTTTCGGTAGGTACTAACCACTGCATACTGGGAACACCCCACAAGACTTGCCATTTTGGAGATGCTCTGATGCAGTCGTCTAGCCATCACTATAAAGCCCTTGTCAAAGTCACTGAGATCTTTTCACCTGCCCATTTTTCCTGCTTCCAACACATGGAATGAAAGAACTGACTGTTCACTTGCTGCCTAATACTGTCTCATCCTGGGCCTGTGAACTTTTTGTTGCACCATTTGAAACAGATTTGGTTTCTGAAGCAGACTAGAAAGTGGCATAGCTGAAATCATTTTAATGCCATTTTAAATTAACTGGATGGTGATATAATCTATATAAATGGTAGGGAGTAAGCGAGAGTAGGTAAGCTGGGTTTTACACCGAGGTGAATGAGTTGAGCTATACTGTTATTTAAGTATACCTTATTTGAGCTCCAGTTGCTATGGCTTTGATTACAGACGAACGATATCTTATCAGTTATTTCCACTTCAACACATCTATTTATCACAACATGGTGTTACAGTATATGAAACTCGGTCAGGTTTAATAGGAGTCTGTTCTGAGATCATGTAGATAATATTTACCTGCTGTAATACATTTGAAGCAATCCTTCATTTAAAGTAAAGCTAATAATTTCTATTGGCAATGTATCCAGAACAGCTGCTCCCCTCCTTCCATAGGGACCAATCATTAGAGTTGCCCTGTGCTAGTTTGCAAAGTTGCATTATAAAAGAATCGCAATCTGACTCAAATAGGATATTTCCCAAATGCCCGGGCAAGACCTGTGTAGCAATTTGCTTCAAAACTTTGAAACTGTACCAATATATTCCAATGGATTAAGATAACCAGGACACACGTCAGACGAATGGCAAACTATGAAGCAACAACCAGTTTAAAAAAAAATAAAAAGATCAAACCCTAGTTTATGGAAA
Source organism: Pelobates cultripes (assembly GCA_933207985.1). NCBI lineage: Eukaryota > Metazoa > Chordata > Amphibia > Anura > Pelobatidae > Pelobates > Pelobates cultripes. Next base: position 297,848,578 of record OW240914.1, read on the forward strand.
AAAGAAACCTTTAAACAATATAATGTTGCAAGCAAACTGGAATGTAAGGGATGTTTGATGTAATATTTCTTATTAAAGATCATGTCTGTATAGTCTAAAAAGGAGTAGAGAAATGAAGCACAATGTATATAAAATGAAATACCGTACTTATATTATTGAGCAGAATGTATGAGGAAGATGTTTAGGCATTATGCTAAGTCAAATGTTTTCAGCTTGCAATAAAATACAGATAAGACAATACTATTTCCTGATAAGATGAAGAGAATCTGTCAAGTATATATGACAAAGTCCTGTTTTAATTGACTTTTTCTTTCGTTTATATAACTTGTAGCTAGTGCCAATGTGCAGATGATTAGTTATTTATACTTTTGATTTATTTGTATTTATTATTAATTTTTTACCTGTGCCAATGTCTGTCAGTTGTTTATTGAATGCACTCATCCACTTGTGGGGTGAAGCGGCCACCGAAGTGTATGTTTCGTTTTTATGGGGCTGTCTTTGTCACTTCGCCTCCCTTGTCATATTAATGCCATAGACACCTAGGGTGTCCAACTTCTATAATGTGCAGTATGCCACAAAATAAGAGTCCCTGGCCACCCACAGTCTGGCCCTTTCTGTATGTCTAGCTAAGGCAGAGATTACACACTTCCTTGTTGTCATACCCATTCTTACCGTCAGTTGGAACTCTGACAGGCTAAAAGCAGTAAGCTGACACTCTCAGCCAATCACAGCCAAAGCACCACAGAGGGGATAGACTACCGTGGACTCTTGTTTAGCATTAAAACATTACAACATTAAAAACTGTTTAATGCTGAAAGAAATGATGGTACCAGGGGACTCCATACACTATAACCAGTTTAATGAAATGAAGCAGAAACAGTGCCTACGGTGTCCCTTTAACTACTCATTATTCAGTATACCTACAGTTGCTTGGTTGGACAATGTGGTAGTCCATGGATTGTGTAAGGAACGATTCCCTTGATTTCATTTCTGCACATTATTGGAAAGTTTTCTGCAGATCCTAAACTTATTATTGCCATTCCTGACAATTTGCACTTTAGTGAATAAGCCCTGTTTGAGTTTTATTGCTGCAAAGTTAAGTGATTAACTTTTATCACCAAGCCTTCTGAGCTCATAGAAAAAAAAGGGACACAAGGCCGAAGAGTGTGTCAACGGGCACAAAAAGACAATGTTCTTTCTCCAGAGTCCTTGGGAAGTTTGAAATAAAGTGACTAATTGTGAAAATGCATGTGTCATTCGTGAAGTTCAATTTGTTTTTTGCATTTTTAATCTGGAAAACCTTACAGTGGCTTAGCCTCTAACCTTGTTTGTTTATATTGCACAATCACCAAAAACTAGCAGGAAATTGCTCCGCTAATGATTTATACAATGTGTATTTGCTCATTGTTTAGTGTACTGTATATACCAGAGATATTAGAACAGAGTGGGAGTTTGAGTAATCCTGGGTTTATAATTTGAGTCTGAAAAAAGTACAAAGTACAACTTCTGACAACTCTGGGAAAGCCGAACAAGGAATAGTCACCTTATAAAGGTCAATCGGAGGGCTCTGTGTGCTTCAAGATGAGCCAGACATAGAAACTAAAAACCTTTTAACTTCTCAATTTAAAAATAAATAAATAAATTAGTCACAATAGAACATTTTCTGAATTAACTATTTTGAGTGTGGTGACTGAAGGAAATGCTTAAAGGAACACTAGAAATACAAACTTTCCCTTGTCCAAATTTAAGAACAGGTAGCCCCCACTTGCCATTTAAAATTATTTTACTAACCTTTTTCCAGCTCCAAAGCTTCTTCAGTGCTGCTTAGTGCTTACCTCTCTGCCTTCTGTGAGGCCACAAAGGAGGCATGACCTCCTCCGCCAATGTCCAGTCCAACGCTTTTGAAAGAAAAGAATTGGGGACCCGATGCATAAAAAAATGCTTTGCACGCATTCCACCTTCCCAAGAGGAAAGCCCTGAATCAATGCTTTCCTATGCGATTTCTGCCTCACATGACCTAGTTTTACTTGGGCAGTGCCATGGAAGTGCCTCTAGTGGCTTAAGCAATGAACCAATCAGAGTGCTCCATCTGTCATAGAGTACTGAGTCAAATGGCATGGCGTGGGTAGGCTTTATAAGCATTTCCCCTCCCTGTAGAGCTCAGTCTGTGCGGATCCCTCACTGGGTGAAGATTAATTATTTTTGTATAGTCCTTTTTTTTCCATTGTGTTTTTTTTTTGCAATTGGGTCTTTTTACATTTTATTAGTTCGACAAACTTTATGGATTTTAATTTAGCCTTTTTTGACCCCCCCCCTTTCAGTCACTTAGAGCCCCCACCTGCCCCTAATGGGTGGGGGTAAGGAGGGAAACAATAGGTCCCCCCCTTATCACTTAGGGCCTTTATCCGCCGCTAATGGGTGGGGCCCGGGAGGAAGGCAATAGGTCTCCCCTTCTGGCACTAGATTCCCTGTTTCATTTAATAACCCCCACTTGCAGGGCACGGGTGGAAGCTCAGGGGGACACTATGCCCTCTCATTACTTATTTTAATAGGTGCCCTACCATTGGGGTACTTTATTAGATTCTGTGGGGTGGAGGGTGTCACGAACACACCCTACTCCAAGAGTGCACGTGACGTAGTTGTGGTGGTGAAAGGGTTAAAGCTCACTATTTATCTGTACTAGACCGGAAATAATGACAAAATTTCCCTTTTTAACACCACCCACCCTTAAACATAATAATATAACTATTACTATTTTAACGCTGCCACCTCCAAGACAATTAATAAATGGGGTTCCTTGGTCCCCCAGGTAAATCAACAATAAAACCCACCAAATATTACCTAGCACAATATTTAAAGGGACATTATAGTCACCTGAACAACTTTAGCTTAATGAAGCAGTTTTGGTGTATAGAACATGCCCCTGCAGCCTCACTGCTCAATCCTCTGCCATTTAGGAGTTAAATCCCTTTGTTTATGAACCCTAGTCACACCTCCCTGCATGTGACTTGCACAGCCTTCCATAAAGAGAGCCCTATTTAGGCTTTCTTTATTGTAAGTTCTGTTTATTAAGATTTTCTTATCCCCTGCTATGTTAATAGATTGCTAGACCCTGCAAGAGCCTCTGTATGTGATTAAAGTTCAATTTAGAGATTGAGATACAATTATTTAAGGTAAATTACATCTGTTTGAAAGTGAAACCAGTTTTTTTTTTTTTTTCATGCAGGCTCTGTCAATCATAGCCAAGGGAGGTGTGGCTAGGGCTGCATAAACAGAAACAAAGTGATTTAACTCCTAAATGACAGTGAATTGAGCAGTGAAATTGCAGGGGAATGATCTATACACTAAAACTGCTTTATTTAGCTAAAGTAATTTAGGTGACTATAGTGTTCCTTTAAGGAATTACAAAAATACTAACTAGTCTCTTCAGGTAATGTGATTCTTAACCAGACAAGGGCAGAACTTAATAAATTTATGTTTATTATGAGCAAAAAATAGTCACAGTGCATATAACAATATATGATAAACAAATTATTTACACCAACAACAGATAAAAACAAAAAGGATAAAATAAAGAAGTCCTAATTACTCACAGGTTTTCAAAGTACAACTTCTGTCCAGGGGGTTTCTGGCAAGGAAAGATGGTGACTCACTCAAAATTAGATCTTGGCCCCAAGCAAGTACACAAGCACCCTTCAGGATCATTAGATATATACCCTGTGGTTTATCAAGTCTTGCCCAGGGTGGAGTTAAGGCGTACCTACAGAAATAATAACTGACCACCTCCTTTGTTCCATACCACTGTCAATCCAAATGGAAACATTTGATTCTATCTTCTTTTTTGTACCACAGAAATAATAATTGCATCTACAAATTTGTTATTACTTTCCCATTCCATAGATATGTTGCACGTCCCACCCACGATCCAATAGGACGGACATCCCAATTCCTTTCCCTAGGGTCAAGTTAGGCCACTCATGTTTGGACTTGGTTAGAAGATGGCGCTTGTCACATTCCAAATATAACAAAAATTAGGCTTTATTATTATTCTGTGGGGTAAATATGAATGTTAGTAAAGATGGCTGAAAGTCCAATTTTGATCTTTCAGTTTTTTAGTAGATAGCACCTTAATCCTTGTGGGAATTAGGAGGCTATCTACTAAATGGCTGCAAGATGCTGCACAGATCGGTTCGGAAATTATGCGTTCCATTGGATGTGGTCAGAAGACAAATAGGTCCCGAACCCCCTGTTTGAAGGTCTTATCTGCTCAGTAGAAAGGACAAAAAGCTCTGGATCTGAGCAGCAAGCATCATCAGACTGAAGATCCAAATACATTGGAGTGGTACATTTAATCTCCAGTCCTGTTTAATACAGCTGAATAGCAGGGGAGAGATTTCCAGAGTCACTCTGGTCCATGGTAAGAATGCATGGTGGGTCATGGGAAGAACAAAGGTTCCATCAGACACAGGCAACAATCAAGGCAGCAGAAATGAGAGACATTTGGATAGTACAGAGTTGAACAAGAATTTAAAGTAGATCAAAGTCCCTTTGAAATCGCATCAGGAATTAAAGTTTGTTTTTAATTTTTTTATTTTAATAGAATTCAGTTTAATTTGGTAGAAAATATGATTAGATATTTCTTCACTTATGATAATTATTTAAAATCTTTTTTGGGAACAGCCATAAGACATTATTCAGTGTATGTCTAAAGCAGAGTAAATATTACATGAACAATATACATAATTGAAACAGTATAAATATATAAAAACATATATGAATGCCGAATGATGTAAATCTGTTTTAGAGGTGATCCTTTTTCTTTAAACATTCTTCATTGTATACACTATTTATTTTAAGTTATGGATGTTTTTTTCCCCCTTCTTTCTATTCCTTATGTATAGAGATTATTTAACAAAAAATGATATAAAGAAATATGACGTGCATAGTACCCACCCCGGTCCAATTACAGGAATTTGTCTTCACTTTTGAATTTCAATAACACGGAGAGAAACCTATATAATATATTTTTTTAAATATACAGATTTAATATAATTCTTGTGTTTTTACCCATGTGCTATAACTTGCAGGCTTCTTCAGAAGAAGTATCACTAAGAATGCTGTTTACAAATGTAAGAATGGAGGTAACTGTGAAATGGACATGTATATGAGGAGAAAGTGCCAAGAATGTCGCCTGCGTAAATGTAAACAGATGGGGATGCTGGCCGAATGTAAGTGATCTTACATGAAACATGTTCACTTATTGTCCAGAAACTACTCAAAGGAACAAAATACATTTCTAGTTAGAGAGAGGGTTAGGTAGAGACAATAACAATGAATTTAAATTGATTGGGTATCAATTTTAGCATTATTTAATAGAACGATAATTTAAAACGTATGGCACATATATTTCTCATTTTGTGCAAATGGCCAGGTAAGCATGAAATCATTCAATACCTATTAGAGACTAGAGATGCCCTGGTCCAATTGTTTTTGGACTAGAGGATTTGAGGTCTACATTGCCCAACATGGTTTTATTTCTCTCCTGCCTCCATTTGTAGTGACATCCCTGTCTAATAATAGGGTTAAACAGACCATTTAAAAAAAATAAAAAAATAAAAAAAATATATATATATATATATATATATACACACACAAACAGCAAAGGCTTGCACTCCTGGTCACCTTCGACAATGCCCGGTGCTGGTCTGGCAAATCATGCAGATGCAGCAAAAAGAACCGCACTCCAAGGGCTTTGTTGAAAGTTAAAATAAGACTTAACTATTATTTAATCCATTAAAATGATGTCAATGTTTCAGCTCCCACATGGAGCTTTCATCAGGACAGACAACAAAATACAAGTGCACAGACATATGAATATATACCCCCAACCACATAGTAATTACACCTTGATTGTGTACTCACCGAGCCATGAGACTGCCCAACCTGCAGTTGGATGTGATGCTAGATCTCTTAGTGTGGTGTCCTTGTGTAGCAGGCCCAAAAGGGGGAGTATCTTGGTTACCCAGTATCGTAACCAAAGATAGTGTTTGCGTTCCAGGTTGTAACCTTGAAACCACTGAAGCGTTTGAAATATCAGCAATAGCGGACAAAGCATAAAGATCTTACTTGTATCCAAAGTAAATGTCTAACATCAATGCGCCCCTCTTGTAGTAGAACTGGGTTTTTTATGAAGGGTAATGTTGAAATTTAATGGTAATCCGGTAGTGTAGTATGAGGAATTGATTGCGTTCCAGGTTGTAACTAAGGAAACAGTGGAACGTATATGAAATCAGTGTCGGACGAAGCACTAGGGTATCACATGGGTTATAACATGTGCCTACGTGTGCCCTTCTCCTAACGGAGCTCTTTTTTTAGGGACGGAGCTTTTACTTTTTCTAAATAGAGAAAAGGAGAGCTTGAGCTTCAAGCCAGCTCTGAGCTGCTCATACAAATAAGCTAGAGTAGTATCTAGTATCATACTAGTGTGTCTGAAAGTGAAGGAAACATTTACATTGATTACATAATATGGATACAGTAAATAAAACAAGTATATGCATTATACTAAATATGGAGCAAATAGCACTCAGTAATGTGAAGATGGTGTTAAAGAGATTACTCATATAGAGGTATAGATACACATTATTGAGAGAGATCTCTGTAAGATGACTAAGGGTTTAATGTCACACATTAAGTATTAGGTGTGGGGTCTTAGCCACAGCATGGAATCTCTAGGGAGTAAATATCATCAATAAGGCAATAGGCATAGCTCAGGACAGTATGTATCAATCAAGCAATAGATGATTGCGTTATTTTAAAAATATAGACAATGTATATTTCTCATTCAGTCCCTTGGGCCATACTGTGTCCAAAGTTTTAATCTAAAATGCCTCAATGCCTCCCGTTGGAGAAGGAGTTTTTTCCTGTCACCCAGGGCCAGATTAAGAGCCCAGTGGGCCTGGTGCTGACAATTATGATGGGCCTAATTACAGAATCATATTGACCAAAAACAGTAAAACACTCCCAAGCATCATGTATCTGATGGAGATAGTGCTGGAGAGAAAGAAAACAGCAGCTCTAAGAAAACACATACCCTAGGCTAATCTCTCACTAATTTATGTTTTCATCTTTCAAGTAAACCCATAACCCCTAACAGCAGTGTCCAGTCAAGCAGGAAGTCAATGGGCACGGTAAAAGGGTGTGCCACTGACACAAATCATGTAACCTGCCAAAATGGGCAAACATGCCCAAAAAGAGGATATGTCTGCCCAAAGAATTAAAAGGCCAGCCTGGTATGAATGCATGTCAGGCTGCCTGCCAATCATGCAGCTGGCCAACTAAGGGCATACTATGCAGACAGCACCCTGAGCTTGGCATAAATGCATCTAATTATGTGCTCGCTCAATGCTTTCTAAGGACTGTCCCCTAGCACTCGCTGGTCCACTTGTCTCCTTATCTTCTTACTAGCAGGCAGAAGCTCCTGGTATATAGTTTGGGACAGAGAAAAGCTGTATGTAGTGAGTGTAGAAGAAAGGGAACATGCCACAGTGTTAGAGAGACAAAGTCAGCATTACCTTAAAGGACAGCCGCTAGAGGCGTTTGCGTGCTTCTCACTGTGAAAATCACAGTGAGAAGACGCCAGCGTCCATAGGAAAGCATTATAAAAGCTTTCCTATGAGACAGGCTGAATGCGCATGCAGCTCCTGCTGCGCATGCGCATTCAGCCGAAGAGGAGGATTGGAGGCGGAGAGGAGGAGGAGAGCTCCCCACCCGGTGCTGGAAAAAAGGTAAGTTTAACCCCTTTCCTCTCCCCAGAGCCTGGCGGGAGGGGGTCTCTGAGGGTGGGGGCACCCTCAGGGCACTATAGTGCCAGGAAAGCAAGCATGTTTTCCTGGCACTATAGTGGTCCTTTAAAGGATCACTATAGGGTAGGTAGGTAGGGAACACAAACATGAATTCATGACCCTATAGTGTTAACACCACCATCTAGCCCCCCCTGGGCCCCTCATGCCTCCATAAATATAGCAAAATCTTACTGTATTTAAGCTGTAACTCTGCATGCTGTTAGACTCAGAAAAACAAGCAGTCTGCTGACATCATTAGAAGTGGTGGCCTAATCCAATCACAGTGCTTCCCCATAGGATTGGCTGAGACTGACAAGGAGGTAGATCAGGGCAGAGCCAGCATGATTCAAACACAGCCCTGGCCAATCAGCATCTCCTCATAGAGATGAATTGAATCAATGAATCTCTACTAGGAAAGTTCAGTGTCTGCATGCAGAGGGAGGAGACACTGAATGTTTGGATGCATTTTAGGCAGCCATGACCCAGGAAGGTTCTCTAACAGCCATCTAAGGAGTGGCCAGTGAAGTTATCACTTGGCTGTAATGTAAAGACTGCATTTTCTCTGAAAAGACAGTGTTTACAGCAAAAAGCCTGACGGTAATGATTCTACTCACCAGAACAAATTCAATAAGCTGTAGTTGTTCTGGTGACTCTAGTGTCCCTTTAACTATATTCATTGTCAGCCAGTCCACACAAGTTTTGTTCCCATACATCCCTCTTAAGTTTCCATACTTAAGTAAGAGTATGTGAAAAGCAGTTAGGGTTGCCACCTTTCTTGGAAAAACATACCGGCCTTGCTAATTTGCATAATTAAATATGTATGGGTGACATCACATGATGTAAATCACAAGGAATGGCATAAGAGAAAATGCTGTAAAATCACCAAAAAAACTACTTAGTTTGATTCTGCTGTATAGATGTGTTGATTACTCCAGGTCTCAATGTTCCTATGTATCAGTGTCTCAGTGCCCCATGTCTCCCAGTGTCCCCTAGTGTCGTGTCCCCAGGTCTCCCAGTGATCCTATGTATCACAGTGTCTCAATGCCCCATGTCTCCCTGTGTCCCCATGTATCCCAGGGTCCCCATGTAACTAGGAAGACGGGAAGACCTGGGGACAAGGAGAGACCTAGGGACACGGAGACACCAGTGACACTGGGAGACTAGGGGACTCTGGCTGGGACACATGGGGACACTGGCAAAATAGGGGATACTTGAAGACATGGGGACACAGACACCAGGGACACAGACACTAGAGACACTGGCTGGGGGACATGGGGACATTGAGACATGGGGGCACTGGGAGACATGGGGACAAGGAGACACCAGGGCCACAGACACTAGGGACACTAGCTTGGAGACATGGTCCCCATGTCTCCCAGTGCCCCCAGTCTGCCAGTGTCTCACTGTCCCCATGTCTCCTAGTGCCTCCATGTCTCTCAGTGCCTCAAGTGTCTCAATGTCCCCATGTCTCCAAGCTAGTGTCCCTAGTGTCTGTGGCCCTGGTGTCTCCTTGTCCCCATGTCTCCCAGTGCCCCCATGTCTCAATGTCCCCATGTCCCCCCAAAAAATAAAATAAAAAATAAAAAATTTTATTTTTGAAATCAATGGGCCTATTCCATGGGCCTGGGCCTGGAGCTGCAGCTCCATCAGCCCCTATGTTAATCCAGCCCTGCTGTCACCACCTCGTCGGAGGGGGGGATGTGGTCAATAGCCATAAAGTTCAAAGTTGTACGGTGTGACCAAGTGACAGAAAGTGTTTTGCAACTAGGAGATCGGATTTATTGTCCCTGTAAGCAATTTATAACGCACGTGCGATTTTAGTTTTTTCTACCTTTTTTTTTTTTTTAGAAAGGAGTGTATTAAAAGTGTGAGTGAGAGAGGTGTGAGTGAGAGAGGTGTGTGTGTGAGTGAGAGAGAGAGGTGTGTGTGAGAGAGGTGCAGTGTGTGTGAGTGAGAGAGGTGCAGTGTGTGTGTGTAACGAGAATATACCCCTACACGCAGGATCCAGCTAAACAGAGGCAAATACAGAGGAGAGATACGTCTACCGGACCTTAGAATGGCCGGACTTGACGTATATGAGAGAAGACAGAGCCAGGAACAAACCGAGGTCAAGGGCACAGAGAGACAGCGTAAACTAGGACAAGCCGGGGTCTGGTACATGGAAAACAGCAAGCCGGCAAACAGTACAGATAAGGATAAAGCGAAAACGAAGTCAGAATACGAAGCCAAAGTCAATACGAGAAAACACAACTGAACACCACAAGCGCTAAAGGGAACTGAAACAGAAACCACGATAGGGCAACGAGCTAAGGGAAAAAGGTAAGTTTAAATAGCTTTAAAACGAAAGTGATTGGCTCCTGTCACTTCCACACCCCCTATAGGTAATTGTACAGGGAGTGTGGTATGACAGGAGCCAATGGGAGCCTTTTGGCAATTAGGCTCCCACTGTCTCTTTAAGAGCGCGCCCGAGACTCGCGGCGCGCTCTTAGTTTCAGGCGGGACACGTGACCGCCTCACACGGTCACTGCCCGCCTTCCATCCAAAGTAGTTGGATGAGCCGCGCGCGGCTCGTGCAGCCGCAGGACCGCGCGCGGCTTGAAGAGAGGACCGCGACCGGCCCCCAGTTAAGGTAAGTAACGCTACAGTGTGTGAGTGAGAGAGGTGTGTGTGTGTGAGTGGTGCTGTTTGTGCAGTGTGTGTGTGAGTGAGAGAGGTGTGTGTGTGTGTGAGTGGTGCTGTTTGTGCAGTGTGTGTGCGTGTGAGTGGTGCACTGTGTGTGTGTGTGTGTGTGAGTGGTGCAGTGTGAGTGGTGCAGTATGTGTGCGAAGGGTGCAGTGTGTGTGTGTGCGAAGGGTGCTGTAGTAGTGTGAGGATGGCCGTGTGTGTGTGTGAGGGGAGGCAATGTGTGTGTGAGGGGGCAGTCTATGCATGTGTGAGGAGGCTTTGTGTGTGTGTGTGTGTGTGTGTGTGTGAGAGGGGGCAGTGTGTGTGGGGTGTAGTGTGCATAGGGTCTATGCTGTATGTAGGTGGGTGAGATGTGAAAATCTATCTTAATGTCTCCCTCTCTCTTTTTCTTAGCTTTTACTAGAGGGGGGCGGGAGACATAACGCTGCAAGCCCTGCAGGCTGACTCTCCTATCCTCCTAACAGCACAGTGCTGAATTGGAGCGTTGACATGGTAACGCGCGGCAGCGTTCCGTCCAACCTGCTCACTGGAAGATCACAGAGCCTCCCAGGCCCTTTCCTCCCTCTGCTGGAACTAAGTGCCAGCGGCCCAGTGAAGGAGATCATTGATTTCCTCACCAGACCGAGAGAGGGAGATCTTTCCTCACCAGCAAGGCTGTCTCTGCATGGGCCTGCAGGGCAGATGAAAGGATCTTGCCTGCCGGCCTTGGTCCATGGCGAACATTTTCTGCAGAACCCACCACCGCCCACCTGAAATCCCAAACCGCTCACTAGTGGGTAGTAGTGACCAGGTTGACTAGCCATGATGTAATCAATGTAAATGTTTCCTTCCCTTTCACACACACTAGAATTTTGCCAAAGTTTGTTACATTTAAATAATTATTTTTGTTACATTATCAGTTCTGTTTAACTCTAATTGTTGTTTCCCAAATAGCCACTCTAAGTTTATGGCTGTGTTCCACACAATATCCTTACTGTAAATAGGAGTGTATGTTATTTTGAGTCCCATCCTCATCTTTTCATTTTTTATTTTCCCTGCTGTTAGCAACTGGTTTTAATACACTCCCCTTTTAATTTGTATTTGGGGAGGGTATATCCATCATTCTAAAATGTTTTTAATCGCTGTTAACCTGAGCCATGAGATATGTCTACTTACTTGGATTAGAATGTGGGGATTATCGGGAACTAGTGCTTAAGAGATACTACTCTATCTTATTCTGTATGAGCAGCTTGGAGCCGGCTTGAAGCTCAAGCTCTCCTTTTCTCAATTTAGAAAAAGTAAAAGCTCTGTCCCCAAAGAAAGAGCTCCATTAGGAGAAGGGCACATGTAGGCACATATTTTAACCCATGTGATACCCCAGCAGTTCATCCGACAGTGCTGTTAAAAAAGCGCTCCACTGTTTCCTTAGTTACAACCTGGAACGCAATCAATTCCTCATAGTACAGTACCGGATTACCATTAAATTTCAACATTACCCTTCATAAAGAAACAGTTCTACTACAAGAGGGGCGCATTGATGTTAGACATTTACTTTGGATATACAAGTAAGATCTTTATGCTTTGTCTGCTATTTCTGATATTTCAAACGCTTCAGTGGTTTCAAGGTTACAACCTGGAATGCAAACACTATCTTTGGTTACGATACTGGGTAACCAAGATACTCCCCCTTTTGGGCCTGCTACACAAGGACACCACACTTAAGAGATCTAGCATCACATCCAACTGCAGGGTGGGCAGTCTAATGGCTCGGTGAGTACACAATTAAGGTGTAATTACTATGTGGTTGGGGAGTATATAATCATATGTCTTCTGTACACTTGTATTTTATTGTCTGTCCTCATGAAAGCTCCATGTGGGAGCTGAAACGTTGACATCATTTTACTATATTAAATAAAGTCCCTGGAGTGCGGTTATTTTTGCTGTATCTAAATATATATATACATACATACATACATGTTTGAAAGAGCCAACTAGGTTGTCGTGGACCCCAGCATGTTTTTCTTCATACTCAGCACCATAGCAGAGGACAGCACATCATGCTGCTCTATTCCATGACACTGAAAGGCCTAATCTGACTGTAGAAAGCTTGTAGGAGCAAGTGTAGTCATGGTATCTATGTAAAAATGTTTTTCCCCATGTTTTGCACCAATTAAGCCACAATTTTTTCTAGTATACTAGTGTATAAATTAATTGATATCACACTAGTCTTTTTCCACATATATGGAATTGCTCCTGCTGTGATCCTTGGAGATTTTTTGGCCATTCAAACCATCCTCTTCACAGTGCATTGAGACAATACAGACTAAAGCCCTTTTCAAGGTTGATTCATAACATTTCCAGTTGACAGGAACTTCTTAATTATTACCTTGGTTGTGGCAATAGGCATTTTCAATACTTTTGCTATTTTCTTAATGGTACTCAGGTGTACTAAATTTTTTTTAATATCAGTGGGAATATACTTCAAATATATATTTATCATATGAATACATTGAGGTGCCAATAATTGTGCCACTCATACATTCCACAAATATTCATTTATTTTTGGATAAACCTGTGTTGTGCTTTGACATCCATAAGAGCAGATTTTTTTGAACAAAAGATCAAAAAGTTAAAAAAAATTAGGACATTTTGTCACAGCCTTCTTTGCTCATATTTACCATGGGTGCCAATATTAGTGGAGGGCACTGTATCAAGACATTTTTTTTCCAGTCAGTGTAATAGCAATGTTGTGATTTAATGAAAACCAATATGAATCACTGTCTATATTTACTGTCTCAGGTTTGTTAACAGAAATTCAATGTAAGTCAAAAAGACACCGAACAAAAGTGAAGCTCGCATCTGAACAATGCTTACATGAACACAATGATGGGAACGAACAGAAGCAAGTATCATCTACGACAAAACCAAACAGGGTAAACGTTAAGGTTTATTTCAGTTTCACTGTAGTTTTGTCAATTTCATGCATAATGAAAACTGTTACATTTCACATCATGTGACCAATACAGTGCTGTCATATTGACAACTATGTCACTGATTAACAAATAGGAAGAACAATGGGATTCAGGTTCTCAAGGTACAAATAGTAACATATTTATTGTAAAATAGTGATGTTTCGACCTGGAATTAGGTCTTTTTCAAGCTTGACAAATACCCCATTGCAGGTAAAAACTTTGCTGTTCGTGCTCTGATTTTTCAATAAATAAGTGCCTGGATCGACTTGCTCTTCCCATCTATATATGTGGACAACCTCTGGTCTGGTTTCGCACCGAGGATTATCCAGCTAAAGGAATGCAGACTCCCTCCTCTTTGAAAATAACTGGTTGGTAAATAAATATATTATAAGCAATGCAACCGCTTTGTTTATTTATACAGTAACATATCAGGGCACGTTCTATGAGATTTTTCCTGATTTTAAATTGTCCAAGTGAGCACATACAAATATATTATTACATACACAACAGACATATGAAATACAATTCTAGTAGCTTCCAGAATGCAGTGATATGGTACAGGTATTTCCACATGACTTAAAGATATAAAATTGGGCTGTTCCACTTATGTATACCCTGGATAGGCAGAGAGTGCATTAATATGAAGGGTAAACTCCCAGATGAGGCCTCCAGCTCACCGAGCATCATACAATCATGATACCACATCCATGGGGATGGGGTTACTATGTCCAAATGTGGAGACGCGTTTAGCTGATACATCAGCTTCCTCAGATCACAGACTACTAGAATATCCCACACTCCACACTTGTACCTCCTCAAAACGCCCACATTAGCGTTGCTAAGTTCGAAGTTCTAGAAGCTGCTTGGGAGGGCTTAACTATGGACCCTAATAAGTGCCGTTATTGAATTTTTCCATGCAATTGTCTACATAATATTAACATTGCACACTTATGAGAGTGTGTTTTCTAAAGACACAGCAAACCTTATGCATGTAGCTTGTAGTGTGAGTGTTTCTCAGAGTCTTGGCACTTACAGGGTTAATGCTACTTTGTTTAAGATATTTATATAGTGCACGTTACAAAATTATAAATGTATTATATGTCACGATACTTTACATTAACCTTAATCCCGCACGCTGACGTGGAGAGGCTCTGGTCATGCCCCGTTTTATGGCATGGCGCATACGTGCCGACGTCATAGCGGCAATGCCATGAAATCACACTATTCTCACCCCCCCCCAACGTTTTTGGGGCGTGCTTTTAAAACAAAAGACGCTCCCCTATAAATGGAGGGTATTTTGCCTTTGTTCAGTGACCTATTGTGGTTCATTTGTTTGTTCTCTCTAGTGCTGCTATTATTCTGATTGTCCCTTACTGGTTTTTGACTCGGCTTTGTATTTAAAATATTTTACTTCTCTGGTATCCCTGACTCTGCTAGTATATTTGTTTATCCTGTTTTCTGGCTTCCTGACAAATTTGTAAGGGGGTAGGGAGGTATGGACGGGGGGACAAATATGTAAAGGGGTAGGGAGGTATGGATATGGGGGGAGATATATGTAAGGGATAGGGAGTTATGGACATGGGGGAGATGGATGTAAGGGGGTAGGGAGGTATGGATGGGAGGACAAATATGTAAAGGGGTAGGGAGGTATGGATATGGGGGGAGATATATTTAAGGGATAGGGAGTTATGGATGGGAGGACAAATATGTAAAGGGGTAGGGAGGTATGGATATAGGGGGAGATATATGTAAGGGATAGGGAGTTATGGACATGGGGAGATGGATGTAAGGGGGTAGGGAGGTATGGATGGGAGGACAAATATGTAAAGGGGTAGGGAGGTATGGATATGGGGGGAGATATATTTAAGGGATAGGGAGTTATGGACATGGGGGAGATGGATGTAAGGGGGTAGGGAGGTATGGATGGGAGGACAAATATGTAAAGGGGTAGGGAGGTATGGATATGGGGGGAGATATATGTAAGGGATAGGGAGTTATGGACATGGGGGAGATGGATGTAAGGGGTAGGGAGGTATGGATAGGGGGGACATAGATGTAAGGGGTAGGGATTATGGATATGGAGGGACATAGATGTAAGGGGTAGGGATTATGGATATGGAGGAACATAGATGAAAGGGGTAGGGATTATGGATATGGAGGGACATAGATGTAAGGGGTAGGGATGTATGGATTTGGGGGGTTGTGCTTGTGATAAGGAGTGATGTACCTGTTTTATGTTGCTATCATCACACAAGTTTAAATATGTGTGTGTAAATATATATTTATGATTTGAGGCTGATAACAGATTATCATTGGCATTGTTGTATATGTACACTAGCAGGTGGGAGCATTTGCAGGAATTCTCCTTGCATTGATTTAATATAGTGCAGAGGGCTTTGGGTGACTGGCAGGACTCTGTTCCGAAGAAAAGTTAGGAACCTCAATTCCTCTTTATTCATTTTTTATGGGACATGGAGGATTAGGAAACAAAATATAATGCTAGGTCTGTTTCTTTAGCCTCCCTTTACATGGTGGAGCACGTATATAGGAGTCATGCTATGTGGAACATGAATGGGGGAGGGGAGGGAAGTGGGGCGCCGATACAGCTTCTTGCCAAGGTCGCTAAAGACCCTAGCTACGCCCCTGGACAGTCCTGCCAAAATTGTTGGGCTTCCTGCAAATTATTAGATAGAATAATGAGAAAAACACAAAAGTAATTGTAACAAGGGGAAGGTTGAGGGGAACAACTGAAAGGAAATATGGGGGTAAACAGAAAACACAGAGAGGGAAAAAAACGGATAACTGAAAATGTTATAATATAAACTAGTTGATTATCATGAAACTGCCATAAAGCATATTATTTAAAACTTTTTTAAGTGAAATCATTAAGGTTTTAATATTATTTTATTAATGGCTGAACCTATTTTGAATGCTTTTTAATGCATTATTTTTCAGTCTTACTTTGTACTCTTTACGTCCTCCCGTTGCTGCTATTTATATAGATATGCACACACACACACCTGGTATTTCTCATAAAACAGACTCGCAGGACATATTAAATTAGATACATAACATTAATTAGTGTTGTCTTTTCTTTAACCTGTACTTGTTATTGCGTGTTGCCTGTGTGAAAGGCCAAATGACACATGACATAAGATATGATTGTTACCAATGTCATGCAAACATTGCCAGTATGTGCTTTACTACGGTTTTGTTTGCCTACAGTAAAATTAAAGTCAAGGGACACATGCTAAAATTAGTTAAACAATCACAATTAGAGTGTAAGGTCCACTTATCGTGAAATAGGGTACACTGCAAACGAACACTTCACCTAACTGAATGCAATAAGTATTTCTGTTACCTGGCATTAGAGATTAACATAAGACATGTGGAGAGAGCTCTTTGACGAACAGAATCACATTATTCACCCACATTATCGATCAGATCTCCATAGCAGGCTTTTGCACAGTATCCTAACTTGCACACGTGTAAACATTTTAGCCTTGATTAAATATTGTTAGGTAAGCTTTTTAAATGACTTAATATATTTTTTCAATGATTTATTTAAAATATTCAAATACCAAACCTGACGTCATATATAAAAAATATATATCAACACATATAAACAATATCAAAATATTACAAAATTAAAATATTTTTCATAATATTAAATCATTTTAAAAGTTCATCCAAAAATATTAAATCGTTTGAAAAGCTTACCCAACAATATTAAACGGAGGTCTTGGTTACAAAACCTGAATTTTATGGGTTCTGTTCAAGTATTGACAAAAATCTATCTGCCTGTCTGTCTACCTATCTATCTATCTATCTATCTATCTATCTCTCTCTCTATCTATCTTGTTAAATCAACTAGCAGATCATGTTTTTAAACGTTGGACTGAATGGATGCCAAAAAAACTATGTCAATCTGAAAAATATACAGTGTTTTGGCTTTACTCATGAAATGATGAAAATATAAATTTTCTACTGATGCAGTTGAGAGCCTCTAATGTGGAGCACATGAGAAGACTACGGAGAATAAAGGTTATTATTGTTTTCTAATACTTTTTCTTACTGCAGGTGAAATCAGAACTTACCCAAGAACAGACAGAACTTCTCCAGTTTGTCATGGAAGCATACACTAAAAATCGCCTGCCTCATGAACTGGCTACAAAACTAATAGTAAGTAATATCAATTTCCAATATGTTGTACTTTATTCTTGGGCTAATGTAAGATTAGATGTGTCTTAACAGACACTATGTTTGTAATACACTGCTCAAAAAAATAAAGGGAACACTTAAACAACACAATGTAACTCCAAGTCAAGCACACTTCTGTGAAATCAAACTGTATACTTAGGAAGCAACACTGAGTGACAATCAATTTCACATGCTGTTGTGCAAATGGGATAGACAACAGGTGGAAATTATAGGCAATTAGCAAGACACCCCCAATAAAGGAGTGGTTCTGCAGGTGGTGACAACAGACCACTTCTCAGTTCCTATGCTTCCTGGCTGATGTTTTGGTTACTTTTGAATGCTGACGGTGCTTTCACTCTAGTGGTAGCATGAGACGGAGTCTACAACCCACACAAGTGGCTCAGGTAGTGCAGCTCATCCAGGATGTCACATCAATGCGAGCTGTGGCAAGAAGGTTTGCTGTGTCTGTCAGCATAGTGTCCAGAGCATGGAGGCGCTACCAGGAGATGGGCCAGTACATCAGGAGATGTGGAGGAGGCCGTAGGAGGGCAACAACCCAGCAGCAGGACCGCTACCTCCGCCTTTGTGCAAGGAAGAACAGGAGGAGCACTGCCAGAGCCCTGCAAAATGACCTCAAGCAGGCCACAAATGTGCATGTGTCTGCTCAAATGGTCAGAAACAGACTCCATGAGGGTGGTATGAGGGCCCGACATCCACAGGTGAGGGTTGTGCTTACAGCCCAACACCATGCAGGACATTTGGCATTTGCCAGAGAACACTAAGATTGGCAAATTTGCCACTGGCGCCCTGTGCTCTTCACAGATGAAAGCAGGTTCACAATGAGCACATGTGACAGATGTGACAGAGTCTGGAGACACCGTGGAGAACGTTCTGCTGCCTGCAACATCCTCCGGCATTACCAGTTTGGCAGTGGTTCAGTAAAGGTGTGGGGTGGCATTTCTTTGGGGGGCCGCCAGAGGTAGCCTGACTGCCATTAGGTACCGAGATGAGATCCTCAGACCCCTTGTGAGACCATATGCTGGTGCGGTTGGCCCTGGGTTCCTCCTAATGCAAGACAATGCTAAACCTCATGTGGCTGGAGTGTGTCAGCAGTTCCTGCAAGACAAAGGCATTGATGCTATGGACTGGCCAGCCCCGCCCGTTCCCCAGACCTGAATCCAATTGAGCACATCTGGGACATCATGTCTCGCTCCATCCACCAAAATCACGTTGCACCACAGACTGTCCAGGAGTTGGCAGATGCTTCAGTCTAGGTCTGGGAAGAGATGCTTCAGGAGACCATCCGTCACCTCATCAGGAGCATGCACAGGCGTTGTAGGGAGGTCATACAGGCACGTGGAGGCAATACACACTACTGAGCCTCATTTTGACTTGTTTTAAGGACATTACATCAAAGCTGGATCAGCCTGTAGTGTGTTTTTCCACTTTAATTTTGAGTGTGACTCCAAATCCAGACCTCCATGGGTTGAAAATTTTGATTTCCATTTTTTAATTTTTGTGTGATTTTGTCAGCACATTCAACTATGTAAAGCACAAAGTATTTCAGAAGAATATCTAATTAATTCAGATCTAGGATGTGTTATTTTTGTGCTCCCTTTATTTTTTTGAGCAGTGTATATGAACGTGGCTCCTGTGTCCGTGTAATTCAGGTTCAGGGATTGCTGTAAATGACAGACAATCAAACTATTAATATTGTCGATGTCTGAGCAGTATGTAACCTATCATCCAGAACTGCTGCTGTGCCTGCAGTACCAGGAGTAGAATTTCCTTGTGAGAACCACAATAATGCGGCTTAGAACCCATTACAATATTAAAGGAACACTAAATCTGTATTCCCATCACTATAGTGTCCCTCTCCCTAGTTCTAAATAGATGTCCCGTTCCCCAATATTAACCCCTCAAGGACGATGGACATTCTATGCCGTCCTTTTTGGGGTGGCTCTAAACGCTGGAGGGCGGCATACAATGTCCCTGTCGTCCTTAGTACTCACCGGGTCCCAGCCGTTGCCCCGACGGTGGTCGCAATCTTGGGATCTGCCTGGGAGCTCAGACAGACCCCCTCTGTCCGATGCGGCCCTCGTGATTACATAGCCGGAATACACGGCTTTAAAAAGTACCTGCAGGGGGACTGTCTGAGCGCTTAGGCTGTCCCCCCACTTAAGCCTGTAAAAAAGTTGTAAAAGTTAAAATAAAGTTTTAAAACACTTTGTAAATGTAATAAAAGTACTTAGATCATATATATGCATATACTGTATATATATATGGTCTAAGTACTTTTATATGCACATACACATACACTTCCAAGGTGCTACCATCAGCTCCACCTTGCTGCCTAGGATTTCTCTTTGACGCCGACCTCTCCTTCATGCCTTATGTTCAGTCTATCGCCAAATCCTCCTGCTTCCATCTCAAAAACATTGTGCAAATCTGACCCTACTTAACGCCAGATGCAACTATACGGTCTCAAAGGCAACGTAACCAATCTGGTGTAACCAATTTCGTAACATAACCAATTTCAGTGTGTGTATACTGAAAAACTTAACATGCTATATTTGACCCTGTAACTTTCACACTCCAAAACACCATAAAACCTGTACATTGGGTGTACTGTTCTAGACGTGAGACATTGCTGAATACAAATATGTGTATTTTATAGACATGTGCAATTCGTTTTGGTCCGAATGAGAATTCGGACGAATTTCGGGAAATTCGGACATTCGGGTACTTCTGAATGTCCGAATAGATGAATTGCCAAATTTCCGAAGTGTCGAAGTACCGAAGTTCCGAAGTTTTGAAGTTGCCGAAGTGTCGAAGTTCTGATACACAGTATTGCCTAAGTACTAATATACTTACCCAGTGGAAGAAGAAGAATGTTACACTGTATACAATTTTAAATAAAAAGTATACAAACATGGCCAAGATTCAGCTATAAGCATTTGCAACACTTACAACAATTAAGTAACACACATTCATATAAAATGTAAGTTACTTAGCCAGTCAATGTAATGACAGGAATGAATGAGTAGATAACTCCCTAATTTCCATGGTATTAGGGAGCTATCTACTAAAAGGCTGAAAGACCTAAATTGGTCTTTGTGGCAAACCTAGCCACTTAAGACTGTATTTCCCACTGAAGACTGTATTTACATTCATGTGATATTGTGGCTTTAAGACTACCTGAACTGTCCATGTTCCTTATTCTGTATTTGATGTGAACGAGAGCATTCGTATGCTGGCAGCACGAAAGCCACCAGCATTCATACAGTAGTTTCACGAACAGTGAATTTCAACACTGTTCGTGAAACGAACAAACTACCGAATGGGAGACGACACACACAGGAGGTTGTGTGGCTCCCATTACAGATCGCAATAATGTAGCTTTTGGCAGTTAATAGATATTCAGGGTGGCCGCCGTTCGGATACCGACCACACGTCGGCGGCCATCTTGGATCCTTTGTTAGCCCAGCGGTGTTTGGTCATCGAGTGCCTGGAACTAAAATCGGCTACTCGACGGCACGAATACCGCTGGACTTCCAGGCCGTTCGGGAGTACCGGTCTTTCTGTATTTTGTCTCTGCATGTGTATTTGTGACTTTGGTGAAGAATGTATGTGCAAGTGTATTTCGTGCGGCGTTCGGCTAATTGTGCTGGGATCTGAGCGGTACTTTCACGAAGTGTGCGCTCAGACCAGAGCTATCTGCCGAACGGTCATTCAGGACAATAGCACGAATAATGTTAAAGTTATAGATTTTTATGTAAAAAAACGGTTCTGCTGAACGAAGGGATAATCCACTTAATTGGATATTCTAGTGGGAGTATCCCTCTCGTACAGCAGTGTATGGTGGGAGAAATGTTCTGGTTGTTGTAGTCCCCTACCGTACAACCCCTGTAAAGTCAGTAAGGAAACCCCTTGCATGGGGAACCACAAAAATACTGGAGCTTGTGAATAAAACCTCAGTTGACTCCCAGCCTATGTGTTGTCTAGTTCTTGGAAAGGAAGGATCTGTATAACACTACCGGGATTATTGTATGCTGTACCGGTTTTACCTGGATTATGATATGCTGCTCCTGTCTATCAGCGGAGATATTGTGGATTATACTACCTCTCCGCTACAGTCTTTCAGATAAATTTACTAATACTAAGTAAAGATTACTTAGTATTAGTAAATTATGCCCCTACTCGCTATACCGAAAAAAATGCATAATTTTTTTATTTTTGTAGTATCAACGTTAACACTACACAAATACAAAAAACAATGAATTTTTTCAATTAACTCAATTCTATATATATATATATATATATATATATATATATATATATATATATATATGAAATTATGAAATAAGGGGACTGCATTCACCTGAACATGCATAAATGGGATGCTGCTTTTTTTTAAAACACCTAATCTAGTCAAAAATAATGTTGGTTTAGTTACACTATATGATCATACATTGTATAAGGCTACCACCCCGTCAATGTATCTTTGGCAGGTCCTACTCTAAAAGCTTAATGGCTGCTCTTATGAGATTAATCCACTTACTTGGGGAAAAAAATCCATCTGGGGCTCTCTGCAGTACAAGATTAAATAGGGCCCTGGAATGAGGCATTAAAAAAAGATTTTAAAACATAATAAATATATATATATATATAATAAAAATGCAAGGATGAGGGCACTCACTTTTATCCTGTCTCTTTGTAGAGAGAAAATCTCCAAATGGAATGCAAGGATGAGGGCACTCACTTTTATCCTGTCTCTTTGTAGAGAGAAAATCTCCAAATGGATTGCAGTGCCTTGGTGCACCACGCTGGAAGCAATATATAACCAGATATATATAAACAAGAAAGTTGGCACTTGTAGATCTTAGTTAATTGAAAAAATTCATTGTTTTTTGTATTTGTGTAGTGTAAAGTTGACACTACACAAATAAAAAAAGATGCATTTTTTCAATTAACTAAGACCTACGAATGCCCACGTTCTTGTTTAAATATCCCGATATATATATACAGTATCTCACAAAAGTGAGTACCCCCCCTCACATTTTTGTAAATATTTTATTATATCTTTTCATGTGACAACACTGAAGAAATGACACTCTGCTACAATGTAAAGTAGTAAGTGTACAGCCTGTATAACAGTGTAAATTTGCTGTCCCCTCAAAATAACTCAACACGCCATTAATGTCTAAACCGTTGGCAACAAAAGTGAGTACACCCCTAAGTGGAAATGTCCAAATTGGGCCCAAAGTGTCAATATTTTTTGTGGTCGCCATTATTTTCCAGCACTGCCTTAACCCTCATGGGCATGGAGTTCACAGAGCTTTACAGGTTGCCACTGGAGTCCACTATCACTCCTCCATGACGACATCACGGAGCTGGTGGATGTTAGAGACCTTGCACTCCCCCACCTTCTGTTTGAGGATGCCCCACATATGCTCAATAGGGTTTAGGTCTGGAGACCTGCTTGGCCAATCCATCACCTCTTTACCTTCACATTTTTGTTCTACCTTTCTTGTAGGATGAATGGTGCCCTTATTGTTCATTTTCCACTTGTACTTATTATAACTCCATTCTAATCAGATAGATTAGACCAAAGATAATTATTCTGCCTTGAAATCACAGCCAAATAATGTTTTGGAATATGCTGTAAACTTAAAATGATCATAAAAAACCTTGAATGATGTCATAAAATACACATTGTTATCAGTGATAATTACTATGCTGATCTCCTTGAGTTTTAACTCTTTCAGGGTTTTTCGCTAAAGAAAAAACAGCTGGGAATTCAAAGTGAATTGAGAATGAATTTCAAATTTAAGGCCAAAGTAGCCGAACTTAAAACAGAATTGACTTGTTCAGAGCTATTGATTTATTGTTCGAATGTTTGAAATTCATTTTGATCTCACTTTGAATCCCTGGCAATTATCACTTGAGTGAATAAACGTGTGAGTGCTATAGAAAACATAAATCACACTATAGGGCTATTCACACACAAAAAAAAGTGGGGGTGGGGGGAGAGATTTATCCAGATGGACAAAATGAAAATAACAATAACAAAGTAACCAGGAGGTACATTCCAATTACTCTGGTTTCCAAGTACGACTAAATTCCGAATGCAATGGCAATTCTCACATTTTCTAATGACAAATACGAGCAGGGGGAAATATTAGGATGTCACCCCATTTATCTTAATTTAATAGCCTCACCCACTGGCCATGGGTGGGCACATGGGTGGCAATTACCTGCCCATCCCGCAATATTTATTTTAAAGTGATGCCCATTGGTGGGAGTACACACCCACTCCCCATTATTTAACAGGCTCTATCACCATGGCATGGGACTTTTCTAGTGAGTGGGCAGCAATCGCTGCCCAGTCGCAAGATTTAAACAGTTAGCTGATATGCAGCAGACGTGGGGTGTTGGGACATCCTTCTAACAATATGGAGATCTTACTGACCCCAACAGGGTTTATTTATTGCAGCCAATTCGATGCCTGAATTGCAAAATCTGAACATTGATAAACAGAGTAAACTATTTTGCAATCTGAATGGCCTTGTATGCAGTGAGATGGTTTTGCCCCTTTCGGTACGAGGCCATTCAGACTTTAAAGAACATCCCATTTTTAGAAACAGCACAGGTAAATACAAATGATTACGGTAAATACAAACGTCTAACTTCCTGGCTCGAACATCACCACCGCCTTCTTCAATACTCATGTAAAGCAGTTAGATTCACATTTTATACTACTGGTGTAAGGTGTGCTAAGAACTTTATTTCAACTTTAAAGAGGTCACCTAGATAACAATCAGGGGTAGGATTGTAAAAAATAGATATGTATCTAACTTGATGTGTACACAGAATAAGAACACTATAAAGGAGCCAATTCAAAGTAATACCAGGATAATAGCATGTGATAAGAAAAGTCATTGTCATTGATGTACAGATAAATATGTCTTCAAGGATTCTGGGATTATTTCAAGGTTTAGAACTATAATAAACCTACAGCAGCCCTGTTATATTGCCAATTCTAAATAGGCCTGTCACCTAGATACAAAGGAGTATACTCGCTTAGCAGTGATTTGTGTAAACAATCACATTACAACATTAAAGCAGCACTGTCAAAGCTACAACAGCTGACTCGGACCAATATAATAGACCGGGACTTAATGGCTAAGTTAACAGGACAATACACCCCCACTCCAGCCGCACTTGCGACCTGCACAGACTCTCCTCCCCTTCCTCAGTAGCCCCACCGCTCTGAAGGGGTACTAGACTACACATCCATAGACCCACAACTGCTAACGAACACTGAATCAATAACTGATAGCTATTATTGTCAAACTTCCAATGTTTGCCATTGTACTACAATATTCCAAAGCGTACCCTGCGTTGGTACAAACCTGAATGGATGGAACTGTTGTACCCCCCTCCCCTTGAATATTGGTATAAACACAAAACCGATAAATAAAGAATGATTAAAAAAGCAGCACTGTCATGTAGGGATATGCATGGGCAAAAAATTTGGTTCGGTTTGGCACTTCTGAAATTCGGGCCTTTGGCAATTCCCTAACCCTAACCCTACCCCTAACCCTACTTGGTGTTAGGTTAGGGTTAGTGGTAGGGTTGGGGTTAGGGGAGGGCTGACCACTCGGGCACTTCGGTCATGGACTGAGAGCCCAAGACAGCCAGGGGCCGGCTGCACAGCCATGCTCCAGCTGGAGAGATCAGAGATCTCTCCAACTGGAATGGCAAGATAAAACAAAAACCAAACCCCTCACATCAACCCCCCTCATCCTCAAATGAGACCTGGCACCTTCACCTGCTCTCCCTCTCTCTGCCAGGTCTCCTTCTTCCTGTCCCATGCGGTGCTCTGTGTGATGGGGAGAGGCGGGGCTAGGAAGTGACATCACTTCCTGTACTCTCCTCTCACACACACAGCCCTGTCACAGCCAGTGAGGGGAAGGAGCAGCAGACTAAGAGAGACCAGAGGGAGCAAAGAGAGAGGTAGGAAATAAAAAGGGTAAGATGGGGAGTCACTCTGTCACAAGTCACCCCCCCCCCCCTTAGCCCCTTTAAAAGTTAATAAAACTCACCTTATTTCCAGTCTTGTCTGCCAGCGCTGGGTCCGCCTCAATCCGCCTCCTTGGCTGACATAATCAGAATTGATGATCTCAGCCAATTCAATGCTTTCCCATAGAAAAAGCACTAGTTTGGCTGAAATCATCATGGAGGTGGGGAAGGGGTGGGGCCAAACGCCACCCTGACCAATCACCATGCCCTCATAGAGATGCATCGGTGCAATCTTAATGGGGAAAGTTCAGCATCTCCATGCAGAGGGTGAAGACCCTGTGAATGTCAGTGCTATACAGTGTGAGGCACTGCCCCAGGA
This sequence comes from Pelobates cultripes, assembly GCA_933207985.1. Lineage (NCBI taxonomy): Eukaryota > Metazoa > Chordata > Amphibia > Anura > Pelobatidae > Pelobates > Pelobates cultripes. The sequence goes on from OW240914.1 coordinate 297,874,659, forward strand.
AGCACCTGTAGGAGCCATCTGAGAAGTGGTCCCCGGAGGTGTCCCTAGGCTCTAATGTAAACACTGCCTTTTCTATGAAAAGACAGTGTTTACTGCAAAAGGCCTGCATGGATGTACTATACTCGCTAGCATAACTACGTTAAGTTGTAGTTGTTCTGGTGGCTACGGTGGTGTATTTTAGATCTGTGCTGCCCTAGGCATTACGGAACTCGGGCACCCCCTAATTTACATTTGCCCACCCCTTCCTGTCAATGCTACACCTCTTCCTGTTAAAGACTAACACACACACTTTTAATGACAGACACACACTCTCAGATACACTGACATACACACAGACACACAATGATTTGACACAAAATCACTGACTCACTCACAGACACACACAATGACGTAGACACACACACTCACTCACTGACACACACACACTGCCAGCCAGCCACAGATACACACACACACACTGCCAGACAGACAGACACACACATCCCCCTCCCTCCCCCAACACGTAGAGATTATTTTTAATTTCTAAGTTAAATCCACCCAGCCTCCCTACCTTTGGGAGAGCTGGGTGTTTTTTTTACCTGGGACCCAGTGGGGCTGCTGGCCGTGCTGCTTGGGCAGGGAGGGAGGCAGGCATGCAGGCAGTTGGGCGGCTAGCTGAATTCCAAGGCAGACGGTGAGGCAGCACTGATTTGTGAGCTCTCTCTACTCAGCTCCCCAGAGAGATGCCGGGAGCCGAAATATGCTGAGCAGAGAGAGCTCACAAATCAGCGCTCCCTCGCCGCCCACCTTGGAACTCAGCTGGCCGCCTGCCACCAGGCTAACAAGGTATTTGCCTGGGCACTTGGGGCAGCGTTTTTGCCGCCCCCTAGAAAGTGCCGCTCAAGGCAAATGCCTTGTTTGCCTCACGGAAAATACATCACTGCGTGGCTATAGTGTCTCTTTAAATTAGGATTTGTGTGGTGCTATATCATGTATTAATACACAGTCTTTTTTTAGTTGCAGGAAGAGTGCAGCAACGATGATGAGAACTTTGTATTTTTGACAAATATGGCCACAAACCATGTTCAGCTTCTTGTTGAATTTACAAAGAAGTTACCAGGTAAGCTCAATTTTGCTTCAAGAAAAAGATCTTAAATGAATGCTCCAAGCATCAAAATCACTATAGTGTGTTGAAGTGGTTATGGTGGCAGGAAATCCCTGGCTTCCCCCATTGTAATTAGAACAGTTTGACAACATTCCATGGGTTCTTCTGCTTATTTGATTCCATTAGCACCCGGCGGACCTCAGGTAAGAAGTCAAATAGTTCTAAAATGGTTTGATTTCTAACATTGTGGGGGTGGGTGTAAGGCAGAGGTGGTGCTTGGATTGCTATTTGAACAATTCAATGTTGTAATGAAGTCTTTGATAATGGTTTATTTTCTTAACTTACCTCACTGCCGCTAAAGGCCAACGTTTCAGAATGTTAAATGTGATGTCTTCTACTCTGTTCAGGTTTTCAAACATTAGATCATGAAGATCAGATTGCTCTTCTTAAAGGGTCTGCAGTTGAAGCGATGTTTCTTAGATCCGCTGAGCTTTTTAACAAAAAGTTGCTTGATAAACATACAGCAAGACTAGAAGAGAGAATTCGAAACAGTGGTAAGATGTTTATGTCTCTATTTGCCTTCATAAGTCATCATTATTCTGTCATTTTTATTTCTAGGTCAAAAAAGCTGATTTGAAAAGATTGTATAGGTCAGGTCATTTGTCTGCTTCCCTTTTGTTGCATGTCCCTTGCCATGCTTCTCAAAGGTTTAGAGTCACCCTCAGTAGGTCCACTATGAGACACTCGAAAAAACATCTGAAGGAAACATGTAAGAGTAAAATTAGTAACAGAAATGTAAAAAAATTTTTTTACTTACATTGAAAGTGTCTTGAGAAGTTCATCCAAAAGAATAAGGGTTGCTAAGGCAGCAAATGCATAATTTATCATAAAATTTAATTAGATTTAATTGCTTTAGGGCAGTGATGGCCAGGGGCGGACTGAGAACCCTCAGGGCCCCCGGGCAAAATAAATCAAGGGCCCCCTTACAGGCCCCACCCATACTCTCCAGCAAGCGCCACCCTTGTCCCACCTCCGTGCACCGCCTCCAGCCACACCCTACACAATCTTTAGACACAAGGAACAAAAGGGCAATAAGCCCTTCGAGGCCCCAGTAGAGACTACAATTGAGGGCTAATGGGCCATGGAGGGGGGTCTTTCTAGCGGAGGCTATCTCAGTGTCCTTTAGAGAGTGTGTTAGAAAGAATCCCCTCCAAGCCCCATTAGAGACTACAATGGAGTCTAAAAGGCTTGGAAGGGGGTCTTTCTAACAGAGGCCATCTCAGCGTCCATTAGATATCCCCTGCTGGAAACAGTCGCCTCCAGGCCCCAGTAGAAACTACAATTGAGGGCTAATGGGCCATGGAGGGGATTTCTAGCAGAGGCTAGAGTCTAATGGGGCCTGGAGGGTGGTCTCTCCAACACTCTGGTTCCTATTCACAATATAGCAACACAACATAGCTCGCTGATACCTAAGCCAAGTTGGCTCCTCTTACCTTAATTACTGTTGCTGGCTGGCAGTCTGTGGGCTTGCTGGCTGCGGCTGGCAGGCTGTGGGCTTGCTGGCTACTGCCGGCAGGCTGTGGGCTTGCTGACTGCGGCTGGCTTGGCTGCGGCTGGCAGGCTGTGGCTTGCTGGCTGTAAGCCTGTGGCTTGCTGTAGGCCTGTGGGCTGGCTACTGGCCTGTGGGCTGGCTAACTGGCTGGCTACTGGCCAGCCTGTGGGCTGGCTAACTGGCTGGCTACTGGCCAGCCTGTGGGTTGGCTGGCCGGCCTGTGGGCTGGCTGGCTACTGGGGCACTTGTAGATTATTTAAAGAAATAATCCATGCACAATAACCACTACTGCTCCAGAGTAAGTAGTCAAACCGTTTAAGAACAGTTTGACAACTTACCTGGGGTCTGCTGGGATATGAGGCTGTAGTAGGGAATAGGAGCAGTGGTGCAATGTGTGTGAAAGGTTCAGTGTGTGTGTGGGAGTGTAGTGTGTGAATGTGTAGGGTGTGTGGGCAGTGTATGTGTGTGGCAATGTTAGTATGGGGGGCTGTGTATGGGGGTCTGTGTGTATATGGGTGGGCAGTGTATGTGTGTGTGTGAGGCAATGTGTGTAAATGTGTATGGTGTGTATGGGGGCAGTGTGTGAATGTGTATGGTGTGTGTGTGGGGGCAGTGTGTTTATGGGGCTAGAGTTCACTCTCACCACTGCGACCACCAGGAATCCATGGGGGTTACAGTGTTGAGAGTGAACTCTAGCCCGTAGCTCCAGGGCTAGAGTTGACTCTCGCAAGAGCAGTAACGTTGCCATGGTAACCGCGGCAACGCTCTGTGCTCGCGCAAGAAGGACCCAGAGGAGCTGCAGGGTGAGCTCCCAGGTCCTCTCTTCCTCCCCTGCCCGCACGGTGCCTGCGGACAGGGGAGGGGGGGCATTCTTCCCTCTCTTTCTCCCCCCTCCCCCAACTCTCTATTCCCCCTCTTTCTCCCCGTGTCTCATTCTTCCCTCTCTGTCTCTTTCTCCCCCTCCCCATCTCTCTATTCCCCCTCTTTCTCCCCATGTCTCATTCTTCCCTCTCTGTCTCCCCCCTCCCCATCTCTCTATTCCCCCTCTTTCTCCCTGTGTCTCATTCTTCCCTCTCTGTCTGTCTTCCCCTGTGTCTCATTCTTCCCTCTCTTTCTCCCCATCTCTTTATTGCCCCCCCTTTCTCCCCTCCCCATCTCTCTGTTCCCCCCTCTTTCTCCCCCTTTCCC
>OW240914.1:297886366-297900358 GCA_933207985.1 Pelobates cultripes
TCAGCTCCTGTCCCCCCTCCTGCGCCTTGTCCCCTTAGTCAGCCCCTGTCCCCCCTCCTCAGCCCTGTCCCCTTAGTCAGCCCCTGTCCTCTCCTCAGTCCCTGTCCCCTTAGTCAGCCCCTGTCCTCTCCTCAGTCCCTGTCTCATTCCTCAGCCCCTGTCACCCTTGCTCAGCCCCTGTCCCCATAGTCAGCCCCTGTCCCCTACCTCAGCCCCTGTCACCCTTCCTCAGCCCTGTCCCCCCTCCTCAGCCCCTGTCCCACCTCCTCTCAGCTCCTGGTCCCTCTTTAGTCAGCTCCCTGTCCTTCTCCCCTTCCACAGCCCTGCCCCCCGCTCCTCAGCCCCTGTCACCCTTCCTCAGCCCTGTCCCTTTAGTCAGCCCCTGTCCCACCTCCTCAGCCCTGTCCCCTTAGTCAGCCCTTGTCCCCTTAGTCAGCCTCTGTCCTCTCCTCAGTCCCTGTCACCCTTCCTCAGCTCCTGTCACCCTTCCTCAGCCCTGCCCCCCCTCCTCAGCCCTGTCCCCTTAGCCAGTCCTTGTCCCCTTAGTCAGCCTCTGTCCTCTCCCTTCCACAGCCCTGTTCCCCCTCCTTAGTCAGCCCCTGTCCTCTCCTCAGTCCCTTTCCCCCTCCTCAGCCCCTGTCCCCTCCTCAGCCTCAGTCTCCTTGCTCAGCCTCTGTCTTGTTGCTCAGCCCCGGTCCCTTTCTTCAGCCCCTGTCCCCGTCCTCAGCCCCTGTCCTCTTTTGCCCAATCCTGTCCCCTTCCTCAGCCCCTGTCCCACCCTTTTCCTGCTCCTTTCCCCCCTCTCAGCTCCTGCCCCCTTCCTTAGCCCCATGCCCCCCACCACAGCCCCATAACATCCCCACGACAGCTCCTCTCTCCCAGTTGCAACCCATATAACCCACACCACAGCCCCTTTCCCAAATTGTAGCCATCAACCTACTTCAGCCCCTATCCCCCCTACATTTCCTAAACCCCCAATTACAGCTTATACACTTCACTACAGCCCCTGTCCCCCCACTACAGCCCTGTCCCCTTACTCAGCCCCTGTCTACTGGTTTTAAAAGTGTAAAGTTTGGGTGTATGTGTGTGTATGAGTATGTCTGTGTGTATGAGTATGTCTGTGTGTGTCAGCATGTCTCTGTGTGTGCGCGCAAGTATGTCTGTCTATGTGTGTGCCAGTATGTCTCTATGTGTGTGCCAGTTTGTCTGTGTGTGTCAGCCAGTATGTGTGTGTCTGTGTTAGTATGTCTGTCTGTCTGAGTCAGTATGCCTGTAACAGTGTGTCTTTCTGTGTGTCTGTATGTGTGCCAGTATGTCTCTGTGTGTGCAAGTATGTCTCTGTGTGCCAGTTTGTGTGTGTGTGTCAGCCAGTATGCCTGTGTGTGTGTGTGTGTGTCAGCCAGTATGCCTGTCTGTCTGAGTCAGTATGCCTGTAACAGTGTGTCTTTCTGTGTGTGCCTGTCAGTGAGTGTGTACATGTGCCTGCCAGTAAGTGTGTGTTTTTTAGTGTGTGCCAACTCAGCAAGTGTGTGTGTCATTGAGTGTCTGTTTAGGTGACTGCCCCTTCCCCCTTTCAATCACATGGGAAAGGTGTTTTTACTCTCTTCTTGGTGCAATGGGCCACTTGACTGGATTTGCCCCCCCAGGCCTAAGGCTGCCAGCCCTCCCCTGCACACACTGCATCCACTATACAAACACACACACAATGAATGTGGGGATTGTCATATACAAAATCAGTGTTTCTCTATGAGAAGGAGTGGAATGGCTGGAAATCTTTGGAAGCAGAGTTAGTATAGAGAGGAGGTTCTCCCAGTGCTGGATTACTGGTAAGTTTTATGGGAGTGTTTAACTTTTTATTTTTTTAAGGGGGGCTGTTTAAACAGTTCTATAAATGAGAAAAGCAATATTCTAATGTTAGAAGTATATTTAATTTCCCTCTTCTCTACCTGGACCTTTGCTCTTGCAATGTCATTTCCCTCACTCCCCTTACTCCTGGTAGCATTAATATGCTTAGCCCATTCTTAATTGTACAATATAGTGTTAGCAATGCCAAAGTGTTTTCCTAGCTCTATACTGTCCCTCTGCCTCTGCAGCACCCTCTACCCTTTGATTAAAAGGTTAGAAATCCTTTTTTTCGATCTCCTTCTTCTGCAACATCAATGCAGTTGGGGAACCTAATGTGCATGATTTCCTATGGGGATTTTGAAGACGGTGGACGTCCTCATGCAAAGTGTGAGTACATCCAACATTGTTTTCAAAAAGTTAAACTCTGTAAAAATGCAGGAAGCACCTCTAGTGGCTGTCTGGAAGACAATACACCTAACCTGCACTTTTCATATCAACAGAGGGTTCAATGTTTAGCTTTTTTTCCCAGTAACATTATTATAGAACTCTTTATTTTTTTAAAATTCATTATTTTGTTTTTCTACAACTATCCAAACAGATCGACAGTTCATTAAAGATAAAGAGACAGTGGAAAAGCTTCAGGAAAGCTTCCTTCATATTCTGGAGAAACTGTGCAAGCAACATCACCCTAACAACCCACAACACTTTGCACGCCTGTTGGGTCGCCTCACTGAATTAAGGACATTTAGCCACCATCATACTGACATGCTGATGTCATGGAGAGTAAACGATCACAAATTTACACCTCTCCTCTGCGAAATCTGGGATGTCCAATAAGGAGAAGGCTTTTCATTTTAGAATCGGTTTCATGGTACACCTGTTTTATAGATAGGCCTAATGGTTATTTTTAATACAGTATATAATACAACATATATTTTGTATGTAATCCTTCACACTCTATGCTTGTGTATTTTTTGTGACTTTATAAATATACTAATACAATTATCAGTAAATTCATCATTAGTTCACATGTGAGTATTTCTGAGTCTCTGAGTGACACAGTGGTGACCGAAATGTAAAACTGGTTAAAAAAATGAACTTTGAGTTAGGAGCTTAAAGTAAAGAAGAATTTATGGTTACACTATAAGGTTACAAACAGCGCCTGATCCCTCTTGTCTCCCTAAATATAGTAAAACATTATCTTAATTCCAGTCTTCTGTTGCTAGCTCTGCCTCTGATCTGCCTCCTTGACTGACATCATCAGAAGTGATAATCTTATCCAATCACAATGATTTCCCATAGGAAAATATTGGCTTTTCTGAGATTGTCAATTCTGATGATCTCAGCCAAGATGGTGCAGAACCAAATGCTGCCATAACCATCTCCTGCACTGAATAAGTGTCTCCATGCAGAGGGTGGAGACACTGAATGTCAGTACTGCACACCATGCAGCACTGCCTAGGAATTATCTCTACTAGCCATCTGAGTAGTGGCCACTGGAGGTGTCCCTAGGCTGTAATGTAAACACTACCTTTTCTCTGAAAAGTCAGTGTTTACTGCAAAAAGCCTGCTGGGACATGCTATACTAACAAGAACAACTACATAAAGCTGTAGTTGTTCTGGTGACAATAGAGTCCCGTTAAAGTTTTTATTTCCTCTTTTGTTAATTGAGATTTAATCACACACAGGAGACTGTTGCAGTGTCTAGCAAGCTATTAACAGAGCACGAGGTAAGAAATGCTAAATGAAATAGAATTTGCAATTAAGAAACTGTACATTAGATATCTCTTTACGGGAAGTGTTAAGGAAGGCTGTGCAATTCAAATGCAGTGAGGTGTGCCCACCTAGGGCTGCACTAACAAAGTGATTTAACTAATAGCAGATCATTGAGCAGTGAGACTGCAGGGGAATGAGCTATACACCAAAACCACTTCATTGAGCTAAAGTTGTTTTGGTAACTATAGTGTTCCTTTAGACATCCCAACCATAAAAATCTGACCAAACCCTAACCTAACATCTTTAACCCTGATTCTTTTTCTCAGCAGTTTAATAACACTTCATCACTATTATATCACCCTATAAAACACGTGTTGAAATGTAGAATATTGGTATTATGTAAAACCTATTCTACTTTTTTTATGATTTTGATAAATTTAAGATTATGGTCTACACTTTCTCCAGTATTGCCTCAATAAGTTTGTCCAACAATTGTTATGGTGCAGAGATTGTAATCCAAAGATCTCATTTGAAGTTCAGTAGTGTGCTGAACACATAGGGACACTATAATCACCAGAACAATTACAGCTTAATGTAGTTGTTCTGGTGAGTATAATAATTCCCTTCAGGCATTTACATGCAAACACTGCCATTTTAGAGAAAAGGCAGTGTTTACATTACCCCCTAGGGACACCTCCAGTGGCCAATCCTCAGATGGTGGCCACAGAGGTGCTTCCTGGGGTAGTGCTGCACAGTAGGCAGCATTGCCATTCAGCATCTCCACATTCTGCATGAAGACGCCAAATTTTCCTTTTAGAGATACATAGATTCAGTGAATCTCTATGAGGAGATGCTGATTGGCGAAAATGGCGTTTCGTCCTGCCACCATTCCGCCTCCTTGCCGATTTCAGCTAATCCAATGCTTTTCCCTATGGGAAAGCATTGGATTGGCTAATAATTGTAAATTCTGATGATGTCACCAAGTAGGCAGAACAGGGCAGTGCCAATGCCAGTGGACCCGCACGGTTCTGGAAATAAGGTGGGGCAAGTACATGTTAGTGTTCCTGGCCCTATAGTGTTCCTTTAAAGGGGGACTGTCACTATCCAGGATTTTTGCTATTATGTTTACTTATCCCTATATTTAACCCCTTAATGATGAGTGACGGACGAGGGGGAAACCCTTAACGACGATTGACAGACCTCGTCCGTCACCCGTTAAAATTAACCCCGGATCGCCGCGATCGCAGGGTTAATGGTGCTCCCGATAGTGCTCCCCCAGCACATGTGCTCGCTCTGACAGCATGTCTACAGCATGTCAGAGCGAGCACATGTGCTTAGTATACTTACCTTCCGCCTCCCTGCACTTCCTAGTTCTGTGTGAAGTGCAGGGAGACGGATCAGTGATGATCCTGCCCCCTGTTAAAAAAATAAATAAAGTTAATTTAAAATCCCATCCCCCTTTACCCATTTTAATAAAAAATTAACCCCTTCCCTGCCAATTGATCACTGACTACAGTGATCAATGGGCAGGGATTACATTTTACTATGATCTGATTTTTTTTTTTAACCCCTGAGGGTTAATTCTTTTTTTTTTTAACCCTCAGGGGTTACATTTATTTTATTAATGAATTTAAGTATTTTAAAAGTATAAATGTAGCTAGCTGGGGTGGGTGGGGAAGTTAGTGGGGAATTGGGGGATTTGGTGTTAGGCTAACTAGGGGTTAATGTTTTAAAAAAAGTTTTAAAATAAGCTTTAAAAAGTTCAAAATTAAGTTAAATAAAAGTTTGAATAATGTTTAAGTAAAAAATAAAAAAACACCCCCCTTTAGCCAGTCCAAATAAAAATTAACCCCTTCCTTGCCAGTCGATCACTGCCTACAGTGATCAAAATACAGATCACAGTATTATACTGTGATCCAATTTTTTTTAACCCAAGACGATTAACTTTTATTTATTTTTTAACCCTTAGGGGTTCAATTTATTTAATTAAGTGATTTAAATATTTTAAATTATATATTTTCCTAGCTGGGGTGGGTGGGAGTTATGGGAAAATGGGGAATTTACTGTTAGTGCTGCTTACTGCTAGTTAGGGGTTAACAGTAAAACATTTTAAATCTGTAAAAATAAAAGTTTTAAGAAAGTTTAGGAAAGTTTAAAAAAAGAATAAGCAAAACAAGAGTTTAAAAACTAGTTTTAAAAAGTAAAAAAAAGTTTAAAAAAGTATAAAAATACATCTAAAAATGCTCATTACCACTACACCTGAAACAAACTAGAGAAAAAATGATCCCATGCCAAGGTTCAAAATATGCCTTTTGAATTACCCCAGGGTGTATTCTTTAATAAATAGTATGTGTTTGTGGGGAAGTTTCAATAACCAACCATCTAAACTACTCCAAATTGGAACATGGACACAGCGTAAAACTTCAAAGTTAGAAAAAAACGGAATGGCTGCCTCTCAAATGTGCCCCCAACATCCACATATACCTGTACTCAGACCACATAGCTGAGCAACATATGAAGTATTATACAGTCGTAGCACACATAAGGTTTGCGAAATATACTGTGCAAACTCACTTTTGTGTATCAAAAAGGCAGAAAAAACGCTTATTACACTACACTTGGTACAAGCTAGCGGAAAAATGATCAAGGTTCAAAATATGCCTTTTGAAATACCCTGGGATGTCTTCTTTAAGAAATGGTATGGCTTTATGGGGTATTTGGATTATATAGCCTGGTAAACTACTCTAAAATGGGACATGGGCACAGCGTAAAAATTTAAAGTTTGAAAAAAACTGGAATGGCTGTGTCCCAAATGTGCCCCTCCGATGTCCACATATACCTGGCAAAGGTACATACTGGGGTATTGCGGTACTCAGCCGACATAGCTGAGCAACATATGAAGTATTATACAGTGGTAGCACATATAAGGTTTGCAAAATATACTGTGCAAACTCACTTTGTGTGTCAAAAAGGCAGAAAAAAACGCTTATTACCACTTCACCTGGTACAAGCTAGCGGAAAAATGATCCCACGCTAAGGTTCAAATTATACCTTTTGAAATACCCTGGGGTGTCTACTTTAAGAAATGGTAGGCCTTTGTGGGGTAGTTTGAATTTAAAACCTACAAAGATGCTTGGAAATTGCACATAGGCCCAGCGTCAAAATTCAAAAGTTCGGTAAAAACTGATATGGCTTGGTCTCCTATATGGCACTGTAGCTTCACGAAATAATGCCAAAGACATTCATTGGGGGTGTCTTTTTACTCAGAAGACTTAGCTGTGCATAATTTGGGGGGTTTGAACTTCGTGCACATATGAAATATACAAAATGCCCAGCAAAAATGCAATCAGTATGTAAAAAATGCACAAAATTATTTTTTACCGGGGCGTGGCCTGACCACTGATGGAGTGAGACGCACGGTGCCTGTGCTCCTAGGCCTCACCCTGTAAAGCCTAAGTTAATTTGCCTCCAGCCGTTATCTTTCTCAGCAAAATGGGGAAAACCAAGAGAACACTCAGCTCTGGGCTGCCTGGGGGGGCTCTGCCTCGGTCCCAATCCGGCCCGATGGACGATTTCATTTCGGGGCCTAGAGGCCTGCAGGACGACACAGCCTCGTCAGTTCCCGCCTCTCCGGGCTCCAGCATTGCCGGCTCATCCCGCGGCACAGTAGACCCGGCGGCCCTATCACAAATATCGTCGGATATAGCGGCAATCTCTTCCAGCATGCTAACTAGGAGAGACAAATCAGAGATGGTGGCAGAGCTGAGGGCAGTGATCAGGGAGGAGATCGCTGCAGTGAGAGCTGACCTGACAGCCCTGGAGCACCGCGTGGACGCCCTAGATGCGGAACGCATACAGAATGCACACCGGCAGCAGGCGGTGGACCCTGGCCACCACTCGGCAGGGGAACCTGCTTCTGGACCTCCACCGTCAGGTCGAGGACCTTGACAATAGGGGCCGGCGGAACAACATTCGGGTCCGGGGGCTGCCGGAAGCGGAGGGGGAGAGCCCGCAGGAGATACTCACCGGCCTGTTCACACACCTGCTGGGTGAGGCGGCTCCGGAGGACTTTGGCATCGTGAGGGCCCACAGGGCTCTTCGGGCACCCAGACGGGATGGCCTCCCCAGAGACCTGATCTGCGCCCTGGTGTCTTTCCCGCTCAAGGAGGAGCTGATGAAAGCGGCGCGCTCCCGACCCGACCTCAGCTACATGGATTCCCCGGTGTCCCTGTTCCAGGACCTATCGCAGACCACCCTGGACGCCAGGAGGGCCCTGAGGCCGCTTACCCGGCTGCTACAGGAGAGGAGGATCCCGTACAAGTGGGGCTTCCCCTTCAGTCTTCAGGCCCGAGTGGACAACATGTGGCATGTTCTAAAATGGCCGAATGATATCCCTCGTTTTCTCCGCAATGCTGGCCTTCCCCATGTCACCATCCCGAACTGGATCCTGGAGGGTCCGCCGGCGAGAGCGGTGGGCCCGTCAGAGATGGCACACAACCTGCACCCGGATCAGGAGCCCCACCGACGCAGAGGGGGGCCAAATGGCCCTGAAGAGTAGCAGTGGTCTGACCCGGTGGGCCGGGATCCCGCAGTCCAGTACCTGCTGGGACAGCGGGCGCCTTGGCCGCGGCCGCCGGACAGCTCTGGAGGGATATGTCTAGTGGAGGACTGTTAGCTGCAGGTGGGTGAGTTAGCATTTAGGTGGGGTGGGAAGGGCTCGGCGGGCTTGGTAGATCTAGGGCCGGGGCTACCTGGTGGGAGCCAGCATAAGTGGGGCGGGCAGGTATGGTCTGGGGCCCCCATGGGATGTCGCAGACCGGGGGAGCCCGGCGGACCGGGGAGATACTTGGGGACGCCGGGGCTGACTTGGGACACTATGCTGCGGTCCCCTTCTCTCCCCCCCTCCCCCCCCCGCTATTAATACCTTCTATCCTTTTTTTTTTCCCACCCCCGCCTCGTTTTCCACCGAGGGCCGAGGAGTGGGCATTTTCGTAGCCTGTTAGCAGGAATCATCACAGTGGCTGGGGTGCAGGGACTGGAGCGGGGGGGGGGGTTCCGGGAGGGAGAGGAGGCGGGTCCAGAGAGGTGGAGGGAGGGTGTGGGGACCAGCTGGAGTGAAGGGGGGGCCGGAGCTTCGTGGTGGGTTCAGCAGCCAAGCTGGGGTGGGCCCCTCCTGCCGGTAGCCACCCCTGGATGTTGCAGGAGGGAGATGAGGGGGGATTTCGGAAAGGCCACCGGCACCCTATGGCTGTGGGCTTACACATAGAGGGGGGATGGGCTGAGGCTTCGGGGGGGGGAGTGGTCTCATTTGATTTTCCTCACGATACCTATACACTAGTTGCTGGATACACGCATACCTGACACACAGGGTGGGAGCCGATGGAAGCAGGGGCGGTTCTGACTACTACACCTAGTGGGAACGCCAATACAGTCAGGGGCCCTTTTGATCTTCACTGAGACAGACCCTTTTTTGTAAATAGAGCCGGGGGTCCCTCGAACGGGTAACCTATCCCCGGCTAAGGGTCGACGTTGCTCCCAGAGGGTGGGGGGAGGTTTTCTCACGACCTTGTGTACTTGACTTGACTTTCCTACTGCTCCCAACGCTCCACAGTACCACTTGTGCCACTGCGGGGGCGCCCTTCCGTCGCGGTGATGGCTCCCGGCCGGGGCTTTGTCCCGGCACGGATGACCTATTGGTCCAATAATATACAGGGGCTCAATACGCCCGAAAAACGATCGCATCTATTGAGGCAGCTGTGGGCGGCGGAGGCATCCGTTGCGTTCCTGCAAGAGACGCACTTCAAGGGGGGAGATGCCCCCAAATTGGAGACTCGGCGGTTCCTGCAAGGATTTTCCGCTAATCACCCCACTGCCAAAAGAGCGGGTGTAGCCATCCTATTCGCCCAGACGACGCCTTTCCAACACGTAGCGTCCCAGGCGGATCCGGGGGGGAGGTACCTATTTATAAAGGGTACCATAGCGGATCATGCCTATACATTCGCAAGTGTATACTGCCCAAATAAGGGGCAGCATACCTTTCTCTCCCGGACGTTAGCCAAACTGGAAAAATTTAGGGAGGGCCTATTGGTCCTGGCGGGGGATCTCAAAATACCGCTGGACTTATTGCTTGATACCTCCAGGGGTGCAACCGCGCTCCCGGCACCATGCATCAGGCAGGTCCAACGCTCTCTGCACAAGATAGGGCTGGTGGATTGCTGGAGGGCTTGCAATCCAGACGAGCGGGACTACACCCATTACTCCGCAGCGCACGCACGGTACAGCCGCATCGACTATATCTTCCTGGCTCAAGAATTTTTAAACCTCCTACAGGGTTCACGCATAGGCATCCAGGACCACTCAGATCATGCACCAGTCCTGGTTCATACCAGCTCTCCGCTATTCAAACCCAGTGAGCGTCAGTGGAAGCTTAACGAAACCAAGTTGGATGATCAGGCACTTAAGCAGGCGGCGGCCCGCGCTCTGGTAGACTACTTTACCACCAATGAGGACCCGGATTTGTCTCCCCTAAGGCTCTGGGAGGCGCATAAATGCGTCATTCGGGGTTTCTTCATCGCGGAGAGTACCAGGCGCAAAAAGGATAGACAGGCCCGCATTACGAGCCTGACAGCACGTATCGCAGAGCTGGAGGGGAACCACAAACAGTCTTTGGACGAGGGCACATATCTTAAGCTTGTGGAGGTACGTAGAGAACTGAAAACTATCCTGTCGCAGGGGGTGCTGTATACCGCAAGGAGGGCCGCTAGATACTACTACGAACATTCTAATAAGTGTGGGAAGCTCCTGGCGAGGATGCTTCGGGAGAAGCGCAGGTTGCAACATGTCCATAAAATACGCACGGGCGGGAAGGACATTACGCGTCTCCCAAATGGTATCCTGGGTGCGTTCCAGGAGTACTATGCGGCGTTGTATGATCAGACACGGGGACGCTCGGCGTCGGAGGACAGCCGGCACAAGGTCAGGATAGCGGAATACCTACAGAACCACGTCGCACGTAGACTCTCCCAGGAGCAGATGACAGATCTGGAGGCTCCGTTGACGTTAGAGGAACTCTCGGGAGCTCTGAAGGCGACCAAGGCTCATCGGGCTCCAGGCCCGGATGGCTTACCAGCTTCCTACCTACGTGCGTTCCGGGACATCCTCCTGCCCCGCCTGGTGTCGGGGCTAAACTCTTTGCGGGACGAGGGTCGATTCCATGAGGACTCACTGAGGGCAACAGTCACGATCCTCCTTAAGGAGGGCAAGAACCCCATGGAGTGTGCTAGTTATAGGCCGATATCCTTGCTCAACGCGGACATTAAGTTGTTTGCTAAAGCCCTGGCGCTCCGGATGGCTAGGTCCCTGCCGGATCTCGTCCACTCAGATCAGGTAGGGTTTATTCCGGGTCGGGAGGCCCGGGATAATACCATTCGGGCCCTCAACTCTATCCACCTAGCTCGCACCTCTGGGAGGGAGATGGTGCTGCTTTCCACCGATGCCGAGAAGGCATTCGATAGAGTTGATTGGACATATATGCTGGAGACTCTGGAGCACATGGGCTTTGGACCTGGGTTGCGGACGTGGGTGGCGGCTCTGTACTCCAAGCCGACTGCACGAATCAGAGTTAATGGTGCACTCACGGGCTCGTTCAACATTAGTAACGGCACGCGACAGGGATGCCCCCTGTCCCCCCTCCTGTTTGCCCTCACCCTGGAACCTTTCCTGGAGGCGGTCAGACGGGATGGGGGTATAACGGGGTGCCGGTTGGGGGGGGGAGAGCATCGGGTGGCCGCTTATGCGGATGACATGCTCTTCCTCCTGGAGCAGCCGAGGATTTCACTGCCGAACCTACTGGAGGCCTTTCGCGCCTATAGCTCAGTCTCCAATCTGAAACTTAACCTAGAAAAATCGGAATTGATGCCTCTTTCTCGGAGCCATACCCTCCGGAGACATGTTCAGGCGCACTTCCCCTTCAAGATCTGCCCGACCAAATTGCGGTACTTAGGTGTTTGGTTACCATATGACCTAACTCAAATCTACTCTATGAATTTTGCCCCCCTACTGTCAACTCTGCAACAGGACATGAGGCGCTGGGCCCCGCAATACATATCTTGGTTTGGCCGTATCAGCGCCATCAAAATGAACGTCATGCCCCGCATACTGTACCTGTTTCAGACGCTCCCGATCTCGGTCCCGCGGAGCTTCTTCCAGACATTATCTTCCTCCTTTCGACAGTTTGTGTGGAACCAGAAACCTGTTCGGGTACGGCAGGAGATTCTGGAACGCCCCCGCAGTGAGGGCGGTATGGGCTTACCCTCAGCCCTAACGTACTACCGGGCATCGCATCTTTATCGTATAGTGGACTGGCATGCAGCCCCAAGTGGTAAACCATGGGTAGATATGGAGAAGTTACAGGCTAGAGGAGGCAAAATCCCGGCCCAACTGTGGCTGGGAGGGGCCACGTTCCAGGATCTGCAAACAGGTAACCCGTTGATAGATGCTACACTGAAAGTGTGGTGTAGCATTCGCTACTCTAAAAAACTTACGTCATCTCCAAACCCGCTTACACCCATGACACATAATCCAAGACTGGCGGGGGGACTTTCCCCGGGAGATCTGCAGTCCTTTGGAGCAGCAGACTGGACTTACCTACACCAGTGGTGTAACGGACCGGTTCTTAAACCGCTTGCGGAGCTTCTCCAGGATCGAGAACCGAGCACCTTAGACAGATATCGCTACTACCAGCTCAAGACATATGTAGCCTCCCTCGCTGGGACGGCTCACCTTCACCGCGCACTGTCTTACTTCGAGCAACTCTGTGTATCCAGACAACATATCCCCCACGGCATCTCACACCTATATTCTATGCTGCAGAACTGCGGGGACCACAGCACCTTAGGCTTCAAGTTACGCTGGGAGCGGGAAACAGGGATCGAGCTGACGGATACGGAGTGGCAAAAAATTTTCCTACTGACGCACAAGGGGACCATTAGCTCAAAATTCCAGGAATGCAATTATAAGATATTGACGCGATGGCACAGAACCCCGGATATTCTCCGTCATGTTCACGAGACTCTCTCGGGTGAGTGCTGGAGGTGCGGCGCTGCGGAGGGCACTGGGATTCATATATGGTGGGCATGTCCAGGCATAGAGCCTTTCTGGCGAGAGGTACACCAAGCAATTAAGGACATAACGGGGGTAGACATACCTTTCCAGCCACTGCCGATGCTGCTGAACCACACGAACACGCCAGTGACTATCTACAAGAAGGGCCTCGTTATCCATCTACTCACGGCGGCAAAATCGCTTATCCCCACGCTATGGAGAAAACCGATTGCCCCGTCCCTTCGCCAGTGGGTGGACCGAGTTGAAGCGATTTACAACATGGAACTGTTGACGGCGTCTCTGCAGGGACGTTCGGATAAATGTGCCCTTACATGGTTTCCTTGGATGGAGTACACTGCGGGGGGGGCCGCGGTTGGGGGGCCGGACCGGGGGGGGGGCGCCCCTGCGCCGGCGCAACTTCTTTCTCCCTTGACAGACTGACAACTACACAGAATCCGTGCTACCTTGGGGACGGCACTTACCTGACAGTATAGCTATGACTATTCTCCTCACTTTCCCGTCCTGACGTCCCGACGGTTGACAAACGGGGGGGATCGCTCGGATATAGGTTCATACACTCTCCGACTCCCTATACCAAGCGCACAGAATAACTTGAAGCGCAGGGAGGGAGATATAAGACTAGGGCAGACATTAAGACGGACGTACACTTGGAGGGGGACGAGGCTATGGGGCTATAGATCTTGGTAGGGTAGGGTGGGAGGCCCACACCGGGAAAGGTATTGGGCACGTGGGCAGGAGGTCGATGGTGCCATTATGGGGTCAGGGCTCTGTAGGGGGGTACGCAGCTAAATCAAATACCCAGGCATTAGATGCCCGAATTGCTCTATAGGGGCATCCAGCAATACGGGGGTGGGGGGAAGTTGTTGGGACGTAGGCCATTCTGATGTTCAAATATATATTCTGCACACTGGAACACCGGGTGGGCAGTAGAGGGGGGCTAACGGGGTTAGGGAGCAGGAGCAGGTGCAACAATTAGCCCATGGCAATGTAGCAGTAGGCACATGAGGTGGATAGGGATCACAGCTTCACGACGCCAAAGGGATAGCTACGATCACCATGTCCTACTCTCTACTCGCCTCACGTGACCCCGATGGGATACTGAGAGGCTGGTCATCCTTGGGGCTTGGGGGGTTGTTTACGGTTCTGGTTTTCAATGTGTTTTTTGCTTAGATGCTACCATTTCGCTGTATTGTCTCGATAACAATGACTTGATAGACCCGATGTTATAGGCCTTTATCTAAGTCGGTAAATGTATGGTATACGTGGAAAAAACAATACGATAAAATAATAAATAAAGATTGTCAAAAA
>OW240914.1:297900458-297959503 GCA_933207985.1 Pelobates cultripes
GCAGCCCCTTTGGAAAGAGGTGGAGGAGGTATATTTCTGGTTTGCGGGGTAGTAGTGTTTTTGTGCTGTCTTGGATAATGGTGGTTATGGTATTCCAGTAGGGTGTTAAGGAGGGGCATTCCCACCAAATGTGGAGCATTGTGCCCTTGTGTTGTTGACATCTCCAACAGATATCGGAGGCCTGTGGATAGGTGGCCTTTAGGCGTGTGGGTACTAGGTACCACCGGTATAAAATTTTCGGGGATAGTTCCATGTGGGAGGCACATTTGGAGAGTGAATTGTGTGCCAGGAGAATCTCATTCCATTGTTTTTCACCAAGAGTGTACGTAAGTTCCCTCTCCCATGCAGCTATGAAGGAGAGGTTTTTGTGGTCTTTTGGGGGATGCATAGTCTGGTATAGTTCCGAGATGAGTTTTTTGGGGGTTGCGAGACGTGAGCATATTTTCTCTACCACCGTCAGCTGTAGCCCCTGTACATTGTCAGGTCTTGTTATAGTTTGCTTGCGGAGCCATGATTGCAGCTGCATGTAGGGGAAAGCTGCCCTTGGAGTCAAATTATAACATGCTGTTAGGTCTGCGAGATTTCTGAGCTTGTTTTCCTGGAGCAGCTGGTGTAAGTGTGTTACTCCGTGCTGATGCCATACGGTGTAGTTAAAATTAGGTATTGTATAGTGTAGTGTTTGTATGGGCATGGCAGGCGATATTTTGCCCAGCCAGCCCAATGTGCGGCAGTACTTGTCCCATATGGTCAGGGTGAGGGCTGTGGTTGGGAGCAATTTTGCCTTAGTAGGCCTGCTGTGCTGGGGAAGCCATGCCAGTACATTGATGGGAATGTTATTAGCATGCTGCGCCTCCAGTTCCATCCATTGGGTTGGGTGGTCTCGATGACAAGCCGCTAGTAGGGGGCCCAGAATGGCTGCTCTGTAGTAGCTGTCTAGGTTGGGCACTCCCATTCCCCCATTTTTGCGTGGCATGTATAGCGTGCTTTTCGCTGCCCGTGCTTTTTGTCTGTCCCATATAAAGGTTAGTAGTGTTTGTTGAGCATCTCGTATGAATGTGGGGGGTATCTTTATGGGTAACGTTCTAAACAAGTATTGCAATTTAGGTACAATGATCATTTTAATTGCGGCAATTCTCCCTGACCAAGATACGAATTTACTCTTCCATCCTAGTAGTAGGTTTTTTATTTCAGTCAGTGTTTTTTGATAGTTTATTTTAAAAAGGTTTGCTAGATTTGGGGTGAGATTGATTCCTAGGAATTTTAGTTGGTCGTTTCGCCAGTCGTATTTAAAAGAGATACGCAACCTATCCAAGACCTCCATCGGGATATTTATGCCCATTGCTTGAGTTTTATTTATATTAAGTTTATAATAGGAGCACTTGCTGTATTGGGTGAGCGTATCGTGGAAGTTAGGTAGGGATATGTGTGGTTGCTCGAGTGTTAAGAGGATGTCGTCTGCGAAAAGTGTGAGTTTGTGTTCTTTGCCTTGTCTCGTAATGCCGTGTATGTTTGGGTTGTCCCTAATGAGTTGCGTGAGAGGTTCTAGCGAGAGAATATAAAGGAGAGGCGATAGTGGGCAGCCCTGTCTTGACCCGTTGGTTATGTGGAATTGTTTAGAGCTAAAGCCCCCATTGGTGACTTTCGCTGTCGGTTTAGAGTATAATGCCTTTACTAACCGTAAGAAAGTGTCTGGGAAGCCATATTTGATCAGAACAGCTTGGAGGAAGGGCCAATGCAATCTGTCGAAGGCTTTTTCAGCGTCAAGTGACAGCATAACGCACTGGGCCCCCCCTCCGCTTCCTCCCTGTAGTAGGTCCAAGATCTTTCGGGTTCCGTCCGCTCCTTGCCTACCACTAACAAATCCCACCTGGTCCTCGTGTACCAGGGTCGGGATAATGTTCTTTAATCTGTTAGAGAAAATTTTTGCCAGTAATTTGATGTCCGTATTAAGGAGGGAGATTGGTCTTAGATTTTGGCATTTGTTAGGTGGTTTGCCTGGTTTTGGCAATGTAGCCACATGTGCCATGAGCATGTCTTGGGGCACTTGGCCCGTCGTGAGGATATGGTTAAAGGTTTTGTCCAGATATGGGGTTAGGATTGTGGTCATTGTCTTGTAGTAGGAGTTTGTGAGTCCGTCGGGTCCCGGTGATTTGCCATGGGGGAGTGAGTGTATAGCTTGTTGTATTTCTTCTTGTGTGACTGGGTGTTGTAGGATAGTTTTCTGGTGTTCCGTCAGTGTTGGCAGCGAGAACTGTCCAAGTAGATTTTGAATGTCTTGGGATGTGGGTTGATGTAGTATGGGGTCTTCTTTGAGGTTGTATAATGAGTGGTAATAGTCTGCCATAGTATCATTAATATCTTGTGGGTTGTGGATTTTAGAGCCTTGGGAGGTGAGCAGATAGGGGATTTTTGCATTGGATTGTTTTTGGCGTAGTAAAGTCGCTAGATTCCTGCCTGCTTTGTTTCCTTGTGAGTAGGTTTTTTGTTTCAGCTTATGTAAAATGTGTGCTGTTTTAGAGATTGCCATGTTGTTGATACTCGTCGTAGTATCATGGATCGTCTGTGCTAGTTGTGGTGATGGGTCTACTATGTTTGCCGCTGTTGCGTCTCTTAAAGTGCGCAGCAGGTGTAGGTGTTCTTGTTGTGCTTTCTTTTTTAAAAAGGAGGCTCTGCTGATGAGGAGTCCTCTGATGACCGCTTTATGGGCTTGCCACACAGTGGTCGGATGGACATCCGGCGTATCATTAGTTTGGAAATATGATGTCAGGGCTTCTGTTAATGTTGTAGTGAATGTCTGGTCACCTAGAAGGGAATCATTGAGCCGCCACGGTGGCCGTCCCCTATGTTGGTATTCCTCAGTCAGCTCTATTGTGGTCGGGGCATGGTCTGACCATGTTATGTCCCCGATTTCGCTATTTGTTACTCTGGTAAGCAATGTACCTGTTATGAAAATGAAGTCTATCCGTGAATATGATTTATGCACTGCTGAAAAGAACGTGAACGTTTTCTCATTAGGATGGAAGGCTCTCCAAGGGTCGTATAGGCCATATTCCCCTAGCAGTGTATTGATTGCTTTACTTTGTGCTTTGAGTGCTTTGTGCCTCGGTGTCGTGGTGTTTAGTGTGGTGTCCATGTGTGGGTCAAGAGGGTGGTTAAGATCTCCACATAATATAAGTGGGGCAGTCTGGTTAGGTGGGAGTGCAGAGAGCACCTTACGTAGGAAGGCGCGTTGGTGTACATTGGGAGCATAGAAGCTGACTATAATATATGGCAGGTTAGTTAGGAGGCAATGTAGCATTACAAATCTTCCTTGTTTGTCTTTGATTAGGTTTAGGGCTTCAACTGTTAAGGAGGAATGGAGAAGGATTGAGGCCCCTCTCGATTTGGAGGAGTGAGTTGCGTGATATTGGTGAGGGTAATGTTGTGCTCCAAAGTTAGGCACCCTAGATGTAACAAAATGGGTCTCTTGTAAACAGATAATGTCTGCCTGAGTCTGTTTGGCTTCCTCCAGCATCATGCGCCTTTTATGTGGGGTGTTTAGTCCCCTGCAATTGTGTGAATATATTTTCATGTGATGGGTGGGTGATAAAGGGTGCTCGTTTGCAGTTCTGCTATGCCTATATGGATTTGCAGATGTTGCAGGGTTCGTATGGTGCACCGCTTAGACGGCGCCTGTGCGAATACGTTGTTGCGCCCGGGGGTGGGAGGTTCGGGAATGACAGAGGAAAGGGGTAAAAGAAACCAAAGTATATACAGTATGACCCAAACGTGGGTCTTGGCACAGTGGCATCGTGCCATGGGGGAGGAGCGCTGAAACAGCGTCTCTGGTATTGTGGCCGTTGGGCTCCCTTGTGTACATAGTTGCTGTCTCTCCTCAGAGCTATAAGTCAATAGCGACCTAGGTATTGTGCATGGCATTCTCAGTGCTGGCCTGTGGGCATGGGTGGGAGAATCAAATCGGACCCAAGGGAAGGTTTTGTGGGGCGGTGTGCAGGTCACCGCTTGGTGCCTATCGTGGTTTTCCCACTTGTTGTGTCGTTCTTTATGATGGGGTGTGGTTCTCCCATCGTAACTTTTGGATGTGATGAGCCAGGCTACGTAGTTGGGCGGGGCGGTGCGGTTGTAGTGGGTTTGACCTACTCGTAAAACAATAGTGGTTTATATGGTGTCATGTACAATTTTCTCTCTATGGACAATGTCCCGGTAAATTACATAATCGTTGTGCACCTTTGTACATTCTTGGAGTTCCTGTCTTATGTATGCATATCCTCAACCTTGTAAATAATAGTGAGGTATTAGGATCACCTCCAACTACTGGTCTTTTCTTTGCCTATACCATGCCGCCCTTCCTTGTTGCCCAAAGTTTGCCCTGGTTATCACCCATGTGGGCATCCCACCCGCCCACATCCAACAAACCATGCATAGTGTGGTATGATTGTGTGGTAAGTGAATAAAATGCTAATCAAAGCAGTTGATCACATGAAAAAAGAAAAACTTAAACTAAACTTGTGATAACAATTAGCAGTACAATCGCATGAAAAGGAAAAACTTAAACTAAACTTGTGAGAACAGTTAGCAGTACATATTAATATCTCACGTGTCCCTGGTTATGGCCTGGACGGCCTAGTTCCTCAGGTGGATCATGGCGATTTGTTCCGTGTTGGGACCTGGCGCCATTCTGGTGTCAGACGTCTCGCTGGGCTTGCTTGAGTTGTGGGGGGGGGGTTAGTAAGGAGCCCCCAGTCTCTCAATAGTCGGGTGCCTTCTTCCGGCGTGGAGGCCATGTTGATCTCGCCGCTTTTGGTAATTAGGAGTTTGGTGGGGTATCCCCAACGGTACCTTATTCCTGCACGTCGCAATTCTTCTGTCACCGGTTGGAAATCCCTCCTGCGCTTGAGAGTCGCCGCGGACAGGTCTGCTAGGATCTTGATCGTGGCGTAGTTTTCATGTGGTTCTGAGCGGATTCTGCTGGCGCGCAATACTGCCTCTTTTATGTGGTAGTAGTGTGCCCTTAGTAGGACGTCGCGAGGGATATTGCCAGGCAGATTGCGTGGTTTGGGCACCCTGTGTACCCGGTCTATTAGGAACATATCCGTGGGGATGTCCGGAGCGTATGCCCTCAGAAGGCCTTGCACATAGGCTGGTAGATCATTAGGCATGATGCTCTCCGGGACTCCTCGTAGCCGGAGGTTGTTTCTCCGCGAGCGGTCCTCAGCATCAGCCATACGCGCCTCCATTGTTTCGATTTTTTGTTCCAGCCGCGCTACATGGTCGGCCATATCGTTGTGCGCTGTTGCATACTCGCTCAGCTTATTTTCCACGTGTGTGGTTCGTTGGCCTATGTCCTGGACTTCCCTGCGGAGTTGTCCTATGGAGGATTGCCATGTTTGTACTAGTTTGTTGGCCATGGCTTCCATCGCTGCATCCAGGTGTGCCTTAGTGAGGTTGTCCTGGCTGTCTTGATGTGCGCCCGTGAGTGAGATGTTTCCCGCCGTTTGTTCGTCGGCGCCATCTTGGATTGTGCCGCGGTCGGTTTCAGTGCCGCCCGCGGCTTTGTTGTTGAAGAAATTTAGTTTTTCCGCCTTCTGTGTGCTCTTTTTCCCCTTGGGGTTCGCCATCTCGGGTGTGATGAGGGTTTTCTGAGCCCTGGGAGACGATGTCGGATTGCTGGAGCCCGGGTGCCGGAGCAATTTCCTAGGCTGCCAGGTTGCTCGGCGGTCGGCCACGCCCCCCGAAACATTTTTTTTTTTAAAGATAAAATTAATTTTTTGTTATGTCTGCCCTGATAGTTATTAGTTTTCACATTGCATCAAAAACATTATATTTATAAATATTTATTTAAATATTTTTATAAAATGTTTGTAGTGTATGTGACTTTTCACACTTTAAAAGTGTGTGCATCATTTTTATGTATATGTCTTTGTTTAACAACAGTCAGTGTGTCTTCTTCTTCTCTTTGGTGAATTTGTAGAAATTTAAAACCCCCTGGAAGAAATTCTTCACATCGATGCCAGTCTATGCAATCATAGTAGCCAATTTCTGCAGAAGTTGGACCTTCTACTTGTTATTGATAAGTCAGCCTGCTTACTTTGAAGAAGTCTTTGGATTTCCTATAAGCAAGGTATGTTTGTAAAACAGTACAATAGTTAATAAAATAAAGATTAAACTAGATCTGTCACAATTTAGTTTTGAGCATACTCAAAAAATTTAAATTTGTCTATGTTTTTTATGTTGTCGTCACTACATCTGACTCTTTCACCAACTATTGCCTGATTTTGCACTAGGTTTTCGATTCAGTACAATTGAATGTTTAGTGTATAAATTAGTTTGCTTTTATTTATGTAGTTTAGCTAGTGAACAGACGGCTGGGTCCATCGATGCATTGTTACTAACGTTGACCTATTATTTTGTTGTAAGGCAATTTAACTTACGGTACTCCCTTTATCATTAATTTGATGTGTTCTGTGTCTAGGTGGGTTTACTGTCTGCAGTTCCACATATGGTGATGACAATTATAGTTCCTATCGGAGGGCAACTGGCTGATTTATTAAGGAGCAGGAAGATATTATCAACAACAAATGTACGGAAAATCATGAACTGTGGAGGTAATACCATTTTATTATTGAAACTATTTAAAGGAACACTATAGGGTCAGGAAAACAAACATGTATTCCTGCCTTCCCTGGCCCTCCCTTGCCCCCTAAATATAGTAAATATTACTTTTGTTCAAGTCTGCAGCTGCTGGCTCTAGCCCTGATCTGCCTGCTTGGCTGCCATCATCAGAAGTGTTGTTTTGGGCCAATCACAATGCTTCCCCATAGGATTGACTGAGACTGCGAATAAGCAGATTAGGGGCCAAACACACGCCCCTGGCCAATCAGCCTCTCCTCATAGAGATGAATTGAATCAATGCATCACTATGAGGAAAGTCCAGTGTCTGTGAACTGTGTCAGTGTGCAGCACAGCCCCAAGAAGAACCTCTAGTAGCCATCTGAGGAGTGGCCAGTGGAGTTATCCCTGTGACATAGTGGTTGGCTTAACACAATATGGCCATATGTTGGAACCGAATCCCCATATTTATTTGCTAAGATAGGTGATTTTAAGCAGCCTTGTTAAATGTAAAGCTGTATTTTTGTTTGTGTGTGTGCTGTTCCTTTAACTGTATTGTTTTTAGATCTGTCCACTGCACCTGGCAGTCATCATAGAGAAACCATGACAAATGAAACAATGCATCCATTTCTCCTCATTTGCCATGCTTGTCTGGGATATGCCTTGTCTGAACTTGGTTGTGATATAATTTGCTACAGAGCATTTAATAAATAAAAGGTCTCACACATTATAGGTGAACTTCAATGTTTTATTTATTGATGTAAATTTAAGAACAATGACAACTTTTCCTATGATTTTCAAATCAAGAAGAAATATTATTTATTTGATGTTTTTTTTATCAAATATAGACAAATTAATAAAGAAAACAAGATAACGTAATTTCAAATAAAATATTATATATAAACAGTACCGACATGTCATTTAGATTGTAAGCTCTGTTGGGCAAGGCCCTCTTCACCCGCTGTTCCCATGTGTCATACATGCTTAGTTAGAATTAAATGTTTGTCTTGTTCACCTACTGTACTGCGCTCCAGAACATGTTGGTGCTATATAAATAATTGTAATTGTAAAAAAAAAAAAAATATATGCAAGCTTTTTAAATAAACAGAAAAACAGAACACTAGAATAATTACATCATAGATGATTCAAAGGCGATTCAAAATTATTATTTTTTTTATAGTGATCCTTAGCTTTCAGTTAAATTTATAATGAAGTGCCATACGTTATAATATCACATGAATGCAGATTCATTTCCGTTTTCTACTTAGCAATGAAAACAGCTGAGTAAATAGGATATCCATTAAAACAAAATTGTGGGAGAAATGAGTCACTCCCATTGTTAAGATGTAGAATGATTCAACAGTGAAAATCTCATGCAGAACGTACTTTTGTAGGAGGACACCATGGTTTCTGCAAGATTTAGCTTTGCAGACATTTTTTTCAACAGGTTGCAGGGAGTTTTTATGGTTAAATTAAACAAACACTATACAGATATAAAAATACTTGTGAGGCCAATACATGGATTTAAACCCATCTACTTTTTACAATTTAATATACATACCTTAACCAGTGATTTGGCTCTGGCTGGAATTAAAATAATTTGGTCATGGCAAAATAAATGTATGACTAAATAAATTCATACCTGGGCAAATAAATACAGATAAAACAAGGGTCACAATAATTGCTTTTCTGTAATATTTACCTATTAAATACTGTTATTTGATATTCAATATGATAAATTAATAGATACAAAAAATAGCTCTCTATTCCTAATACTTCAATAACTAAATCATCCGTTTAAGGGTTTCTGTAATGCATAGCATGACAGAATTTTATTTTAACGTTTAAATAATATAATGTATATTATTTTATCCATTATTTTTATTTCAATTACATCTACAAATCTATATGGTTATTATCCTTTATCTACTTCAATGTCCAAATCAAGTAGAAACATTTTTATTTTCATGTATTTTGCATTATGAAACATAGTCCATAAAGTCTCTCTCACCCATATTTATCCTCTAGTTATGACTACCAGCCTGTAGAGGAATACATTTCTCTGCTAGTAACCTCTAGTCACTAATATCATGCCGATGTATTTGCTGAAAAGTAACCCCTGTTTTAAAACAGTGCATAAAGTTTCAATGGGTCATATCATTCCTACAGTCAGACAAGATGTAGGAGTGAATGGACTCTACATTTTTAATTGTCAGCATTATAATATCAGTCCAGGGATTGATAAAAAAAAATGCTATAGCAGTTTTAAATAACTTTATTTTAGAAATATATATTTTAACTGTATTTACTGCATGTAGGCATCATGCAATTTTTAGTAAGCTGCATTGGGCAATTTATGTGTGTATGCATGAAAGCATGAAAGTATGCTGGCAGCAGAAAACCAATTGTGGCATGTTATCCCCCTCCCCCGTGGAACTTTTTAAACCCCTCCCCCCTCCACCCCAGTTTTGACGGTGGTATCTTACCTATATATTGTTCCTAGAGTTGCCACTGATACTAACATTTCAGAGCATGTGTGAAATATCGCAAGATTAAGGACACTGTATGCTTTCCCAAATATTTTTATAAAGAATGAACAAATAAGTGAAAAGTAAAAATTGTGTACATTTACACAATTAGAATTTTTATGTTTCTCTGCAAAGCAATCTACACAAAAAAAAATGTTGTATTGTGATATGTTTATGCTAGTTATGCATCCCTTGCTTCCAATAAATGATATCCTACAATTTTTGCAAACAGAAAATGCTCAGAAGTGAAGGGGTTGAATAAAAATTTCACTTCGTAGGATTTGTAATATTATATTTACTTATCCACTATGTGTGAAAATAAAATAGGATGTAGAAATATCCACTACTGTATCCTGCAACGGGGTGCCTCCATTTTAGCAACCTGTCACTCAATGTTATAAACTTTGTTCTTTGTACCTTGCGGTCAGCAGAGAGAAAGCATACAGAACATATATAATATTCTGTATGCGTTCTAATATTCTAACATTCTTAGAATACCAACTGTGGTTCTATTTCCCCTTCTTATTTGCATTGTGTGCCCTGGCTGTGCCAGAACTGAACTGCAATCTGATGTCATTTGCTCAATTAGTTTGACTTTCTTTTTTCAATATTTTTTCAATTGTGTAGATTCCAGAGAAGTGACGGGTTGTATTATGTTTTATGGCAGAGTCCATACATATATATATATATATATTTTATTGATATCTGTTTATGTTAACTACGAATAATGCATTAAATCCCAATTTTTGTTGTGCAGGTTTTGGAATGGAGGCAACTCTTCTACTGGTGGTTGGCTACTCCCATACCAAAGCAATTTCAATATCTTTTCTGGTCCTTGCTGTGGGATTTAGCGGCTTTGCAATATCAGGTAAATACACAGAATATTACTGACCAGTTTATCCTTCTTAATGTCTATGTTGCTTTGTTATACATCACCTTGGTGTTGCTTGTGTGCATTATTTTTTAGTTTGCTTATCCTGTCTGATGTGTTTTGTACACGGTTTTATTGTCTTTAACTGGTTAAAGAACTGAATATAAATGAGACGGATGGCTTTCTTTACTAGTGTGGTAGCATGAAATTTGGTAAAAATATTGGGTTTGTCAATTTCTACCCCTAATCCTATCTTATTTAAAGGCACTACCATCAATGCCCTATTCTATGTTGGAATATATCTAATGTGCCATTGTTATACAGATATTTTTTGTGGAACACTAGCAATGCCAACGAGCTTAGCTACAGCCTCTAAAGATTCTCAACCTCTTCGCCGTTACTAATACTATACACAGCTGGAAGAGACGAACCTCCATTGGTCCAGATATTTTTAGCTTTGTCTTAGATTTGTTATTGCTCCTTTGCTTATCTTATATATCACAAGGATGACAAGTTTACGTCCAGGTAGCTATATTAATTGTAGACATGTGCATGGCAAAAACTTGGTAAAATTCCCACTGTCCACCCCATGGGCAGTGGATGTGGGCTCATAAAAGAATAAGAAAGGAACATCCAATTGTTCCCATCAGCCACCCACCCATAGGTGGGAGGTAGGTGCTAAATAAAAAATAAAGAAGGTTGGTGTACATTCCATGGGCTTTGGGTGAGGGTAACATAAGGAGAAATGGACATGCTCTTATCTGGCCCCTTTCTCCCTCCTCATGGTAACTAGAGATCCCAAGCCCCTTACTACTCCCAAATACATAAATGCCTTATCTACCCATGCACACTAATAAAAATAAGGGGAGACCAATAATTCTAACTACTGCATGTCCCCCTTATTCTTTTATTAGCCCCTAAATCCTTTAGCACGCAGGTGAGGGCTCTTTTTTTTTTTTTTAAATGGTCACAAGTGTGGGCAGAGACTTCTCCATTGCCAGATTTATTTGTTTCATAATATGTACATATAGCGTTCTGGAATTGGGGAATTCAGACAAATCGCAAAATAACCAAAATTCTGACAAATCACAATTTATTTGTTTTAAGCCCAATGCACAAGTGCAATAAATTAAATCCTTACATCCTTCTCTCTTTATATAGGGATAAAAATGGGGCAAAGCACATTCATGAAACCAAGGTCTCTGTCTAACTAATGGGCCTTGGGAAGTCGCTTAAGGTCCTCTTATGGTTAATCCCGCTCTGGGGAGATAGTTGGTTTTTAAACAAGAGAGAGAAAAAAGCTCATTTTTAAAAAGAGGGTTCATGTTTGTTTTTGTTTGTCCTGCTTATGAGAATATTCTGCCAGAAACAAAACTCATTAAACTGAATCCTTAACGCAGATGATTTCCTCTGTTTTGTTTTCAAACATTTATCAACATTTCTTTTCACCCCACATGATTTCATTTTAATTATTTGTTATCCCTGATAGTAAGAAAGATAATTTAACACAATACCATGTTTAATTAAATATCCTTTTGCACCGCTTCCTTTTTTAAGTCATTAGAACACTGCATCTAATAACAAAATAGAACACGGGTTTAATTAACGGGAAGCTGCTATCCTGATTAAATCTGAAATATTTAACATTTTTCTTCAGAGATGGGAAGATTTTTTCCCATTGATTGTAGTTTGCGTTTTTGAATTTCTTTTCTTTCATAGTCATCTAGAGATTCTTTATTTTAAATACTAGACTCTAGACAGTTGTTGCTAAAATAAAGTCATCCCCTAACAAAATGTTGCTTATCCACTATTATATCATCCACTATTTTATTATATATTATCCATTATTTTCATATTCGTATAAAGTGATGTGACGTTCTGAGAAATATAAAAATATAGAGATTCTGAATATACAATGAAAAATAAATAAATAAAATGATTCTAAAAATCTTCCTTAGAGAATAACGCTTCAGTACATTAATAGTTTCAAGTGGAACATAATCAGGGCTATACAATAAACTATGAATTCACAAATAAATTGAAAACTAGAACCATTCTATGTTAGATTGTCAGCCAAAAATAAATGAAAGACAGCTACGTTTTCAGCTTAGCTGTTTTAGTTTAAAATTTACTTTGAAATCCACACCAAAAAAAAATCAATGTAATTAATATCCAGGTCTAAGAAATCATATACTGGAAACAACATCCACGTCTTTCTATTTTCTAGTCTTGTCCAGGGTTTCTCTCTTAATTAACTTTAAAAAAAAAAAAAGGAAAATAATACACAGTTTTAATTCCCACAAACCACCACTAGATGGCAACAGTATATTTAATGCCACTGGGTTTGCAATGCGAGAGTTGAGTAATGTATTTGAACAGATCTGTTAGTTTGTGAACAGACATGTTTACATGCAGGTGCGTACCTAGCACATTTGACACCCGGGAGGATCCTGTGTTTCGACCTCCCCCAAAACCCTCCCTCCACCCACCAAACTTTAAAATGTAAAAAAATAGATTTAAAAAAAAAATGTTTTCAAGAATATTTATTGCACAAATTTGTTTGTTAGAAAGAGTCCACCCAAGCTCCCTTTGGAGACTACAATGGAGTCTAATGGGCCCTGGAGAGGGGTCTATCTAACACTTTGGCCCCCCTCCAACCATCTGCGTGTATCTCTGTGCCAATCTGTGTGTCTCCCCCCCTCTTTAGTGCCCTTCTTTTGCCCCCCTCCCTTACTGTGTCCTTGGTTTCCCTTCTCTCCTCCTGTGCCATTATTAGCCCCCTCCCCTCCTGTGCCCTTCTCTGTCCCCTCTCTCCGTGCTCACAGCCCCCGGCTCAGTACGTCACTGTGTACATGTGCAGTAGTATGACCAGGTGATCTCTTGCCCCCCAACATTTCATTTAGACAAAATAGGGTCCCATTCATTTGAGGTAGTATGGCTGGCGCGTCCTATAGGCCTATTAAGGACGCTTGTTAAAGGACCACTATAGTGACCACTCAGGGCCCCCCTGCCGCCGGGCTCTAGGGTGAGGAAGGGGTTAAACTTACCTCTTTCTCCACCAGGTGGGGAGCTCTCCTCCTCCTCTCCGCTTCCTCTCCTCCTCATCAGCTGAATGCGGCAAGAGCCGCGCGCGCATTCAGCCAGTCTCATAGGAAAGCATTCACAATGCTTTCCTATGGACGCTGGCGTCTTCTCACTGTGAAAATCACAGTGAGAAGCATGCAAGCGCCTCTAGTGGCTGTCAATGAGACCGCCACTAGAGGCTGGATTAACCCTATTATAAACATAGCAGTTTCTCTGAAACTGCTATGTTTATAGAAAAAAGGGTTAATCCTAGCTGGACCTGGCAGCCAGACCACTTCATTAAGCTGAAGTGGTCTGGGTGCCTATAGTGGTCCTTTAAGAGAGGCACCAGGTCAAAATGTGTGCCGCTGGACATGGCACCAGGCGCTAGGGTGGACTTACATAGTTGCCGACAAGCGCCTAGTGCCACCAACCTCAGCCCGCAAAGATCAGAGAGCTGCCTCCCCCCCTACACACCTCTCATTTGCTGGCAGCGCACGGGCGCATCTTGTGATCGCTCCTGCCCCTTCCCCGGAACTCAGGGTCAAGTGGGCGGGAGGATAGTGAGTGGCGGAGCTGAGAGGGAGTAAAGGAAGCCAGTCGCTGTCTTCAATCCTGTGACCCACGGAGTGCTAACGGCAAATGAAGGCAAGAGGGGGACTTAATAGTGTGTGTGTGTGTGATTTAAACAATGTGTATGCATGTCTGTTTGGATCAGTATGTGTGTATGTCTGATTGGATCAGTGTGTGTGTATGTCTGATTGGATCAGTGTGTGTGTATGTCTGATTGGATCAGTGTGTGTTTATGTCTGTTTGGATTAGTGTGTGTATGTTTGATTGGATCAGTGTGTGTATGTCTGATTGGATCAGTGTGTGTATGTCTGATTGGATCAGTGTGTGTGTGCTTGGATCCGTGTGTGTGTATTTCTGATTGGATCAATGTGTGTGTATGTCCGATTGGATCAGTGTGTGTGTGTGTCTGCTCGGGCCAGTGTGTGTGTGTGTGTGTGTATGTGTTAGTCAGTGTGTGTGTATCAGACTGCATCAGTCAGTGTGTGTGTGTCTGCTTGGGCCAGTGTGTGTGTGTGTCTGCTTGGGTCACAGCATTGTGTGTGCATTGGTAAATGATTATGATTGTGTGGACCATTGAGTGTGAATGATCGAATGAGTGTGTGTGTGCGTAAGTGTGTGTATGTATGTATCAGTTATTGCATTTGCAACTATAGTGTTAGGAATATAAACCTGTATTCCGAACACTATAGTATCTCTGTCCCTACATAAATTTAAGCCCCCCGCACTGATTGCCTCCATAGCTCGCTCAATGTCACTGATGGGGCAACGCTGGTCCAATCCATTGTTCCTCATACAGGAGCATTGGACACCTGATGCGCATCAGTGGCAAGCACGATGCACGTTCAATGCTTCTCGTAGTTAAACAAGGCATTATAGTGGAGGTGTTTCTAGTGGCTTTCAGTGTGTCAGCTACTAGAGGCGTGTTTAACCCTTCAAGGTAAGGCAATGTTTTTATCTTATGGGGTTAAACATACAGAACCCCTATGGAGCGAATGGGGCAGAAAAATATTTTTTTGCCTAGGGCGGCAAAATTCCTTGCACCGGCCCTGGTTGCATTTAGAAGCATGGCAACTGCACTGGGAATGAAGAAGTCTTTCTAGACGACCTAACCATATCCTAATGCTTTTGGGTAAATCAGTTAGAATGATACCAGTATTATAATATATAATTCTCTTTAAATTATTTTTATTAAACACATACTTAATTTGCTACAGTGTAAACACACACAGTGAGTGGTATTGCTGGGGAGTTCTGTTATTCATGGGCAGTGAACATTCTGAGTTCCAAGAATCAGCTGTTAGGGAACTATTAATGAAATAAATACTAACTAACCATGTGCTAATCTTCACAGAAAATGAGTACTACAGTAGCATCCCTTGTGTTTTCTTAAAAGCTGCTGTTTGTGTGGACAAAGTCTAAAAACCTTTGATTAAGTGGGGAGGCATGTGTTTATTTACAGATCAATAATATATATATTTTTAAAAAATTACTATTTGCATTTTTGTCTTTTGTTCTTCATCCTGTTTTCCCCTTTTTCTTTGTTACTGGCTGACCACAGACCCCTGAGAATTCTGGTAACATATGTGGGGTATATGCTTGCACTCGTTCAATGTCTTATTACAGAGAAGCAAAACACAGAGTAGGTTCTCACCGCACAGAGAGCACGCTGCTATGAGTCTTGTAACAGGCAAGGTTGAAGCAGCACTGAAACCCATTTAACCCCTTAAGGACACATGACATGTGTGACATGTCATGATTCCCTTTTATTTCAGAAGTTTGGTCCTTAAGGGGTTAAAAAGTCGTAGGTTCTACAACTGTAGAACCGAAACACGCGTCGTGCTATTTGCCTCCCAATTTACTTGCACAATATATTCACATACATTTTTTTCTCTTACTTTTCTTGCATCCTACTTGTGTTTATTGAGATGTAAAGCGAGAGAGGGCAGTACACTAGGCTGTAGGTTTACACTTCTCTGTCATTTCTTGTTTATGGCCTTTAATGTACTATAGTCATAATACATTCTCTGCTCAATCAAGTCTGTAGCTGTTTTCACTAGTAGCCATATTGAAGCAGAGGATCTAAACATAATTATAACTAGTATACTTTAATAAGTATTAGACTCAGATAGAATCTTCTTTTGTACATGTGTATATTCTTAGAGTTTTCCAGTGCAAACATGTCTAATTGCGTCTTCTGGATTCTGTCTGCTGCTGATTGTGTTTGCCTATACAGTAAGACATGATATTACACCCCAAGCAGTGTACCAGACAGAGCACATTGTTCCATGAGGGTATATACATGTATCTCACAAAAGGACATTTTTGTAAATATTTTATTATTTCTTTTCATGGGACAACACTGAAGAACTGACAACACTGAAGAAATGACACTCTGCTTCAATGTAAAGTAGTAAGTGTTCAGCCTGTATAACAGTGTAAATTTGCTGTCCCTGAAAATAACTCAACGCACAGCCATTAATGTCTAAACCGTTGGCAACAAAAATGAGTACACCCCAAATTGGGCCCAGAGTGTCAATATTTTGTGTGGCCACAATTATTTTCCAGCACTGCCTTAACCCTCATGGGCATGGAGTTCACCAGAGCTTCACAGGTTGCCACTGGAGTCCTCTTCCACTCCTCCATGATGATATCATGGAGCTGGTGGATGTTAGAGACCTTGCGCTCCCCCACCTTCCATTTGATGATGCCCCACAGATGCTCAATAGGGTTTAGGTCTGGAGACATGCTTGGCCAGTCCGTCACCTTTACCTTCGGCTTCTTTAGCAATGCAGTGGTCCTCTTGGAGGTGTGTTTGGGTCGTTATCATGTTGGAATACTGCCCTGCGGCCCAGTCGCCAAAGGGAGGGGATCATGCTCTGCTTCAGTATGTTACAGTACATGTTGCCATTCATGGTTCCCTCTATGAACTGTAGCTTCCCAGTGTCGGCTGCACTCATGCAGGCCCAGACCATGACACTCCCACCACCATGCTTTACTGTAGGCAAGACACCCTTGTCTTTGTATTCTTCACCTGGTTGCCGCCACATATGCTTGACTCCATCTGAACCAAATGAGTTTATCTTGGTCTCATCAGACCACAGGACATG
This sequence comes from Pelobates cultripes, assembly GCA_933207985.1. Taxonomy (NCBI): domain Eukaryota; kingdom Metazoa; phylum Chordata; class Amphibia; order Anura; family Pelobatidae; genus Pelobates; species Pelobates cultripes. Next base: position 297,917,210 of record OW240914.1, read on the forward strand.
GTTCCAGTAATTTATGTCGTTAGTCTGCTTGTCTTCAGCAAACTCTTTGCGGGCTTTCTTGTGCATCATCTTTAGAAGAGGTTTCCTTCTAGGACGACAGCCATGCAGACCAATTTGATGTGGAGTATGGTCTGAGCACTGACAGACTGGCCCCCCACTCTTTCAACCTCTGCAACAATGTTGACAGCACTCATATGTCTGTTTCCCAAAGACAACCTCTGATTATGATGCTAAGCATGTGCACTCAACTTCTTTGGTCGACCATGGCGAGGCCTGTTCTGAGTGAAACCTGTCCTGTGAAACCACTGTATGGTCTTGCCCAACATGCTGCAGCTCAGTTTCAGGGTCTTGGCAATCTTCTTATAGCCTAGGCTATCTTTATGTAGAGCAACAATTCTTTTTTTAGATCCTCAGAGAGTTCTTTGCCATGAGGTGCCATGTTGAACTTCCAGTGACCAGTATAAGAGAGTGTGAGAGTGATAGAACCAAATTTAACACACCTGCTCCCCATTCACACATAAGACCTTGTAACACTAACGAGTCATATGACACCAGAGAGGGAAAATGGCTAATTGGGCCCAATTTGGATACTTCCACTTAGGGGTATACTCACTTTTGTTGCCAACGGTTTTGACGTTAATGGCTGTGTGTTGAGTTATTTTGAGGGGACAGCAAATTTACACTATTACACAGGCTGTACACTTACTACTTTACATTGTAGCAGAGTGTCATTTCTTCTGTGTTGTCACATGAAAAGATATAATAAAATATTTGCAAAAATGTGAGGGGTGTACTCACTTTTGTGAGATACTGTATAAAGGATTGTGTTAATGATATATTTTGCACATAAATACTGTGTCCACAAAATGCTGTCTGTGGGAGAACTGACCACCTATTCGTCTATTTTTCCCTTAGTTTGTGTTTTTGACCCTTTTTCCCATTCTGTTGATGGTTCCAGAGTGGCTCAGTGAAGGTATTAGTGGAGGTAACCAGTTGGGTTACCCATGGTCTGCTACACTGTCCTTTAGGCAATAGCACAATCACACGATACGGCCAATCAATCCAACTAACCAACCCCTAGGCAGGTTAGTAGTATTCAACTGGCACCATTGTATCTATGAAATACCTGTAAGAGCCCATGTGAGCAGAGAGCATGAATGTCTTGCTTAGCTCCCAGGATTTACTCTCAAAACCTAACCCTTTTGTTAGCTATTGTGTAAGGGCGCATTGCTCGTTAGGAGTGGAATGGCACACAGGGCCATTTCCTGGGAGCCTGCGCTATGTATCATGTCCTTCAAGGATTTTGGAAGTGGCTGTAGCCAGGGTAAGTTAATACAGAGTTTAAGACATTCATAATCATAGCACATGCTAGAGTCACAGGAAATAGTGTGTATGTGTCTCTTAGCATGCCCACATTTTTTATACTATTCATGTCATGGATGGGGGTACTGGGGTATATAATGCTACATACATAGTACTCCTGACTCCATTGTTGGGTCTGCACCAATCACACTACACGCAGAAAAGTAATTAGCATAAGGTATTGCCCTATAGTTCAAATGATCCATTCTGTTAAAATATAGTGATAAACTCAGTTTATGATTTATCCTCTCACATTCTCCTCTAAACAATTTCTTAGAACAAGCCAGTAGCTACTTTGTACTCTGGTTACGGTTTGTTAATCCCAATATATGTCACCATAACAATCTAGAGTTTAGACTCCCACGTGCAACATCCTACTCACCATTATCAAGGTTTTACAGTGATGCTGAAGGTAAATAAGGACATTTCATGCTGTCTGACTGTTACTGGTCTTAAAGAGGTTAAAATTTAATGGCAGCTCAACTGAAATTTGTTCTCAAAGGCTTGGATAGATAAGAATTCTGAACTTCACCCCATGGAGAACATCCAAGAGCAGAAATGTCAAAATATGGATTTATATAATTTGGCATCTACATGAATCACAACAATTAAATTACTAAGAGAGTAATACATGATACAATTAGGATTTGCTTCTGAATAAACAATGAGATATGGTCAGAAACAAGTTAAAATTGTGATATTGTTCTTAATTCCAAATAGATTGTTAGTTTAGAACAATCAATTGAATTTATGTAAAGAAAATATAATTGTATAACTATTCATATTTATTAATTTTGTGTTTCTAGTTATTATTTATTTATAATTTTAATTCTATTTATTTTACGGGGAAGCGAGTTTGCTATGTTTCACCCCTTGTAACTACATAACTACCAAGTCATTTTTACAGATTTACATACTGTTGGTATACATGGTGGCAGCTTATATAAATCCATCCATAGGAGGTTTAATCTAGGGCAAAAAAATGTTTTTTTTACAGTAAGAACTATAAGGATGTGGAATTCTCTGCCTGAAGAGGTGGTTTTATCAGAGTCCATACAGATGTTCAAACTGCAATTGGATAAATACTTGCAAAAACATAACATACAGGGATATAATTTCTAATTAGTGGGGTTATAGATGCTTGATCCAAGGAGATATCTGACTGCTATTTTGGGGTCAAGAAGGAATTTTTTCCTAGTTTGTTGCAAATTTGAAAGTGCTTCAGACTGGGTTTTCTGCCTTCTTTTGGATCACCAGCAAAAACATTTGTGAGGAAGGCTGAACTTGATGGACGCAAGTCTCTTTTCAGCTATGTAACTATGTAACCTCTGCAAGAAATAACATTGGGGATGCATGCGCTTGGTATGTTGGTAACATTTTCTTTGGACACTGGTTAGAACCTGACATTGGCAACCAAAATAAAATCAGAATATAATGTATGAACCTTGTCTTCTATTTCTGTGAGTGTTAGTGACTCCTGACCACCAAGTGACTCTCTTTAGGACCCAGGTGCCTCTGCCCTTGTATCTAGTATCCATATTTCCTAGATGTGTAGAATGTTGGGTATACATCAATGTGTAACCAAGCTTCACGGCATAAAAATGTATGCGTCAAAAGGGTTGGATTCTGCCAGGATGGATAATGAGTGTAAACATTTTGTAATGGCTTCATTTGAAAGGCAAAATGCAACCACCAATCCAAGTATAGAAGAATAGCTATATTATCATTAAATTGTTTTATATACAAGAAAAAAAAACCATAATTATCTAGTTTTAGATATGATGGAGAAAATAACCGTATATATTATTATAAATATTCAAATTTTGGCTCTGTGACAATAAAGTGATGGTAAGTAGTGTGATGGTGTTTTTGGACATTAGTGAACAGTTTTGCTTTTTTTCTAATTTCATTTTTTCTTGAGTAAAAGGAAAGGGTAACACATCCAATTAAACAGGTGCACAGTTTTCAGTTATATAAAGCAGAAATACTTAAAAAGTTATCCCAAAAGGTAAACTACAGCTAATCATAAACAATAAGACCCTCACATAGAAGAGAATTATATCCCCTCTCTCGCAAAAGAAAGTTTTTTTGTTTTTTAGATCAAAACTAAGAGGCATACACCAAAAAAACACTAGCCAGATTAAAGTATAAACTTACAAACACAAAAAGAAAAACAAAACAAACTATATTAATAATGAATAACCACAAAAAGACTTTAACTCAATGCTAGGATACAAACAACACCGATACAAATTAAAGAGTTGAGAACAAATATCAAGAGAAAGCTAAGAAAGGTGAAGGGAAAGAGTAAGCAAAGAAAGTAAATCAAAGAAAAATGAGCAATATAAGCAAATAGAGTAGTAAAAAAAATAGGTAAACAGCGAGAGTGAAGAAAAAATAAAAAACATGGAAAAATTTTTTTTTATCAATAACATGATTCATTAAAAATATATCTTGTCTTGTAGGTTTCAATGTCAATCATCTAGACATTGCACCACGGTATGCCAGTATTCTCATGGGAATATCTAATGGTGTTGGTACCTTATCCGGAATGGTATGCCCACTCATTGTTGGGGCAATGACGAGGCACAAGGTAAAAGATCCATATCTATCAATCCATCTTTTTAGTAAGCCACATTGCCAAGGAAGTGGTAAAGTAATGCACAAGAGAGTTATACATGGAGTACATGTTACTTAACTAGTAATATAGGCAGTGTATGTATTCAATTAAAAAAAGTAAGAAAAAAATTGCCTGTAAACGGGAGAAGAAAGGGATTTGTTGCCATCATATGGACGAGGGTAAGCAATAGTGAGATGAGAACAGAAAGAGACAAAACACAAAAATTATAATTTACTGGTATTTTTTGCATTCATGTAAATAGTAGAATAGAATGGACCAAATGGCACTGGATGGTATAAAATGCAATATTTATAAATTGCATTTTTCACATCATGGGTCCCATATCATAGGCGCCAAGCTGGTCTGAATTTGGTACAGATTTCAGCCGTATAAAATGCCACCAAACCCCTGAAATCAGGCCCAAATGAGTTAAAGTCTGGAGACTTGGCTGTCAGAGCACTGTGATTGTCATATTATATTATATTGTCATATAGGGGTCTTATTAACCCAGCAGGCATATAGTACTTAAAATTATCTTTCGCTTGCATAAAAGCAAGTGAACATCAATTTGCGAATGCGCATCCTGCTAGATACATTCTGTCCCTATTCAGTTTCAAATTGATGCTTTGTGATCTTCTAAACCAGGGCTGCCCAACAGTTAGATCCCCAGATGTTGTAGAACTACAACTCCCATGATGCTTTGTCATTCTAACAGAATTCCAAAGGCATGTAAAGTATCATGGGAGTTGTAGTTCTACAACATCTGGGGATCTACCTGTTGAGCAGCCCTGTCTAAACCTATACTTTACATAGGATTCAGATGGCAAAGCACAAATTTTAATCCGAACACCATATGCATTCGGCAATTTCTGCAGATCGGCTTTGGGAGACAGAATTCCGACTGCATTTGGCTTTAGTAAATATGAGAATCGCCATTATGTTTGTAGTTTGGTAATTTTCACTGGATTTTTGTCCAGATTAACAAAATCCAGTGAAAATTGTAGAATTCTGACCGCAATCAACAGATGAACAGTTTACTGAATGACATTTTTGTTTACAAAAAACTCCATATCTCACTTGACAGAGTTAAACATCAATAGGCTGTTTTTAAAACATAATTTAAATTATTGCTCTTGAAAAAATGTCTAGTTGCACGCGATCTTCCCATTGTAATTTATATACCATTGATTCATTCTAGTCTCGTGAAGAATGGCAAAATGTGTTTCTGATTGCTGCCATAGTCCATTACAGCGGAGTTATATTTTATGGCATTTTTGCCTCGGGAGAAAAGCAGGACTGGGCTGATCCAGAGAATCTTAGTGAAGATAAATGTGGAATCATTGAAAATGATGAACTTGCAGAAGAAACTGAATTAAATAACGAATCCTTCACTAGCTCAAATAAAAAGACAAGCTATGGCGCTACTATTCAGAACACCGAGGTACGAAAGAAAGGCTGGAGGAAGCAAAAAGGAACGACACAGGACTTCGATGAACAGACTTCCTACCAATACGAAAATGGAAATTTTCAAGATTTGTCCTAACTGTTGTATGGCAGCGTATCCGTTAAAAAAATAAAGACATTTAGTGTGTCTATTGAATATTTCAAATTAAAAATATATCAAACAGATAATAAAAGAAGGAAACACAATTAATATATAGGTCTAAAAGAATGGATAATATATATATGTATATATATATATATATTTGAAAATTATTTTGCAAACTTTATAATGACACTGTCCACACAAACGTCATGCTCTTCTGTTAATTACTCAGACTTTTGTTTTAATGATAGAATATTTATAATTTTAAATTAGTTATTTGATTCTCCACGCTATGCAATATATTGTAAATAGGCATGTGTGTATTATCTAGGTCAATGCGTCCTTTTGGCAGAAAATATTATTTACATTTTGACAGTGATTTGGTTTGAAATATTCTGCCAACAACATGATAACGGAGCCAGCGTTACAAGTCAAACAGCAATAACGAATACATAGTTCATTGTGATAAGTGACACTATCATGGCTGCCCTTTGGGACGTGGTATGTGCAGTCAAACATGCAGGTACAGGTTAGCAATTTGCAGAAATGGGGCAGGCCCAAACATATAGTCTAATTATACAGCAACTGAAAAAGCATTAAAAAGGTTGTACTTTGGAACATTAGTAGGAAGTCATGCAGGAAATAAATACAAGCAAATATCAATAGATACGAAAAAATCAAATAAAAGTAGAACAGGTTTATTTGGGTTTAACTCATTTTATGTGCCCATGCTTTTTGTACAAAAACCATGGCTGACATTCTTCAGTTAAAATTAACCAACGCCAATTGTCCTTTTTTCCTTATTCTTGCCGGCCTACATTGACGAATGTAACTGTAAACGTTGCTGGTCTCTTATCACACGTTTCAGGAGGTAACAACATATAAGAATTATTATATATAATAATATTGGTACATAGAATACAAGACCAAAACTATGTATTGTCAATTTGTCTCTCTGGGATCTACGTTTTGTAAGATTGTAGTTCTTGGCAAATCTAAAGAAGAGGAACTTAGGAGACAAAATGTTAAAATGCTATATTTTTAATATTTACATGTACCAGCCGGTACTATTCACATCCTTTCTTAGTTCAAAATAATTGAACATGTTTTAGTACACGTTAATGAAAATACAATTGACATCATCTGCCCAGGAGGCTAGGCTAATGATAAAGTGATAGTTATGTATTTTGGTGGTGGTTTGGTCTGTAACGTCTGTGAGAGTTTTAAAAATGAAGAATGAAAAAGAAAAAAATATGATTTGCTATGTTACTAACATCGAATGCAGCTTTATAAAATAAAATAAAATATTTTTTACATTTAATGAAATATAAGACATTTGAAGGCAGAAAGAACTAGAATACAAATATGAGCATAATGTATCATAAATATTTAACGAACACTGACAGGCAAAACGAAATAACCTCATATCCATATTAGGAATATTTAATAAACAGTGATATTGTTAAAATTGGTCTTAGGAGAGTGCTGTTCTCATAAAATCCACAAAAATTCAATTTTTTGTACAGATTGCTATTGAGGCATTCCTAAAATATTAAAAGTATGTCTGTATAAAGTGTTTACTACTCATGTATTGATTCAGGTGATAAAAAGTATGAGAGATTCTACAGGGCCAAAACTTTGACAGCTCTGGCCTAACCTTAAAAATATTTCTGCAATAAACCGTAAAAATATTTTTTTTTTACTGATTATGCGAAGTACTGAAAGACTAAGTATTTTGTTGAAACACTAGAAGAAACCGTTAGTCTTTCAATACTACTCAGTGTCGGAATAATTACAAGAACAAATAAGAACAAATATCAAATCCACAGTAGGTGGATATCAAATATATACATAAAAATTGTCAAATACTCTTGTGGTGGAATGTGATGGAATCTTTGGGGAATGTAGAACAAATATGTAATGATCACATGATCATACAGTTAATATAGTGACCTGGAGATAACTAGGCATCTGTATCTCATAGAACAAGGGTATATTTTTTCAGACATATTTTCATAGGTAAATGATGCAGTGCTGGATGTCAATTATATATCCATTTTTGTGAATTTTGTAAATGAACACACTGTCAAATGCTGTCATTCCCATAATTACTTGTGTTAGAAATATATTTAAATGATAAACCTGCAGCAACATTTGTCTGGAATTGTGTGTGATATCCTAATATCACCATAATATAATCTATAATATAATATATTACCTTTTTGTATTTCCCATTCTGATAAGTGTATGTGTGAAAAATTTTAAATGTAGTGTTTATGGTTGTTCATTTATTTTTTTGGTATTCCTTCTGATTAAAAAACAATAAAAAAAAGCTTTGTGTGAGAGTGCCTCTAGTGGGCATTTTGTGTAATATCCTTTTTTTCCTCATTCACCTTTTATTCCCAGTGATCTGTTTTCTTTTAGAGCAACTAAGCAGATATACATCAAGCTCATTTACTAATGATCAGTCATGTTGGACCAGGTGTTAGTATTGCATTCAAATCCTCACTTTATTTATTTTTTGTCATTCTTTATTTTTGAAGTGCAGTGGTACACACAAAGAATGACAATAACATTCAATTTAGAACATATCAAGTTAGTAACGAGAGCATTAAATGACAAGATAAACTGCACAGTTTTATATTTTAAAACAAAAAAAGAAAGGAAAAACAAATTAAACTGGCATCTCTAAGTTGTAGGCATGAAAGACATGAGAAACAAGAGGGTTATTGATAATCTGCCCTGAAACTCGCTAGACTTACATGCTACATATAAATCCATCTACACATACTGATTGGGAAAAGTATGGATTAAGGAACATGCTGATACAACTTGCGGATAGTGAAAGTGAGAGGACAGGAGTCATCCCCAGTACCCATAAGAGACAAAGCATGATAACCCCCCTGGAATCAGCTGATGCCCCCTCTGCTGAGCTGCTGAAACAGCATGCGAAAGTCCATTGTTACCAGGACCAAGACATATCCCAGTGATGAAGGCAGCATGTGTTCCCACTGCAGTCCTCTGGGCCGCTTCAACACTGCATCACCGTCATGATTATAGAATGGCCAGTAAGGATCAGGTATGTTCACCTGCGGTCCAGGTGCAGGAGCGCTTGGTATGACAGTGAGATCTTCAGCCTCCAACGAACTTCTGGACCGTCAGTCGCCTGAACAACACTATGGGCTCCCACATGCTCATCAATAGGTATGGAATGCTGGGGGAGCAGAGGTTGGCCCAACCCTATCTCCATTATGTGAAGCCCGAAGACTGCAAAAATATCATCCAGGCGTTGGAGAGTGGAACATGGCTGTGCTGCCCCAGGAAGCCCTTTTGTGATCGCCACCATGTTAGAGGTGGGGAGTCTCTGTTGGCATTGCTGCCGTGGAGCATAAGGACATTCTCCTGGGAATGGGATAATCCCACCAGTCCATAGTGGATGGAACGTGGGCCCATACTCGGGTTTCCAGCCTTAGGGGTGTTGGAAGGTCCGTCTCTCCCACGCCTACCATACTTGTAGGCCACTCAGCGTCCTCGGCGCAAATCCCACAATTGGGTCCACTTGTTCGGTATCGGCATGTGTGCCTAGGTATAACTTGCCTTGCAGAGCAGGAGCTGTGTTAACTAGTGTCCACTCAGCGGTCAGGCCCAATCCCCACTTTGTTATTTGATTTATTTTAAAATTCTATAATCCAGTATTTTAGAAGATTTGTCTTACAAATTTGAAATATTATGGAGGGGGCCACTGAACAGGTTGGCATTATTTGTATTTGACCAAAAATGTTCCAACAGCTTTACTCCATCAATAAACTGGACTTATCGTTACCTATTTTATCTCAGAATTCAACCAAATAGTACTTTAGTAATAGTGATACTTTTTACAAATAATGAAGTGTTAAGGAACATAAGCATGCTGGCCCCACAGAAGAACAAAGTCACTTTTGGAGAACAATATAACCCAGCCCATTGTGATGCAGCTTTGAAGCCACTAATTGCACAGCAGTAATAACATACATTGGCAACCAACCAAATGCTTTTTTTTATACAAAGCAAGAGCATAGTTGAAAACCCCTGAATAATCAATTATATATCCTGGACCATCATTGGAATTAACAATAATATTAAATAGGTGCAGAGAAGGGCTGGGGGGGCAAAACAATTTAGTGGCCCATAGTGCAATTTTACCAACCCACCTGTTAACATCAGCGATTGACATAAGTACACAAACAAAATAGATGTGTTGATAGACATACAAGATGATTGAATAGAAATAATTAAAGTGCTGTGTTCTTAAAGGACCACTCTAGGCACCCAGACCACTTCATTAAGCTGAAGTGGTCTGGGTGCCAGGTCCAGCTAGGGTTAACCCATTTTTTCATAAACATAGCAGTTTCAGAGAAACTGCTATGTTTATGAATGGGTTAAGCCTTCCCCCTAATCCTCTAGTGGCTGTCTCATTGACAGCTACTAGAGGCGCTTGCGTGCTTCTCACTGTGATTTTCACAGTGAGAGCACGCAAGCGTCCATAGGAAAGCATTGTAAATGCTTTCCTATGCGACGGGCTGAATGCGCGCGCAGCTCTTGCCGCGCGTGCGCATTCAGTCCAGGAGGAGGAGAAGAGGAGGAGAGGAAGCAGAGAGCTCCCCGCCCAGCGCTGGAAAAAGGTAAGTTTTTAACCCTTTCCCCTTTCCAGAGCCGGGCGGGAGGGGGACCCTGAGGGTGGGGGCACCCTCAGGGCACTATAGTGCCAGGAAAACGAATATGTTTTCCTGGCACTATAGTGGTCCTTTAAGCATTTCGATGTGAGAAGTGATTAGAGAGCAGCCCGGGGAGGAATTGCTCTGCCACTTGACACTTACACATCAATAATCAGTAAGGGAGATCTTCCCAACCAGGCATGCGCTTAGTAAAAGCAGTTCTGAAGGATTTTCCGGCAAGGGAATGCTATTAATGCATTTAATGCATAAATCTTGTATATCGTGCCAATGAGCAGTAAATGCATTACCCTATATATAATGCCAAAGAGCATTAAATTCAAAAAAATTGCATATCATGCCAATGAGTCATATGTGCCTCCAAAAAGCATGCTGCTGCCATGTGCCCTTAACCCCTTAAGGACCAAACTTCTGGAAAAAAAGGGAATCATGACATGTCACACGTCATGTGTCCTTAAGGGGTTAAACAACCTGCCAGTGACATCTCTCTGCCCCAGTCTCTCTGTGATATCTCTCTGCCCCCATCAGCTCTATGCTTTCTCTCTGCCACCCCCATGTCTGTGACATCTCTCTGCCACCCCCGTGTCTGTGACATCTCTCTGTCTAGTGCGCCGGCTGAGCAGTGCAAGGAAGTGTGTTGGCTCTTTAATGAGAGCCACTGCAATTGCTTTGGATGCTGTCGATTCAAGCACGAGTGCTCCCATTGTGCAGGGGCCCACTCTGCGCTGCGGTGCTTCAAAAAGGGCAAGCAAGGCGGGAAATACACTAGGGAGGACATTCCTAGAGCGGAGAACGCCAATGAGCATGCTAAGGATGCGCCCGTGGCTCGACCGGTACCCCAAGCGTAGGGACGCGCAGGTTTTGCTGGAGGGGTTTGTTCATTCGGATTCCCCGTCGTTGGCTGACAATCTGTGGTCGGCTGTAAGTAAGGAAGCAATTTTAGAGGATAAGCTTAGGAAAGAAGTTCGGTTGGGTAGGATGGCCGGTCCGTTCGACTCGTTGCCGTTTTACAATTTACCTCTCCCCTGAGGTTGGCGCCCAAAAAGGACCCGGGGTCTTTTCGTCTCATTCATCACCTGTCCTACCCGTCGGGCGGGTCGTGAATGGTGACATTGATAAGGAGGCGTCGCATGTCCGATACGCTTCCTTTGATCGGGCATTAGAGTTGGGGGCGGGGATGGGTGATCAGCTGGCCAAGTCGGACATCGAGTCCGCCTTTTGGCTGCTCCCGGTCCACCCTGACTGTTTTCACTTGTTGGGTTGTCGATTTCAAGGTTCCTTCTTCTTCGATATGTGTTTGCCAATGGGTTGCGCTATTTCTTGTTCCTATTTTGAAATGTTTGCGTTGTTTCTTGAATGGGTGGTTTCTTGGGCTTAGGGTCTGTCTTCTCTTACTCACTATCTGGATGATTTTCTGTTTTCAAGCACGAGTGCTCCCATTGTGCAGGGGCCCACTCTGCGCTGCGTCGGACGAAAAAGGGCAAGCAAGGCGGGAAATACACTAGGGAGGACATTCCTAGAGCGGAGAACGCCAATGAGCATGCTAAGGATGCGCCCGTGGCTCGACCGGTACCCCAAGCGTAGGGACGCGCAGGTTTTGCTGGAGGGGTTTGTTCATTCGGATTCCCCGTCGTTGGCTGACAATCTGTGGTCGGCTGTAAGTAAGGAAGCAATTTTAGAGGATAAGCTTAGGAAAGAAGTTCGGTTGGGTAGGATGGCCGGTCCGTTCGACTCGTTGCCGTTTTACAATTTACCTCTCCCCTGAGGTTGGCGCCCAAAAAGGACCCGGGGTCTTTTCGTCTCATTCATCACCTGTCCTACCCGTCGGGCGGGTCGTGAATGGTGACATTGATAAGGAGGCGTCGCATGTCCGATACGCTTCCTTTGATCGGGCATTAGAGTTGGGGGCGGGGATGGGTGATCAGCTGGCCAAGTCGGACATCGAGTCCGCCTTTTGGCTGCTCCCGGTCCACCCTGACTGTTTTCACTTGTTGGGTTGTCGATTTCAAGGTTCCTTCTTCTTCGATATGTGTTTGCCAATGGGTTGCGCTATTTCTTGTTCCTATTTTGAAATGTTTGCGTTGTTTCTTGAATGGGTGGTTTCTTGGGCTTAGGGTCTGTCTTCTCTTACTCACTATCTGGATGATTTTCTGTTTGTGGGCCTGCGGGAGTCGGACGACTGCGCGGTGCTCCTGGATTCCTTTTGTGAGGTCTCTTCGGAATTTGGAGTCCCGATAAGAGAAGATAGTGGCCGGTAGGGGTTTTGTCTTATTTGGGGATTGAAGTGGATATGCAGATCATGGTTTTTCGGTTGCCAGAGGATAAACTGAGTAACTTGCTCCGGTTGGTGGACTCGGTGAAGGGTGCTAAGAAAGTTCAGCTCCTGCAGTTGCAGGTATTGTTGGGGCATCTGAATTTTGCCTGTTGTGTTTTATCGATGGGTAGGGCATTTTGTTGTCAGTTGTCCTTGTCGACGGTCTGAGTTAAGCAGCCTTTCCACTTTATTCGGATCAATCGGTGGCATCGGGAGGATCTCCAGGTGTGGAGTTCCTTTTTGGGTGTGAATAATGTGCAATCCTGCTGGCTTCGTCCGGCGGTGTCCAACGGGGATTTGGAGTTATACACCGATGCGTCCGGCTCCGTGGGCTCCGGTGCCTACTTTCAGGGGCGCAGGTGCGTGGCCCCGCCAATGGCAGGAGACGGATTTGTTGGGCAATTTAACATTCTTGGAGCTCTTCCCCATAGTAGTGGCAGTGGAGCTGTGGGGTGGAGAGTTGGCGAATCGGAAGGTGGTTGTACACACGGACAACATGAGTATGGTTCATGTGATCAACCGCTCCACGTCTGCGTTCCCTCCAGTGTTGGTGCTCCTCAGGCGCCTGGTCATGCTTAGTTTATCACATAATTTGTGGCTAGTTGCGCGTCATGTGCCTGGGAAGCAAAATGTTATAGCCGACTCGCTCGGTTTCAGTGGGACCGGTTTCAAGTGGCGGCTCTGGAGGCAGCACGGACTGGAACCTCGTGTCCGCTAGGAGTATGGGACCTGGTTTCTGACATTTAAGTCGGTTAGTGAGGGGGTCATTGCCTGAGTCATCGTGGAGGTCGGGGCGGAGTTCGGTGCTTCCAGGAACGCTTCCTCGGACGCAGGTAGGTTGTCAGCAATGCTGGCCTTATTGGACTCACTCTGCGCTGCGGGTAAGTCAGCTGCGGTGGCTGAGAGACATTTGACGGCCCTGTCGTTTCTGTTTCAGTGGTGCGGGTGGCAAGACGTTACCAGGGTGTTTTGCATTTCGAGGGTTATGAAGGGCAGGAAGAAAGGCCGTAGGCCTGACTCTCGGCGTCCTATTTCCTACGGGATCTTGTGCAGACTCTTAGAAATTTTGCCCCATGTTTGTTCCTCGGACTACGAGGATTATCTGTGCGTTCGCCCTCTGTTTCTTTGGGGCTCTCTGAATAGGGGAGCTAGTGGCGCCCAGTACTCGGGCTATGGCCGCCATGATACTGTCGGATGTCAGGGTTACAGTGTGCGACATGATGTTGATCATTCGTAGGTCCAAGACTGATCAGGGAGGAGTTGGTGCTCGGGTTCGGGTAAGTGCAACAGGTGGTCTTTTCTGTCCAGTGAGGTTGCTATGGGAGTTCCTGGCGGTTCGAGGGTTGGTGGTTGGTTCCTTGTTACAACATCGGGATGGGTTGTTCCTCACCCGTTTTCAATTTGCCAGAGTGCTTCGGGCTTGTGTGGTGAGGATTGGTCTGGCTCCAGGTTGTTACACTACTCACTCCTTCCGAATAGGGGCTGCCATGCAGGCTAGTCTGAGGGGCCTCCCAGCAGAGGCGCTTAAGCGTTTGGGGCGCTGGCAGTCAGGTTGCTGTCAGCTCTATGTGTGCCCCCACTTGCTGTAGGTCAGCGGCTCAGCTAATGCATGGTTATATGCTCTGTTATCGTTTTAGGTCTTTCTCCTTGATTTGTCTGGATCGTGGGACACTCGTTTGTTTATTGGGCAGCTAGGTGGGCTGAGAATAGACCATATGGCCATAACTTCTGTTTTTCGTACGATGTAGCCTGGGTACGTTGGAGGGGTATTCGGAGTTTGTCTTGGGACGGGTTATATGCCGAATTAGTGCATCTCAGTCGCTGTGTGTCTGGGCCGGTGGCGCTAGTGCTTCATGCGGGCAGGAACGATGTCGAACGATGACGGTCAGTGGGCTTGGTACATGCGATTCGGCATGACCTGGCCCGCTGTTTTGTGTTGTTTAAGCACCTGACCCTCGTCTGGTCCGAGATCGTTTCACGTCCGGTTTGGCGTACTGGTGGGCATGGAAAGGCTTTGGAGCGCTATAGGCGTAAAGTCAACATGATTATTTCCCGGTTTGTGCGCCACTTGGGTGGCATTGTGGTTAGGCACTTCGAACTGGAAGGGGCAAATGACAACGTGATGAGATAGGATGGGGTTCATTTGTCCCCCATACGTTTAGACATTTTTAATGTGGGGATTGAGGCTACGCTGTCAGCAGGGGGGGGGGGTGGGGGAAGGGCACGATACCGGCACAGCATAGTGTGCGAGGTGGGCATCACGGTGGCAGGTTTTTTTTTAAATACTTTCATTAGTCCCTGGCCTTATCTTATAGTTAGGATAGCCTTATGCCTATCCCACGCATGCTTAAACTCCTTTACTGTGCTAACCTCTACCACTTCAGCTGTAAGGCTATTCCATGCATCCACTACTCTCTCAGTAAAGTAATACTTCCTGATATTATTTTTAAACCTTTGCCCCTCTAATTTAAGACTATGTCCTCTTGTTGTGGTAGTTTTTCTTCTTTTAAATATAGTCTCCTCCTTTACTGTGTTGATTCCCTTTATGTATTTAAATGTTTCTATCATATTTCCCCGTCTTGTCTTTCCTCCAAGCTATACATGTTAAGATCCTTTAACCTTTCCTGGTAAGTTTAATCCTGCAATCCATGAACCAGTTTAGTGGCCCATCTCTGAACTCTCTCTAAGGTATCAATATCCTTCTGAAGATACGGTCATAAGAAGTCATAAGGCATAAGAAGTTTTCAAGAGTGTTGCACTTTTTATAAGAAGATAAAAATAAAAGAAACACAGTACCTACAATTATCAGTCTTCCGAAAATGTTAGTCTTAGCTATGCACTGGTTTCTATTTTAACGTAAAACTCTTCTTGCCCAGAAACTTAAGCAGGTGAGTTAGAATAATATAGACAGAGAAAACCACGGTATTTATTCAACAATGTCCTATACTGCAGGTAACGCACAATTTTCGTGTTAGAAAACATGCAGGGTTAACAAACATTTTGTGATGCACGTCAGGTATAGTTAAGGTTAAGGTACCACTGGGTAATAATTATAACAAAGAATGAGAAAAATGCAAAAAGAAAATACATCAAAATGAAACCCATAATTCACTGCAATGCTTATAGAGCAGGAGCTGTGATCATGCATATGCCTTTCCAGCCAGGAATCACCCTACACCACAGATAAGCAACCACGTAAAGGTAGTCACTATGCCAGGTACAGGTCCACTCTTCAACTCTGCCCCACGTGCCACGTATTAAGTGTAGCTGTACTTCTTGCAAGCGTGCAGGGCTGAGGCCACAATGTCCCAACTTCACACCCCCTCGAACCCAAGAGAAGAGATCCCCGTACTTCCAGTAGCAGGATTGCGGACTTGCAGGAGCTCCAAAACTTGGAGAACCTGTTGGGTAGGTGAACTGTGGGATGGAGTCAATTCCTGTTGAAATACACATCCGGCCATATTGGACGTCAGGTCTCATCCACCAAGTTAATTTTTTATAGGTTAACACGAAGCCTTTTACCAACTCCCACACTAATCGTTACAAACCATACACCTTAACCAATGCTTGTAATATTTCTAGACATATCTAACAGTATGCCTACCCTAATCTTAAACTTAACCTCAACCCTACACTATTTCTAGCCTTAAAAAAGCATTAACCTATAACCAGCATTAACTCTTACCTTACCATAATCCTACAGCTAACCATAATCAGAATCTTACCCTATTCGTACCCCTAAATCTAACCCTAAACCTACCACAACCCTAATAGTAACCCCAAAACTAATTGCAGCCCTAACCCTAAGATAATCCACTGCTGATATCAATTGTGATATTAGAAAATTGATTTTACTATTTAACACAGTAGGTAGTGGTCTTTGTCCACCATCTGCTGGCTGTTTTCATAGTTACACTTAGTGTAATTAGGAATGGAGCCCTGTTTCCCAACCAATTACGCTGAGATTGGTGCTGAGCAGCTGGCAAAGCCCAGCAATGGTCACAATCATGAGGGAACAGGCTTGGAGACCCTACCAGGGTATATTCAGATCCTGGAGGGTTTCCCTAGAGCATCTTGCACCCCAAAAAACTGCAACTGTTAACTGGTCCTGTTACTTCCTGGTTGCTTAGCTCAGTGCAGCTAAACTCAAGATATTGCACCTGCCTTGCAAAGACTTCTAATTGAACTGCAGTGGGAAGTCTATGATTGGACAGCCATAGAAAGTCTGGTGGGGTTAGAAGGGGAGGACTTGCAAAGGCAGCAGACAAGAGAACTGCAACTTCTTCGCTTCCTGAATTGAAACCGACCTTTGGTTCGGTATCTGATGCTGGACATCCTCACACTCTGCATGAGGACCTGCAGCATCAGATTTTTCCCCATAGGAAACTATTGATTCAATGCTTTCCCATGGGGAGGTCTAATGCATGCACGGCCACACAGTGCCGAGGGACATCGATACTTTCCTGGCACTATAGAACCCTTTAAATTAGTTGTAGGTCTTTATAAGAATACCCCTTTCTGTCTCATTAGAGATTTTGCATGTTAGCTGAAAGCAGCAAGGTGAATTGTTAGAGAATGGCTCTAGAGGAGGGGTTCCCAACCCAATCCTCAAGTACCCCCCACCAGTGCAGAATTTATGGATTACCCTTTTGTGTCTAAAGTGTTTTTTTTCTAAAAACACCTTAGACACAACAGGGTAATCCCTAAATCCTGGACTGTTAGGGGGTACTTGAGAACTAGGTTGGGAACCTCTGCTCTAGAGGCATGACTTGACATGGCAGGTGAGCTTACACTTTAATGGTTATACTAAAAACCTCTAGTATTTAAATGTACATAGGGATTTAGGATAGTGCACAGGTAACCATTTAGTTTCGTTGAGAAATGGTTGGTTAAATTATAGGTTGCACCAGGTGAGTGAGTGCTATGTAAGAATTAATCAGGCATCATTATCATGCTTTACATATCTTTAAATGTTATTGCAGATGCTATTTAATCTTATCAAATAGATTTTAAATTAGCCACTGCTTGGCAGATAGTGCTGATTGTTTTAGATTTTACTATATAAAGTTTTTTTTAGATATATTATAAAAGTTGTTTTCTAATTCTATGAATATATATATCCAGTGAGTGTTATTTCTTTACACCTGTATTGGCTTAGCTCTACACACAAACCTATCGTCCCCTGATTTATTTGTTTAAACTTGCCTTTGAATATATTTAATTTAATCTCTTTCAAAATAACGGCATAATTTACCCTACATCATAATACAGAGAGCCAAAGGTCATCAAATACAAGATCAATGATTTAAAAATGATATATTTAATCTGATTTCTGAGCTAAAATGCTTATCAGCAAAGATTAGTCTGTTATCTACATCTGATAAAAAAAATCCATTGCAGTTTGTTAAAGGGACACTAAAATCACCTGAACAACTTTAGCTTAATGAAGCAGTTTTGGTGTATAGAACATGCCCCTGCAGCCTCCCTGTTCAATCCTCTGCCATTTAGGAGTTAAATCCCTTTGTTTATGAACCCTAGTCACACCTCCCTGCATGTGACTTGCACAGCCTTCCATAAACACTTCCTGTAAAGAGAGCCTATTTAGGCTTTCTTTATTGCAAGTTCTGTTTAATTAAGATTTTCTTATCCCCTGCTATGTTAATAGCTTGCTAGACCCTGCAAGAGCCTCCTGTATGTGATTAAAGTTCAATTTAGAAATTGAGATACAATTATTTAAGGTAAATTACATCTGTTTGAAAGTGAAACTAGGTTTTTTTCATGCAGGCTCTGTCAATCATAGCCAGGGGAGGTGTGGCTAGGGCTGCATAAACAGAAACAGAGTGATTTAACTCCTAAATGACAATGAATTGAGCAGTGAAATTTCAGGGGAATGATCTATACACTAAAACTGCTTTATTTAGCTAAAGTAATTTAGGTGACTATAGTGTTCCTTTAATAGATAGTCCCCCCTTTGTTATTGTGCTCTTTTATTCTAGATACATGCTTGTAAAAGTGTATATTGATACATTTTGGAAATAACAACACCCAGACACACATGATTCATGCAGCATTTTTTCCGTGATCACCTTTTTGCATAAAGAAAGAAAAGCTTCATCATTGCCCAGGAATTTCCTTCCTACTACTACTCCCTTTCCATTTCCTTGCCCATACTAGGGTGTGATACCTTCAAGACAAAACAGTTAAAGATCATGGACTACAATTTGCAGAGCTCCCTCTCAGTTGAGACAGCATAGACACTTTATTCCCCATTCTCGTTAGAGGAATTGCTGTGTGCACTTAAACTGATAAAGCACACTGGACCAGATGTTTTTACTCTACAGTATAGTATAAGAACTTCAATGAACTCCTTCTCCCCAAATTATTGGACATCTTGAATTTCCTCTGCAGAGAAGGATTTTTGTCTGGGTGGACTGGACTTTTATGTTCTCCAACCTCTGTTAGATGGGCTTGGTGAGAGCACTCGCAACTGGATTGCTACATTGTATACTTGCCCCTCGGCACGAGTATTGATAAACGGGGCACTGATGCCCCTGTTCATGATCCATAATGGAACTTGACAGGGCTGTCAAGTATCTCCTCTTCTGTTCAGTGTTGGGGAGTGCGGAGAATGGAGGTGGTGATGTCAAACACAGGGTTTGTTATGCTACTCGGGTTATTTGGATTGGAACTCAACTGCAGTTTGTAGAACTCCTTAATTACAATAGTGAAGAAACTGAGAATCTTTAAAGTATCAATACTGTAGCTTTAAGAAAGGAAAGGATTGCTTTTAATTTGAGAACAAACAAAGTTTTAATGATAGATAACTTAAATTAATTGCATATAAGCAATAATCCAATAAGAAGCAAATGCAGATTAGCAAACAATACAAAATCCATTAATAAGTATTTCCTCAGAAATGAATTAAATAAGATTCTTTAGGTTGATATGAATAATCTTCAATAGAAACTTTAAGCAAGTAGCGAGAGCATTTGCAAAGCAAGAAACAGTTCAACAATTGATTAAGCTTGATAGGAGTAGTCCTCCATATAATTAGTAACTTGAAGCAGAGATGATTTGAGCAAGCAGAAATTAGTTCATCAATATGTAAGATTGCAGACAATAGTTGAAAGCTATACTTAAGGTTAATGAGAGTTGTCATCCATGAGTTCAGAGATATCGTCCACTTGTTTATTAGAAGAGTATCCGTTCTCCAGTAATCCTCAATGGCATGAAGCATAATCCTTGCATTAGCTCAGGAGGCTAGGACGGCTTGTCAAAGCTTTGAGGAGCCGGCGTGCATACCCAGAAGGTCCCACACTGTCAGAGCTTGTGGAGCCGGCGAGTTAACCAGGAAGTAGGTCCCAGTATCACCAAGCGCCTTCTCCCTGGCGCGGTCTCCCTAAATACTGTCAGAGCCACGTCAGAGGGGGGGGTGGCTGGCTCCGCATAGCGTAGTGCCGAACCCGGAAGAGATACCGCATGACAGGGTTGCAGCCTACAACGATAACCTTCTATTATCAAACAAGCAATTACCCTCCCTAATATAAAGGCCAAAATCAGGGAATTACACACTCCAGCTACTCTTAAATTTAATGAAAATAAATTTCAAATGGAAAATGGCAAAATCCCATCGGTTGAGATAAAGGTATTGATAGAAAATTCCCTCTCCAAACAGTGTAGAGAGGGCATGAGAATATGGGCACACGCATACCCCTTCTGAATGTTTGGACTAAATTTAATTATTTTCAAAATCCCTCCTCCAACACCCCTACATCTACCCTACCCTCAAAGCTTAAAACACAACTTTGCTTCATTCCCACACTCCCTCTGATGCATTACCCCTACTTTGCCCTGGGAACACATGCACCAAATCTCTCTTCCTTGTGCAAAGGTTTCCTGGTCCTCTAAGTGCTAATGCACGCCTACTCCCCCAGACCTGAAAAGTGAGGAAGTCTTGATGAGAGGAACAGATATTGTTACTTAAAAATTGCACACTTGTACAATTGTACACTCTTTTTTCCTCCCCGACCCCATATCAATTTCCCCTGACAATTTTCCAACTTTGAAAAATATGGCTGTGGCGAAAGTGACCTCACCACTGTTTTTTGGAGGTGCCTGTTTGCCAGCCTCCTGCCCTGTGACTATGGCCCTGTGGTGAACTGGGGGTTAAAGATACTGTTTCTGCCTATTGGACTTATATTGGAACAGATTCGAACTTTCAAAGTGACACTTCGACTACAGTTGAATTCGAACATGTGGCAGCGGCCATCTTATTTGGTCGAAGTGTTCAGCTATGTTTTGTTCATGGAATTCGAATCAGACACGCAATGGCACGAACACTGCTGAAAAGTTACCTTCCATGAAACTTCGACAATTCGAACAGGAGTCGAACGCCGTTCAGTGAGTCGAAGCCTACGAAAAAGGGACGCACACTGACTATGTCCATTCACTATTTCGTTTGGTAATTTGAACAGTACTTCGATGGTTTGAAATAGACCGGACAGCACAGCCTAATTCTCTGGAACTGTTTTGGGCATGAAACCATGCGTGCGGTCAGTCAAAAAGAGACTTCCAGGAATTTCCTGAACCCCTGCTCTGATCTGGGTGATGTTTTGGATATGTTGTTCACCCAGATGAGGGCTATCTGGGGATATGACTTTTATGGGAATATGTTGTATTTTGGGGTAGACTTTGTAAAATATGTCTTTTTTTATGCTTGGGGATAATAACGTTAATACATTATCTGCCTTAACTGTATCACAGGCAGAGGGGAGGGTACTGTATGTGGGAGTGTCGTTCCTTATCACATTGTTTTGATTGGCTTGCTTTGTTTGTGTCCTGTGCCCAACAAGGTCCCCCTGGGTGTCAGCCTTGTTGGGAAACTTGCATAAAAGGCCAGTGTGCCCCATTAAAGCTGAGCTCCTGTTTTACCGTAAACATAGAGTCTCATCTCATATGTGAGGGGAAAGGCTGCATCTACCCTGGGGATTGCTATATCACTATACCCCCCCAGGAAGTATAATCACTAAGCTTTTTTAAGAGCTGTTCCTGCTACTTTCTCTTGGAGGAGAGGTTCATCCACTGGAAGCTGGATCCTGGTCTTGGGTCCAGGGTGGGTGGAGGATGGCGAGTCCAAGCCAAGCTGTAACGCTGGATGTGGGGACTGTGGTGCTGATGGTGTCTGGTGGAGTGCTTGGAGGCCTCGTGAGCACTAGGAGCATCCGTCGGCGGAGGTACCCAACCGGGGTACAGGAAGCTCCGTTACAATTGTCATAAACAGGAGAGACTCCCCAGAAACATTTCTGTCTTATATAGTCTTCTATTAAGGTGGAAGAATGATCTGGTGCAAAATTTTCCAATTAACTTATAACGTTTCTATTAGTTCATCCATACTGTACAAGAAACTAATTACAAGTTGCTACCCCAGCAATCCCCAAATTCCAACAGTGATGTCCCAATCTAATGTAGGATATGCGTCATATTTGGTGGGAGTGCCTTTACATTGTACCCCACTGGGAATAGATACATTCAACCATGAAACAAATTGTGGGGGATGTGGTGCCATTACAACCAGGTGAAATGCTGTTCCACCACTCTTTGATGCTTATTTCCAGAAACAAAAATCTACGACTAAGCACCTGCTCAATGCAGTTAAATCAGTGATCCCTGTTTTCTTGTGTCAAAGTGGTGCCTTGACACGTCATCGAGGGATGGCCAAGGTTGAAGAGCTCAGGCAATAGGATGCCATAAAGACTTCTCTCTTATAACAGAACTAAAAAATTCCATACAACATGGCTTCCCTGGCTGGACTATATGTCCAAGATAGAGAATCCTGGATTAGCCTAATTTATGCAGTTAAAGAGGAAGCATGCTCCCATGGTGGAGTCTTCCGCTTCATCTTTTAACACCTCTTCTCCCCTCCTTAACCCAATTGTTTTCTTCCTTTTTCTCTTCTCTTCCCCATTTAGCCATCTCCCTGCATTCATTCTTTCCACTGGTCCTGTTAGGACCCATCTACCCTATCCCCTAAACAGCAGGCATGCCTTACTAGAGGTGAGTACATCTAGTTTGTATATGTGGGAAAGGTTTTATCCCCTTACCTTTCCACTGTTAAGGAATACTTGACTCAAACTGTAGTCCTATATGGTGCCCTGTTTCTGTTTTTACTGCCTTATCTACCCTTGTAATCCTTGTAATCCTTGGTCCTTGTATCTTTTACCTACAAAAAATCTTAAAGGGACACTATAGGCACCCAGACCACTTCAGTTCATTGAAGTAGTCTGGGTGCAGTGTCCCAGATCCCTTACCCCTGCAACGTAAAGCATTGCAGGTTTAGAGAAACTGCAATGTTTACATTGCAATACTAAGATTGCTTCTAGTGTCTGCCTACCAGACAGCCACTAGAGACACTTCCTGGAGTTTCAATCCATGCTTTGCATGAGGACATCCAGTGTAAGAGAAAATCCCATAGAACAGCACTGAGGCAATGCTTTCCTATGAGGGAGGCCTAATATGCTTATCCCACATGAGATTTAAGTCCCCCATGGGATGACTTGGAGGAGGCTGGCCATGACCCAGCATGCTGGAATTGGGTAAATGATTAAAATATTATTTAACCCTTTAAACATGAGGGGCGGGGGCCATGGGGGCTGAGGAACACGTTAGTGCTGGGAATACATCTTTGCATTCCTAACACTTTCTTTACAGGAACATCCCTAGCACGATAACCACTAGATTGCCCTAATGGTCTCCCAGGGTTGCAAATAGTTTCACAATTTACCTGGGGCCGACCAGGCACCAGGCACCTCCTCCTGGAGAACCAGAAGCTGTGACGATACTTTACCTGTGTCCGCCGATCCCACGCAGCACGGCGGTTCCCCCGGCTGCTTCCGGAAGGCGGCGCAGCCTGTCAGACGCTGCCCGCTCGCGGCAAACTCAGTTTTATGACGCGGCGCATGCGCGCCGACGTCATGATAGTTTTGCCGCGAAAATTCAAACGCGGTCACGCTCCCGGACCTTTTGGGGGCGTGGCCTTAAAGTGACACACACATCAGCATAAAAGGGCATCCCTGTCCACCCCTCAGTGCCCTAGTGTGGTTCTTGATTGTTCCTCTAGTGCTCTTATACTTAGTTATCTGTTTTTCTGGTATTTTGACCCTTGGCTTCCGTACTGACGATTCTCCTATCTGGCTCCCCGACTTTTGGCTTGGCTTTCTCGTTTATCCCGATTTCCGTACTCCCTTGATCCTTGGCTTTTCTTTTGACTATTCTCTGACGTTAAGTCCGGCCACTCTAAGGTCCGGTATACGTCCATTTCTGGGTTACCATCTGTGTGAAGGGGTCACTGTCGTGACAGAAGCTCTCTCTGAGAAAAAGATAGCTAGCTTCAGGTTTTAGTTGGAATGTTGCAGATGGCTCATGTTTCTTGATCATAATGAAAATGTAAATAATATATAACACATTGTTTTTTTAGGTGGTCCTTACTAAATGCTACAGACGGAGGTATAGCCAAGCAGGAAGCAGCCATGATGGAATGGGAAGACTAATAAGCAAGGTATGATTATTGAGCAAGATTCTCATCACCAACGTTGGAGACAATTACATAGATATATGAAGTATACATATTTAAGATGATATTTGTTACATTCAGGCTTTTAATTCTGTTTTCAGAAAGCAGGCAATGTGATTGACAGAGTGGCACAGCCAATAAAAACTCAATCTTTTAATTCTATCTTGTATAGTCCTTTCCTGTGATCTTTTTCATTAGTAGCTTTCACGTGTATATTTTCCCCAAAGAAGAATCAGTAATTTATAAAAAAATAAATAAATAGCTGTTTTACCTGCAATACATTCAGGATTCCGTGACATATATGTACATACAATGTTTAGTTCCACCACCAATCTACTATTTACGGGTTCTAATCAAAATGTACTCAAGAAAAGAAAAACATATGAATTTCGGGAAATCTTTAACACTCAGGTTGATCAAAGTCTAACTCCTTATCCTTAATCTTAAACTATCTTCCTATCTGTATCCCTATCTCAATTATCAGATGGGCACCTTTGTAATGGGTGGGGTGTTCAGATCTGGACTCTGGCACCAAACTCCTTTCACATAATAGAAAACACAAAATAACTATAAAGCAAAACTTTGAACCGGCATATTTTAATATTTAATATTTTAATAATTTTATATGAAGGGGCACATACAGGGTTATTCATTAACACCAGAATTTGTCCAAATTCCAACCGCATTGGCAAGTTGCATATTTGCTAAAGCCAAATGCAGGATTTAGTCGGTCCGACCAATTCTGTAACATTCGTTCAGATGTGTTCAGAAAATCCGTGATTTTTGGATTCGACCCAATTTACAGCATCGGAATTGGAGATTTATCAATTATATGGCGGTCAATAAATGCATCGGGATGGATGCATGTTCATTAATTATCTTTCACTTGCTTTTTTAAAGTGAATTAATAATTTGAAGAACTATTTGCCTGCTGACTGCTAGCCCAAATCAACAGTGTGGTGGTTGGCCAGTGCTTGTTAGCCAACTGCCATATTAAAGGTTTTTTTTGTTTTTTTTAAGTCTAAGTCAACAAATAAAGACATATTATTTTAATGCAGCTGGATGGAGCATATTGAGATTTACAACCTTCAGAATAGTAATATGGGGGTCTTATTTGTCAATTTTAATATTTTTTTCACTTCTGTAATGTGGAGGCTGGCTACCAAAAAAAGTATATATTTAATTTTCAGCCTATTAATATTAGTCTGTTGTTTCACAGTCTATGTCACAATATACAAATAGGGCAAAAAAGAAAATTATAACAAAAAAAAATCCTATATAGATGCAACGATGCAATACTGTGGGTGATATACAAAGAAGAGTGGGATAAAATATCCCTAATTGATATGCTTCATCTGATATGTAATGACTCAATGGGCAATTTCCTATTGCAATAGAGGTGGACACTGTATAAATAAAACACTATCTGCAACAATACGAACAAAAAAAGGAAAAAATTCAAAAACAAATAAAAAACAAAAACAAAAAAAAAGGATAATATATACAGGCCCAGTGTGTACAATCTAAGAATTCAATAGTATATATCCATATACAAGTCCTATTGAACAGATCTCACCCCTAGTGATTGGAAAAAGTCCTCTCATGGGTGTAGTTCAGTCTCTGCAAAGTTTTGTGGAGGTTTAATCAGGTAGATGTCCATGTGGATGTCAAGGTAATTGCAGACTAGGGCTATCAAGATGAGTCTCTGGATTTTGTATTTAGAAGCTGTAGGTAGGGAACCCTGGGCCTCGTGCTCAGGACTTGGTCCGTCCCATCGAAGGCCCTTTGATGAAGCATATCAATTACGTATATTTTATCCCACTCTTCTTTGTATATCACCCACAGTATTGCATTGTTGCATCCATATAGGATTTTTTTTTGTTATGATTTTCTTTTTTGCCATATTTGTATATTGTGACATAGACTGTAAAACAACAGACTAATATTAATACACTGAGAAATAAATATATACTTTTTTTGAATTAATTTTCTATTGTAATTGTTAGAGGTATTTATTTGTGGGATACCTTGACACCAGCACCACTACAGATAAAAGAGTGTTTGTACATGTTGAATTTTTAACCACATAATTAACCCTATGAACCACCAAAGGTTGTTAAGGTCAGCAGCCGGCGGGCATATAGGATTTTTTATTTTTAATCTAGGCCGGAGTTAAAGCCTCCGGGACAATATGTAATTCATTTGGACTGGATTTCAGCCATCCGGTGACGTTTGGTACCAAATTCAGGCCTGTTCAGCCCTAAATGACAAAATCTTTACAATGATTAATTCACATCAACATATTTTGCAGTCCGAATGTCTTCGTATGCAGCCGGATAGTTTGGCCCCATTCAGGACTTAAGTGAATAACTCTGATAATTTGTAAACTTGGCGAAAAGGAAGATCTTTACCTAAGGTGGTCCCACCATTCCATGGATCCTAGCAACCTACATTATATGACCAACGAGATAAACAGCATCTATATGACACTCACAAGGCATAGCGTGCCCTCTTTCAGCTTTATTTATTTCTTTATTTACTTTAGTTGAATTGTCAGGTACTAATAGTATCTTTACCAATTTGTATTTTACTTCTTTATCTAAAAAACATGATCAGGTGCAGGGCCGTCCCGTCCATAGACCGCGGTGGAGTCTCGGCTCCAGGCAGCATTCTGACAGGGGCGGCATTATATATATGTGTGTGTGTGTGTGTGAGAATGTATGTGTGAACATATATATATATATGTATTAAGGCAATTTGCCTGGATTTGTGGGAGGTGCTGGTGTACTACCCCTAGCCTACTTAAGGCACTCCCCTTACCTGGCCCCTTACCGTTCGAGGTCAGCGTTGAATGAGGATCCACTTCCGGGTTCTCTCAGACGCCATCTTGGTTTCAGTACCCACGAGGTTTTACCGCGATAGCTGTGTCCAGGAATCCTGTTTAGGCCTTTCCGCCCGTCCAGCTTCTTCTGACCCCGGTCTTCGTCGTAGATCGCGTCCCAGGGACTCCTAAACCGTAAATCAGACCTACCTGTCACGCCAGGACCGGTTCCCACGGCGTACGGTACATCACGGGTCCTCGCTTGACGATTTTTTCCCTGTTTATGTCACGAATGGTTCAAGCCTTTCGTGGGTTTTTTCATTCATACGGTCATTCGGCTGAACAGTATATTCGTACAATAGTCATTTCGCATATAACTATTCCATGTTACATTGAAACGGATTATCATTTCGGTTGTTTTGCCGTTCGGCAATTTTCAATATACGCTCAAACATGCTTGCGGTTCGCATAAGTTCATACGTTTAAACTATTCGTTCCAACTTCTGTTTTCCCTCACATTGGTTTTTGGCTTTATTTCTATGTATTACGCATAATCCTTTCGTGGATTAAATTCACCATTTCATGTATATAACATTCGGTTAACGAATTGCTTGTTTAAATAGACAGATTATTTATATTACCTTTTAAATGTTTCAGTATTGTATTATGTCCATGCAAACAAAGTCCACTTATCTGTATAGATCATTTTGACTCCCACGCTTCAGGGGTCTGCATTATCCATCCAAATGGACTCAGCCTACGTTACAGGCCTCATTTCTGTGTTATTACTACGACACATACAAAAGGATACAGTTTCATTCAAGCAATAATTCTCGGGTTGAATCACGTACTGATCCAACAAATCATACGTCTTTTTCATATACAGATATATCATATATATATACATCACTTTGCATCACTTTAAGCATTTTTGGGGTATCCCTGCCTTTTGTTATTCTACTACATGTCATACCTAACGTTGTGTAAAATAACCATGACCTCATCCATGTTCTTTTCTAGTAAACCAGCTACATTTCTGTATGGAGCATTGAACTCCCACGCTTACAGGAGTTTTCATAATTATCCATTTCATTTCAATTACTCAGCCTACGTTACAGGCCTCATTTCTTTGTCATGACCATGACACATAAGGCTTTAATTCCTTTTCATGCATACTCGGGTTGAATCACACGTACTGATCCAACCAATCATACGTTTCCTGCACAGTAATATACATATATATATAACCTACATTTTATGTTTCCCTTACACACCATTATCATATAACACATATGTTGTTTGTACATAGGCCACGGCCTCCCTCAGATGTCTTATTTAAGCATGACAACATTTTTGGTTTAAGCATGACAACATTTAAGCATGGTAACAACATTTTCAAAACATTTCTGCTAGAGGCTATAAGTCTGTTTTCTTTCCAACAATCCACACTCATCATACTACTCTCTTTTACCCATTTCAGGCTGTCAAGCTTATATATATTTGCTCCACATGGTTTATTCCTGTGAATTTGTCATACTACCAGGTACGTACACCTGCTCATATGGTATTCTACCATACATTTCATTTCGTCCCCCTAGGTTAGAGTACTGGCAATAGGGTCACAGGCTTCCCAATAGGTATTTACCCCGTCTTGGCAGTCGCCATCAGTTAGTGGTCCCGCGAGGCCAACACCCCGCCTCAAACGTTTCAGAGGCAAACACCCATCGGGCCACACGTTAGCTAGCCACCTCGCACGTTGTATAGAGAGGGCCTCACCTGTCACTCCCTTCCCCTGTTTTTTGTCTTACAGTCACGAGAGGCCTACAACTCCTGCCACTACGTCGAGTGGCCTCAATAACCCCTCGCGCCAACGCATAGATAGAGCCTCTCAAGCCGCTTGGCAATTAGCAGGGCCTCATCTGTCACCAAACAAGTATAATGTTTTCGCCATCCGGCCTAGCTAGCCTGCCAGTACAATTTGGTAATATTTTATACACTAATAAATTGTTTTATTTATAGTATGTCTCAGGGAGGGGTAGAGGATTTCTCCCTGCCTAGCACCCCGGCTAGAGCTGTCACTCCCACACAAGGAGGAGAGCTAGCTAGTCCAGCATCAATCAGATCCTGGACGATCCCACGTATAACCACGGAATTGAGGAGACGACAAATCCCCTACCCCGCTACAGCAAGGAAAGCAGAACTTTTCAAACTGTTACGCACATCGACAAATAACATGGATGCCGGGGAAGGATCTAGCCAGTTTAACCCAGGAGACATACATGCCATGTTATCCTCACTCATGGCGTCCATGAGCAAGGTCAACTCCAGGCTGGAGAAACTTGAGTCGGTCACCACGGCCCTCACTCTAGCAGGGCCACCCGTTGCTGCTGCACAAACACCAGCCTTGCCATTAGTTGCTCCAGCCATCACCCTGGATGACCAGGAAGTTAGCCCGGCTCATTTGATACCTGAGCACATAAAAAGGGATATCCTTGAAGGTAAAGACGTCAACCTGGCTTCCCTGTTGATTGCCTCCCAGGATATTGTTGAGAACTAGACATATGCTTATGATGATGTATCTGTTGTTGTCAAATCTAGGGATGCCCGCCTGAACAGGAAACTGACTATCCCTGAATTTGTACTAGCTTTTGGTATCTACAGGGATGTCATCTGTGCGGTCTATCCCAACAGAAGAGAGGAGTTTGATCTCTATATGCACAAGCTGGTAGACCTAGGCAACAAATATGGTGGTTCAGCCTTCTATGACTACCATAGGTCTTTTTCTGCAAAAGTGTCTGGAGCCTTCTCCCAGTACGGAACACAATCCAACTGGGGAAGGATTGATATTTTCATTTTTTGCAGACACTTTGCAGGTCTAAGAACACCGGCTTGTGCATACTGCTCCTCCACAGCCCATACTACAAATTTTTGTCCCAACACGGTGGATGGACTTGCCTCCACGCAAGGAGCTAGTTCCTCTGGGGATCCAGGGAAATTGTCAAGAGACAAACTGGGACGCCCAATCAAGTTTCTGGGCAAGTCCCAGATATGTAATAATTTCAATGTTGGGTCTTGTAATTACAGTGGATGTAGACTATTGCATGTCTGTTCAAAATGTTTTAGGGCACATGCAAAGACCATGTGTCCAAATAAAATGTATTCCAAGCCTTACCTAACGTCCATTAATATGCCAGTATTCACTGCATTTATGTCTCAGCACCCATCTAGACACCTAGTAGATTTTCTTATCTCCGGTTTAACAGAAGGCTTCCATACAGGTATCCTACACATACCAGCCGGAACTCTGGAATGCCCTAATCTACAATGCGCCCAACACAACCCCACAGCGGTTGACACCCTCATAGCCCAAGAAGTGGATGAGGGCTTCGTATTGGGGCCTTTTAGAACTCCTCCATTCATAGAATGGCGCACCAACCACATTGGTATTGTCACAGGGAAATCTTCCCAAAAACAGAGACTCATCATTGACTTATCGGCACCCCACTCATCGGCCAACCCCAGTCTTAATTCCCTCATACCCTCTGAGGAATTCTCTCTGCAATACACCACCATAGATCACGCCATTACCGCTATCATACAAGCAGGGGTTGGAGCCTGGCTCAGTAAGACCGACATTACTAACGCCTTTAAATTACTACCAATCCACCCCACACTGTGGCACCTGCATGGCATCAAGTGGTCCGGAAACTACTACTTTTTCGCCCGGTTAACTTTTGGGTCCAAAAGTAGCCCAGCTATTTTCGACACATTTGCCGAAGCATTATGCTGGTTACTATTGAACATAGCCAGATGCCCTATGGTATTACATTACCTGGACGATTTCCTACTGGTCGAGGAAAATACTTCGCCTCCCACTAGTCTCAAAGCTACCACTAAGCTATTTGAGCAACTAGGTGTACCTATCTCCCCAAAGAAAACAGAGGGGCCAGACACGGTTATCACTTTTCTGGGTATCCAATTAGACTCTGCCACAATGCAAGCAAGCATACCATACGATAAGATAGAGAATATTCTCACTTACATTAACAGCTACCTGCAGCTCGGTACTTGCAACCGCAAAGAGCTACAGTCCCTGCTAGGGTCACTAAATTTTGCTATGCGCATCATACCTCAAGGCCGCTCCTTTATATCACGACTATTGCATCTTTTCCCACTTTTCCTACACGACACGCACAGGTTGTCCTTAGATACCCAAGCTACGGCAGATCTAAACATCTGGAAGAGATTTTTAACCACTTGGAATGGTAAAAGTATGTTCCTCCCTCAATTGACTGACTCATCTCCTACCATTTGGTCAGATGCGGCATCTACCACAGGTTTTGCAGGAATTTTTGGGAACGAATGGCTTTGGGGCAGCTGGCCTTCAGCAGTTTAGGATTTGGAAGGTTTTTCCACTACCTCAGCTCTTTTTGAGATCTATCCCATCGTGGCGGCTGCCGTAGCATGGGGTCATTTATGGGCTAATATGCCAGTGTGTTGTTACTCAGACAACCAGGCAACCTGTCACATCATCAACAAAGGTCGTTCCAAATCCCTTACGATCATGAAATTTCTGAGGAAACTCACTTGGTTGGCAGCTTGTCATAATTTTTTCCTATGTTGTTTCCATGTTCCAGGTGTATGTAACACAGCTGCTGACAATTTGTCTCGCTTTAAATTTCAGGAGTTTCATCAAGCACTCCCATCAGCTGCGCCCACAGCCACCATCGCTCCAACATTTCAACAACTCATACTGGACTAGACACCATCATGCAGCATAGCAGGACATTGTCCCAACTGGCACTTTCAAACAATACACACAAAACATACAACAGGGCTTTCACACTATTCAAACGATTCCTTCTGGAACATAACATCACGCAACCATTTGTTATGACATCTTTTTTGGGGTTTGCTTCCTTTTGCCACCTTAAACTTAAAATGTCATATAACACCATCAAACTCTATCTCACTGGCATTCAACACCACATGCTAATCTTACACCCAAATAACAACAGTTTCATGGCCTCTCACCAAATTAAGACCATACTCAGAGGTATTCAGAAATCAGAACCCACACATACAACCCAGAGGCTACCCATAGATAACCATATCTTCAAAGCATTGTCTAACCTGCTTGACTCACAACTGTTTGACACCAATACAAATTCTGTCATCAAAACAGCAATATACATCGCTTTCTATGGATTTCTAAGACCTAGAGAATTCACTACAACCTCCACGACCCAAACTACTCCGTTCCTCCTCTATTCCCACTTGACAAAACATATGGATCATTACATCCTGACTTTACCTCACTCCAAAACCAGTCAGCACATACCCGTAAACATTCCGTACTATCCCACGCACAACAGATGGTGTCCCGTCAGGGTTCTTGATGCCTACATACAGCATCATAACTTACTGCCCTCGCAACCATTACTACAGCTACAAGGTGCAGTACTCACCACTACAACCTTTATGACCTACGTCAGGTCCTTGCTCACACAACTGGGCCTCAACGCAGCCAAATACTCAGGGCACTCCTTTCGCATAGGAGCCGCGTCCACAGCCTCCAGTGTCAACATCCCAACTCATGTTATCAAAACACTGGGGCACTGGAAGTCATCCGCATAATCACGGTACATACCGAACCCAGTGCAAGAATTAAGGGATGCTTTCACAAACATGTCTGGTTGATAAAATGTATATGTATTGGTTGTCTGTAATAAACTTGATTACTTAATTTTTGCACTCTTCTTTCTCAGGCCTACCTCATCATCGGTTCCGGCACACCACAACCGACTTGCTCTTTTTACTATCCTACATTTATTTATGGTATTTCACACTGTACTATCATAAGCACCTAACACAAGTATTAAGGCAATTTGCCTGGATTTGTGGGAGATGCTGGTGTACTACCCCTTTGCCTACTTAAGGCACTCCCCTTACCTGGCCCCTTACCGTTCGAGGTCAGCGTTGAATGACCCTCCCACCACACCACATTTTAACATTTATTTTCTATTTTTCTTTTCCTGGGTAGGCCCTCTTCTTTCTCAGGCCTACCTCATCGTCGGTTCCGGCACACCACAACCGACTTGCTCTTTTTACTATCCTACATTTATTTATGGTATTTCACACTGTACTGTCATAAGCACCTAACACAAATATATATATATATATATATATAAATATACAAGATCAAACAGGAGCACTCGCTTGGATTTTCCAAAAGTGTATTTCAACAAGGGTTCATCAACTATACATCAACATTTCGACCCTTCAGGGTCTTTATCAAGATCATCTTGATCATCTTTATCATCTTGATAAAGACCCTGAAGGGTCGAAACGTTGATGTATAGTTGATGAACACTTGTTGAAATACACTTTTGGAAAATCCAAGCGATTGCTCCTGTTTGATCTTGTTTATTTATCTGCTTGGAGGCACCTGGGTAATATTGTTTTGATTTATATTATTTTGGGTTGAGTGCCAGAGTCTGGACTTTTATATATATATATATGTGTATGTATATATATGCAAACACATAAACACATGAACACATATACATATACATACACAAAACACATATACATACATGAAGTCATATACAGAAATATAAAAGCACAGTCACATATATAAGCATACATGCATGAGAGTATGGGAAAGCATAGGTCTTCAAGTAGTACTTTATATATTGACAGAATAAACATATTGGAATGCGTTTTAAAGTGTTGATACATATGACAGAACAGTAAGATAATGTGGGGGAGTGTTCATGTAAAGTGTTGGTAGTGGGACAGGAAACACAAATCAATATTTAGTCCTCTATTCTTGCTGTTAAACAATGTGATCATTCTGGCTTTGACAGTTTTTCTTTCTTGGGTATTTTTAAAACCCCATAGGTCCATAGCTTATTATTGATATCTAAAGTATTAGACTCCATAATTGATTATCGATTTATCAGATTGGTACTCCGCTTCTTTAGCCTGGCATATTACCAGCCACCACTGACAGTAATAGTTTCTCATATTTTGATCTGCAATTATATTTTGCTTTTATTATACTCAGACGACTTGTATTTATTTTTACAGATTCGTCTAGTAACTATTTTAAGATTTAATTTTTTGGTGTTTATATGGTAGCACGTATTTGGGTTACATATTTTGTTTCGTCTAATAAATCTTTATTATTTTTGTTCTTTTATTTTAGTGGCTTTATCTGGCCTATTTAGTAGGCTATCCGTTGGCTATATTGCACTTTTTTTGATGCATATATTTCACATCATGTATTAGATACACTCTCCTTTGTTCTTCTTATTTTTAAAACCCCCTTTCAGTACTTTGATTTTTAGGTCCTTCATTGAGTGACCAGGCTGGGTAAAGTGGTGTCCCACAGGAGTGCAGTAGGATTCCTCTTTGTGGTGTTTAATGGAGTGTCTGTGCATATTCATTCTGCCATTTAATTGCTGTGTGGTTTCCCCAATGTAGCATCCTAGGTGGCATTTGGTGCATTGAATCATGTATACCACATTGCTGAATGTGCAGGAGTATGATCCTTTAATGCTGTAGGTTTTATTGTTGTGTGTGGGTGTGTTGTCTGTGCCAAGTAGCCAAGCCACTAGGTACTATCACATATGCTCTGATCCTAATGATGACCGTAATTCCCATCTAAATGTACTCTCCCAATCTATGAGATAGAAAGACTACAAACCAAAGACTATTACCCAGGGGTCAAGTCCTGAGGAATATATTGGGAACTCACCCAAGATCCCCCCCCTCACACCGAAATAATATACACTCGTGTATATATATATATATATATATATATGTATATATATATATGCGTGCACACACACACTGACACACACACACATATATATATATATACACGCGTGCACACATTTACAGACATACTCAGACACACACACAGATACACACACACATACACTCACAGACACACACACATTCACATACACACACATACACTCAGACACACACAGACACACATACACACTCACAGACACTCACACACTCACAGACACACATACACACTCACGTACACTCACAGACACACACATATTCCTCAGACACACACACACACACTCACTCACAGACACACACACTCACAGACACACACATACTCAGACACAAACACACACGCACTCACAGACACACTCACAAATATTTTTTTTTAAATTAAAAGATGTCCACTAAGTCTCCCTACTTGGAGAATTGGCGTGGACCTGTAACGAGAATATACCCCTACACGCAGGATCCAGCTAAACAGAGGCAATTACAGAGGAGAGATACGTCTACCGGACCTTAGAATGGCCGGACTTGACGTATATGAGAGAAGACAGAGCCAGGAACAAACCGAGGTCAAGGGCACAGAGAGACAGCGTAAACTAGGACAAGCCGGGGTCTGGTACACGGAAAACAGCAAGCCGGCAAACAGTACAGATAAGGATAAAGCGAAAACGAAGTCAGAATACGAAGCCAAAGTCAATACGAGAAAACACAACTGAACACCACAAGCGCTAAAGGGAACTGAAACAGAAACCACGATAGGGCAAGGAACAAAGGGAAGAAGGTGAGTATAAATACCTAAACATCTAATTTGATTGGTCCCTGTCACATCCACGCCCCCAAAAGGTAAGTGTATGGGGAGTGTGGCATGACAGGGACCAATGGGATGCCTTTTCCAATTTAGGCACCCACTGTCCCTTTAAGAGCGCGCCCGAGACTCGCGGCGCGCTCTTAGTTTCAGGCGGGACACGTGACCGCCTCACGCGGTCACTGCCCGCCCTCCATCCGAAGTAGTTGGATGAGCCGCGCGCGGCTCGTGCAGCCGCAGGACCGCGCGCGGCTTGAAGAGAGGACCGCGACCGGCCCCCGGTTAAGGTAAGTAACGCTACAGTACCCCCCCCTGAGGACACGCCCCCCGGGCGGGTAGGACCAGGCCTGGCAGGAAAACGTGAATGGAAAGAGCGCACAAGACGGGGAGCATGGACAGCATCGGCCGAAATCCAACTGTGCTCCTCAGGCCCATAACCCTTCCAATGTACCAAGTATTGAAGTCGACCCCTAAGGAAACGAGAGTCAAGAACAGCAGACACTTCAAACTCCTCATGACCCTCTACCGAGATAGGAGGGGGAGGAGGAGTATGCCGGGTATAGCGGTTGCGCACGAAAGGTTTCAACAATGAGGTGTGAAAAACATTAGGAATACGTAGATTCTTAGGCAGGCCTAAGGCATAAGAAACAGGATTAACCTTATGTATAATACGATAAGGTCCAATGAAGCGGGGAGCCAATTTCATAGAAGGCACCCGGAGACGAATATTCCGCGTGGAAAGCAAAACCCTGTCCCCCACAACATAGGACGGAGCTGCTCTGCGATGCTTGTCAGCCTGAGCCTTCTGGCGAGTAGCAGAGTCCACCAAAGAACGCTGAACCTGCTCCCAAGTATTACGCAAACCAGCCAAATGCTCATCCAGAACTGGCATGCCCTGTGAGGAGAATGCAGCCGGAAGAACAACGGGATGCTGGCCATAGACAACGTAAAAAGGGGTCTTGCCGGAAGAATCATGAGTGGCGTTATTCCGAGCAAATTCAGCCCAAGGAAGCAGGTCAGACCAATTGTCCTGATGGTGAGACACAAAACAACGGAGGTATTGCTCCAGAGACTGGTTGGCACGTTCAGCAGCCCCATTAGACTGGGGATGATAAGCGGAAGAAAATGAGAGAGAAATACCCATTTCTGAACAAAAGGCCCTCCAGAACCTGGAAATAAATTGGCTACCCCTATCGGATACAATAGATACGGGAATCCCATGTAATCGAAATACTTCTCTAGCGAAGATATGAGCCAGTTCCTTGGATGTGGGCAACTTGTGAAGAGACACGAAGTGAGCCATTTTGGAGAACCGATCCACTATCATCAGGATTACTGTGTTACCATTTGAAGGGGGTAATTCAACAATAAAATCCATGGACAGGTTAGACCAAGGTCTCTCGGGAACGGGTAACGGATGCAACAGCCCACAAGGAACTCTACGGGAGGATTTCATACAGGCACAAGTAGTACAAGCACTTATATAGTCAGTGACATCCTTTCGTAAGGAATCCCACCAAAAATACCGAGAAACAGCTGACACCGTTTGGAAATACCAGGATGTCCAGCGGTCTTAGTATCATGATATAATGACATAATATCCCGTCTCTCAGGAACATCAACGAACAGTTTATCATTAGGCCTCTCGCTAGGTGCCATGCTTTGTTTCGCTTGTATGGTCTGCAAGAGGGACGAGGAAATAGACAAAATAGTAGTAGCTATTATCCTGTCTGGGGGAATGACAGGAGTAACATCAATCTCCTGTTTGTCAGTAGTTTCGAACTGTCTGGACAGAGCGTCTGCTTTAGTGTTGCGATCACCTGGCCTATAGGTGATAATAAAATTGAAACGAGACAAAAATAGTGACCACCTAGCCTGCCTGGAAGACAATCTTTTGGCTTCGCTAAGATAGGATAGGTTCTTGTGATCCGTAAAAATGAGGATAGGATCCTTAGTTCCCTCTAACAAATGTCTCCACTCTTTAAGTGCTAAAATAATAGCAAGGAGTTCACGATTACCCACATCATAATTTTTCTCTGCTTTGGACATTTGTTTAGAAAAGAAGCCGCATGGATGCAATGGCTTCTCAGGCGACTCTCTTTGGGACAAGACAGCACCTACCCCAATATCCGAAGCATCAACTTCAAGAATATAGGGCAGTGAGGGGACAGGATGCTGTAAAATAGGTGCAGAGGCGAACGTAGTTTTAAGAAATTCAAAAGCCTGAAGTGCCTCGGTAGACCAAACACGAGTATTGCCATCCTTTTTAGTCATACGGGTGATAGGTGCTACAATGGACGAGAAACCTTTGATAAAACGTCTATAATAATTGGAGAACCCAAGAAAACGCTGAATAGCTTTCAGACCTTGCGGTAGAGGCCATTCTATTACAGCAGCTAGCTTCTGGGGATCCATACGAAAACCTTTAGCGGAAATCAAATACCCCAAGAACTGGACTTCGGTTTGGTCAAACAGACATTTTTCTAGCTTGCAATAAAGACCATTAGCAAGAAGGGTCTTCAAAACTGTCGTAACATGTCTGTGATGAGTGTGTATATCTGCAGAATATATTAAAATGTCGTCCAAGTATACGATAACAAATGTGTGAATAAAATCTCTCAATACATCATTAATAAATTCTTGGAATACTGCTGGGGCATTGCAAAGCCCAAATGGCATAACAGTGTATTCGTAATGACCGGATCTAGTGTTGAATGCAGTCTTCCATTCGTGATTTTCCTTTATACGTATCAAATTGTATGCATTCCTAAGGTCTAATTTAGTGAACACAGTGGCATGTTTCAGCCTGTCAAATAATTCTGTAATCAAAGGTATAGGGTATGCATTTTTGATAGTGATTTTGTTTAGACCTCTATAATCTATACACGGTCTTAAATCACCTTCTTTCTTCGATACAAAGAAGAACCCTGCTCCAGCTGGAGAAGAGGATCTCCTAATAAACCCTTTTTCTAATGATTCCTTGATGTACTCCTCCATGACACGGTTTTCTTGAACCGATAAGGGGTACACCCTGCCCTTTGGAGGTATAGTGCCAGGCAACAAGTCAATAGCGCAATCATAGGGTCTGTGAGGCGGTAATTTCTCAGCCTCCCTTTTATCGAAAACAGTCTTTAGAGATAAATACTGAGGGGGTATAACCATAGACAAAGGAGGACTGGTAGGTACCTCAATAGAATTCAAAGGTGTGACTTCCAACGTACAAGACTCGTGGCAGGCCTTACTCCATGATTTTATTTGCCCTGTCTCCCAGTCAAAAATGGGATTGTCAGCACGTAACCATGGATACCCTAATACTTACTGTGAAGAGGGAGAGGTGATAACCTGGAATCGAATGGTTTCGTAGTGTAAAACCCCTGTGTACATGTGTAGTGGTTCAGTCTCATGAGTAACAACTGGAGAACTTAATGGTCTACCATCTATGGCCTCAACGGCCAAGGGTATCTCCTTCTCTCTGATGGGAATGTTGTTTCTCTTTATAAAGCCAGAGTCTATAAAATTTTCAGCTGCCCCAGAGTCAACCAGAGCATATATGTTGTCAACTATACAAATCTCTCCTACCACAGTATAGGCAGAGTTTGGCAACCCCTAATTGCATAGGTTCCTCCTCAGACACTTTAACACTCTCTGGTATATTAACTCTGGGGTTAATGGGTGTAACAAAACGTCTATTCCTGTTCTTGGTATAGAGCCTGTCACGAATTCTATTATCAATATCAATGAGGTAATCGATAAGGTCCTCTAAGGCAATAGGAAGCTCCTTAGCTGCTACCTCATCCAATATCGTATCTGACAAACCTTCCATAAAGGCAGTAGTTAACCCATTGTTGGTCCAATCTACCTGCGAAGCAAGAGTGCGAAACTGAATAGCATAATCAGCCACAGACCTAGAACCCTGTTTAATTCTCATTAATGCTCTCGCGGCATTCTTTGACCTTTTCATTGTGTCAAAAGTTCTACGAAAAGCCGTAAGAAAACTGTTGAAATCATGTACCATAGGCCCATTAGCTTCCCAAATAGGATTTGCCCACTCAAGTGCCTTATCGGTAAGTTGGTGCATAAAGAACCCAACCTTAGACCTCTCTGTGGGAAATGAACGTGGATACATTTCAAAGTGAAATTCAATCTGATTAATAAACCCTCTGCAAGTCTTAGAGTCCCCTCCATACCTAGGAGGAGGTGTTAAATGGGCCGAAGTATTAGGCAAAGTAGATACTTCAGGGAGAAGGGGCGTAGGAGGGTTAGGTGTAGTTGCGGGAACGGTTCTAGCTAGGAGCGTCTGGAGAACCTGAGCTATTTGATCCATACGGTGATCCTGCTCTACAAATCTTGCCTCATGGGACGCCATCTGTTGAGCTAAATCTGCGGGGTCCATGGCCCTATCGTAATGTAACGAGAATATACCCCTACACGCAGGATCCAGCTAAACAGAGGCAAATACAGAGGAGAGATACGTCTACCGGACCTTAGAATGGCCGGACTTGACGTATATGAGAGAAGACAGAGCCAGGAACAAACCGAGGTCAAGGGCACAGAGAGACAGCGTAAACTAGGACAAGCCGGGGTCTGGTACACGGAAAACAGCAAGCCGGCAAACAGTACAGATAAGGATAAAGCGAAAACGAAGTCAGAATACGAAGCCAAAGTCAATACGAGAAAACACAACTGAACACCACAAGCGCTAAAGGGAACTGAAACAGAAACCACGATAGGGCAAGGAACAAAGGGAAGAAGGTGAGTATAAATACCTAAACATCTAATTTGATTGGTCCCTGTCACATCCACGCCCCCAAAAGGTAAGTGTATGGGGAGTGTGGCATGACAGGGACCAATGGGATGCCTTTTCCAATTTAGGCACCCACTGTCCCTTTAAGAGCGCGCCCGAGACTCGCGGCGCGCTCTTAGTTTCAGGCGGGACACGTGACCGCCTCACGCGGTCACTGCCCGACCTCCATCCGAAGTAGTTGGATGAGCCGCGCGCGGCTCGTGCAGCCGCAGGACCGCGCGCGGCTTGAAGAGAGGACCGCGACCGGCCCCCGGTTAAGGTAAGTAACGCTACAGGACCTTTCCCTGGGGTCCAGTGGGGCGGTCTCGCCGTCGGACTCAGCAAGGGAGCTGTGTCCTCTCTGATCTGCTCCCTCTCGCCGTGTGGGCTGTCTGATGCTGGGAGCCGGAATAGGACATCATAGTCCAGCTCCCAGCATTAGCAAACGGCGCGCGGCGAGAAGGAGCAGAGAGAACACAGCTCCCTCACTGCGTCTGATATGGAGACAGGTGCCCACCAGGGGGGGGGGGGTCCATCAGGTGGCCATCAGGCCACCTCTTGGACCCCCACATGACAGGGGAAAAACGGGGGGGCATTATTTTTTGCCGCCCCCTTAGTGCCTGTAGGAACAGTGGGAACAGCGTTCCTGCTGTAAAAAAAGTGCAGGAATGCCGTTCCCATGCGTTACTGCAGGACTCCAGCCCTGCTATTACCAAACAAAATCAACTCTGCTTTAAAAACTCCACGCATGCGCCTGCTACAGTACAGAGAGAAAAAAATATCTACACGAGTGCCACTCGTGGTCACCTACAACCCAGCTCTTGAGGAAATACGGAGAATCGTTAAACACCTACAGCCAATGTTAACAGAAGATGAGACTCTGAAAAACATTTTCTTTGAAACACCCATGTTGGCCTTCAGACAACCACCAAACCTCCAACAAAAATGTATCAACAGGAAGCTGCCCACTGATGGGAAGAATAAAGCAAACGGGACCAGTCAATGCAAAAAACCTCGCTGCAAACAGTGTCAGCAAATGTGCACCTATTTCTATTTTTGCACTTTGAGACAGTATGCCAGCCCAGAAATGAAAATTAACCCCCACCATCGCATACCATTTGAAAAGTAGAAAACTCAAAAGGAGTACGCCCAGTTACAAACCCTGGCCAAAGTTAGTGTTCATATTAGTTTTTTTTGCATTTTTCACACAAAAACTGCACTTTCACTGATGATATCATCATCATGATACATTTTATGGATTTAAAACACTCATATTTGCATTCAGTGAAGTCTCCCGAGTATAACAACACCCCCTATGTACAGGTTTCATGCTGTTTTGGAAAGATACAGGGTTAATATTCTCTTTAATATTTTTATTAGTGATGTTGCAGAAGGTCTTGATGGTAAGGTATGTCTTTTTGCTGATAATACTAAGATATGTAACAGGGTTGATGTTCCAGGAGGGATAAGCCAAATGGCAAATGATTTAGGTAAACTAGAAAAATGGTCAGAATTGTGGCAACTGACATTTAATGTGGATAAGTGCAAGATAATGCATCTTGGACGTAAAAACCCAAGGGCAGAGTACAGAATATTTGATAGAGTCCTAACCTCAACATATGAGGAAAGGGATTTAGGGATGATTATTTCTGATTAGTGATGTCTCGAACGGTTCGCCGAACGGTTCGCGAACGGTTCGCCACGGACTCATCATTGAGTAAACTTTGACCCTGTACCTCACAGTCAGGGCCGGACTGGCCCACCGGGATACCGGGAAATTTCCCAGTGGGCCGCGGCACCTGGGGGCCGGCCGGGTTCCTGGCTGAAGCCGCCGGGCCGGGTGGCAGCTTCCCCGGTCCGGCGGCCCTGCTCCTCTCACTGCCAACACCGGCCGGGGCGGGCCGGCCCTTTAAATACTGCAGCCGCCTGAGCACTCTGTTAAGAGCGGTCAGG
>OW240914.1:297959603-297977642 GCA_933207985.1 Pelobates cultripes
CGAGGGAGGGGGAGCAGAGACAGAACAGCCTGCTCCCCCAGCGGCCGCCAGAAGAGCTTCCCCTGCGGCCGACATCCAAACTCTCCCTGCGGCCACAGGTCACCCCGGCCCCAGGTGCCGACGGCCCACCGGGAAATTTCCCGGTATACCGGTGGGCCAGTCCGGCCCTGGATAGGGCTTTTCCTAGGGAATGGGCTGCAGTGACTCTCCAGTTGCTACTTTTTAATGTTTAGGAGACATGCCATCCAGCAGGTGGGGCATATGGAGGCACATTACCTCCATTACAGCAATAAGGGAGTCTTATTGATTTTCCGAACCAATGTTACAGAATCGGTTGGACTGACTGTATCCTGACTTCATTTGGCCCTAGTAAATATGAGAATTGCCAATGCAGTCGAAATTCAATAATTTCACTGTATTTTGTAAATTCAGACAAAATCCAATGTTTAGTAAATAATCCTGTTAATGACTCTATCCCAAATTTGTAATCCTGACAGCTAATTATAATATAAAACTCCCATGAGTAATTGTCATGATAAAATGTATCATTCATGATTAATCTACTGAAAATAATAAATTCTACTTACTTCCCCACCCCCATAAAAGTAACTAATCAAAATTTTCCTTTTAGTTTAGTAAATCTGCATTTCGGCTTGTGCTAAACACCTTCAATATCTCCATGACAGTTGATTTGGAACATCTGTTGGCAAGGTAAAAAAAATCTTTTACCTGAAGTGTTTCTTAAAATAATTTGGCTTGTCCAGTTTGTTTTGAGTTAAAGTTGTGTACAAATATGAACTTAGATGTGCATGTTTGGAATTTATATATTGTAGTTTTTTGACATTCTCTATCTATGGTGTGCAATGAGGAACAAACACGCTTGTAATGCGACGACCAGTAAAACAAGCCAAGTCATAACAAATAGACCAAGAAATGAACATGGCATGTAGAATAAGTGCACAATTTTTGGTAATAATATCAAGCTAGCAAGCAGAGCTAAACGTGTCTGAGCTAAACATCCGATAACTAAGTCTACAGATAGCGCAACTAAGAAACAGAGATGATAGTGATACCGGAGAAACTGACGGAAGCAAAGCACAGAGGGATGGACACAGGTTTCTTCAGGAAGGAAGAGATTCTTTATTGGATCACCGATCGGGACTCAGAGGGACTAATGTCACCAAAAATACAGCAAGTTCTGAGCCCTGAACAATAGTGCAGGCTTCCTATATAGGCATATAACTCCTCCCATATTAAGCTCCACCCGCACATTCTCTTGACCAATCATTACAAATAAGAATTAACTTCCTGTTTGACCGCATGGCTTGTCCAGCACAATGGAGGAGGGGAATACTACATCCTGTATTCTTGCACATGCTCCGTACACTACTGATCGTATCTTGCCTCGTGCAACCAACTGATCTATACGTCAGCATATGCACGTACACATGCCACGTGGTAATCTCGGCCTACTAAATTTATTTTTTACCGAGATTCCACCACATTCCCCCTTTGATGCCTCTTGATATTTTACAATTACTTGAGGCATCACTTAACCTTGGTTTGCATACACCACAAGTTACCTTTGAACCAGACCAGACTTATCCTATGATGTGAATCTTCAACACTCGTCTTCCTGCATTGGTTCTTCCTGATCTAGAGCCTTATATTTATAAATTGCCATTATCTGTGCAGCAGCCTTCCTCTCTGCTATACTTTCTATCAGGCTTTGCACAGACCTAACTACTAAGGGTATAAGACACGGCAGGAGTAGACACAACATTAAAATCAGTAGGACTCCACCTACCACTGCCTTAAGCCCTCCAAACCACTCATACCAGCTACCAAACCAACTACTTGGATTGTACCCTTTCCATACCTGAGTAGGCACATGCGCTGGTTTAACCATATGGCTAGTAAGCTCAGCTATTGCTTGCCCTTCGTCATCTATTTGAAGACAGCAATTGCTCAGGTTAAACTTCCCACATACACCTCCCTCTACCGCCAAAAGATAATCCAAGGCTAATCTATTTTGGTAAACTGCTGTCCTCATCCTGGTAT
The DNA here is from genome assembly GCA_933207985.1 of Pelobates cultripes. Classification (NCBI taxonomy): domain Eukaryota; kingdom Metazoa; phylum Chordata; class Amphibia; order Anura; family Pelobatidae; genus Pelobates; species Pelobates cultripes. The sequence goes on from OW240914.1 coordinate 297,961,665, forward strand.
TATGCTTCGCTAGAAGATTGAGTGCTTGTGATGTCTCGTTAGTAATGATCTCAACCACCGCCTGTAACCTTATAATGCGGTTGAGCATATAAATAGGGGTTCTATAACCAAAGGTACCATCCTCTGCCCACGTGGCTGGCCCATAATAATCTATAATACGCTGGGAGGCCATTCATTATCTTCCCAGGCACCTATCTCTATGGGTCCCCTTTTCTTCCTATGATTCACATCATACACTTTAACACCTAAAGTCTCACCTGTTTCAATAGGCAACAAGAAGAAGGATGGTTTTAACATACCCAACACACATGTCCCTTCCCAGTCCTGTGGTAACTCCGAATAGGCCTTCTTACCACAGATCCAGTACAAATTCGCTGGGGCTCTCCAGTTAGATGTGATGGATAGATCAAACCATACGCCCTTTAAATTGGCATATCTTGCAAACGGGTTAGATGGTTCTGAGACATTTGAAGCCGACCACCAAGTTGTATTCTTTGTATCATCATCATAAGCTTTTGCCCTAGACAAGTTAATTCTCCTACAGAAGTATTATACATCATTCCTTTCCTCGCTATGCAAACATAACCTATGATGGAGGTCTTCAATCTCCACTCAGATTTACCTCTAACACTCATATGATAGTCGGCTTGTGTAGATATTAATTGGTCAACTGCCTCAGAACCGGACATTACCTCCTTTGTTTCCCAAGGCCATTGGTCTCCCATGTTAGTACCTCCACACACATAGCAGTTGGTAACATTAAGACTACCGGCAATACTCTCGGCTAAATCAATGAACAAGTTTTTAGCATTATGGGGGATCTTATTATCTATGCTCATCTCTTCACAAAAGGAATGGTATACTTGATGAGTTTGGGAGGTTACCGTATCAGTCTCTATCCCTATAAACAATATTGTCCCAGGGTCTAAACCCGTCCCATATATTTGAAACCCAAATAAATTACCATATTTATCTAAGAACTTGTCAGGGTTATTTATAAGTATATGGATTGGATTACATTCCATAGACTTACAATATGGATCAGTAGGCAACTTAGTCACAATCATGTCCTTGTCTGCTGTCTGTCCCCAAGTCGCCCACCCCACACAAGACCAATATGGGCAGAAGTTATAATCTCTATTTGGGCATCTTGGACTTACATAATTATTTTTACTACTGGGACAAATATATTTATCGTTAGACCCATACGTCCTCTCCCATCTAAGATCCCCACATACATTCCACGGCTTTCTACCACTTGATATTGCTTTACATGCATCAAATAGCAGAGCACCTGAAGAATATACGGATTCTAATACCGTCTTATTAATTAGGGTCCCCTGAGGATCTCCATTTCTGAGAGTCAAACAAATTGTACAGGGTTGATACTCAGGACTGAAGCACTTAGGTTCTCCTACTCCTAAATGACACACACTATATTCTATATTTAAGTATCTACATCTTGATACATCTCCTTACACTCATATTGCGAATGCCAAATTAGGGTCTGGGATATATGGTTACCTGTTCTTGTAGTCTTAATGCATACCTCACAGCTAGGAGTGTTGGTACCTCTACCTTCCTGAATATAAAAATACACATAAATAAACATTATAAAAAATACATCTTTCGTCGTCATCCTCAGTCTTCGTCCGTGCGAAGGCACCTCAGCTTCCAGGATGTAAGGGCTGCAGGGAATGGAGTTCTGCTCGTCTTCACAGGGGTCCCCTCAAGACTTTCCCTGACTTATACACTCGTTGGTGAGTGGACAGGCTTTATTATGGCCTTCTCACTCACTTACCAAGTCTCTGAAACAATAAAATTTGTAATCTACAAGGTTCCTCGTCACTCCGACTGAGTCGTGCGTTTTAACCGGATCTTGCAGGGATTCTCTGGATTTGCTGTAACTTGCCAGGAATCGGCTGCTGCTGGTTTAACCCTGGAGTGATGTATCCACGGAGCCACTTCGGCTACTTTTATCGCTGTAGGGGTAGACAGAAGAACAACATAAGGACCTCTCCACTTGGGCCCTAACGGCACATTATTCCACTCTTAATCCACACTTGGTCGCCTGGGTGGTAACTATGAATTGGGGGATAAATATTCACAGGTAATCTATCTTGTACCCATTTCTGTACCTCCTCCATAGTCTTACCCAACTCTACAACCTGCTGCCGGGTAATTCCTTCTCCCAACTGACTCAAATCCCCCCTTAAGTTACCAAGCACGGGAGGTGGTCGCCCGTACATGATTTCAAAAGGAGAGAGGCCCATCCTTCTGGTAGGTGTACTACGGATTCGCAATAGAGCTATGGGCAAGAGAACGTTCCACTTAAGTTGGGTTTCCTGACACATTTTAGCCAACTGATTCTTAATAGTTCTATTCATTCTCTCTACCTTACCAGAACTCTGGGGTCTATATGCCGTATGAAGCCTCCACTTTATACCAAGCATATGAGTCAGTTGTTGTAGGCACTGATGAACAAAAGCTGGACCATTGTCCCATCCTATAGAGCAGGGTAGTCCATATCGGGGTATTATTTCTCGTAGCAGGAATCTCACGACTTCTCCTGCTTTCTCTGTACGAGTAGGACATGCTTCTATCCAGCCTGAATAGGTGCACACCACTACCAGCAGGTAGCGATGTCCACCCGATTTAGGCATCACTGTATAGTCAATTTGTAAATCGGACATGGGAAGTCCCCCCATAAACTGGACTCCTGGTGGCTTTACTGGTCCTTGTCTTGCATTATTTTTAGCACACGTTACACATCTACGTACAATGGCCTGAGTCAAGTTGGACAATCTTGGTATGTAGAAATGTTTTCTGAGAGATTCTTCTGTACTGTCTCTCCCAGAATGTGTCCCGTTATGATAGTTTTGGACAATTTCTACCGCTAGTGATGCTGGAATAACTATTCTTCCATCTTCTAACTGATACCATTTGTTCTCCAAATACTTTCCAGGTTCAGTCCTTAACCACTCCTCTTCTTGAGCTGTATAAATTGGAGTCCATTGAGACAGTGGAGTTGGTATAAGAGCAGCTATATGCCCCACATATTCCTGTCTTCCTGATTCAGCAGCACGCTTAGCTGCACTATCTGCCATCCGATTCCCTTTGGTTACATCACCATCTCCTCTCAGATGCGCCCGACAATGTATAATACCGACTTCTTTCGGCTCCCACACTGCTTCCAATAGTTGTAGGATCTCAGCTGCGTATTTGATTTCTTTGCCTTCTGAATTCAATAGTCCTCTTTCTTTATACAAAGCTCCGTGGGCATGAGTGGTTAAAAACGCATACTTGGAGTCCGTGTAGATGTTCACTCTTAAACCTTCAGCCAATTGTAACGCTCGTGTCAGTGCTATCAATTCTGCCTTTTGTGCTGATGTTCCTTTTGCCAGTGGCCGAGCTTCTATCACCTTGTCTATCGTTGTTACTGCATATCCTGCATAGCGGATCCCTTCTTTTACATAACTACTGCCGCCGGTGTAATATTGAACATCAGGGTTCTGGATGGGAAAATCACGAAGATCTGGTCTACTTGAAAATACTTCATCCATTACTTCCAAACAATCATGTTGACTTTCAGTAGGTTGTGGCAAAAGGGTAGCTGGATTTAAGGTATTTACAGTCTCTAAATGCACTCTTGGGTTTTCGCACAACATTGCTTGATACTTTGTCATACGGCTGTTACTAAACCAATGATTTCCTTTGTAATCCAACAACGTCTGTACTGCATGTGGAACTCGTACATAAAGTTCTTGACCCAGAGTGAGTTTATCGGCTTCAGCTACTAACAGGGCGGTACTGTGTCAATACTCCCACAGCCATTCTTCTTTGCCCATGTACATACAGGTAGAATGGCCGTGTGTGGTCAGGTAGACCTAATGCTGGGGCACTCATCAAAGCCCTCTTCACATCTTCGAATGCCGTTTGCTGTTCTTGAGTCCATAAGAAGGGGTCGTGCTCTGTACCTTTGATAGCTGCATACAGAGGTTTTGCCAGTATCGCGTAGCTGGGAATCCATATCCTACAGAAGCCTGCTGCCCCAAGAATTCTCGCACTTGTCTTCTATTCCTGGGTATCGGTATTTGGCACACAGCTTCTTTTCTCTCTGGCCCCATAATTCTTTGACCTTCAGAGATATGGAATCCCAGATATTTGACAGTTGGCAAACACAACTGAGCCTTCCTTCTTGACACCTTGTATCCTGCCTTCCAGAGAATGTGTAGTAGATCGTGCGTTGCTTGCTGACATACTTCCTTTGTAACTGCTGCTATCAACAAGTCATCTACATATTGTAATAATACACACTCTCCTGGGATAGACTCGAAATCTAGTAGATCTTGACTTAGAGCTGAACCAAATAGGGTAGGTGAATTTTTAAACCCCTGGGGCAATCTTGTCCAGGTCATTTGGCGTTTCGAGCCCGTTACAGCATTTTCCCATTGGAAAGCGAAGATACATTGGCTTTCTGCGGCAATTCGGAGGCAAAAGAAGGCATCTTTGAGATCTAAGACTGTAAAGTAAGTAGCCCCGCCCGGAATTAAAGCAAGCAGGTTATATGGATTGGGCACGACTGGATGTATACTAACAACCGCATCATTGACTGCTCTCAAGTCCTGCACAGGTCGATACTCATCTGTACCGGGCTTTTGAACAGGCAGCAATGGGGTGTTCCAGGGGGAAGTACAGAATTTTAGGATACCATACCGTATGAACTTATCCAGATAAGATTGGATGTTCTTCTTAGCCTTCTGCGGAATATGATATTGTCTCAGGCTTACTGGATAAACCCAAGTTTTAGTTCGATTTTAATAGGTGGAATATTGCGGGCCAGTCCTGGTGGGTTGTTCTCTGCCCAAACTCCTGGTATGTTAAATAAGGATTCATCACTCCTCGGGTTTTGGCTAGTCAACACTGTATAAAGTCGCCACTCTTCTTCCTTTGGTACGGACAATGTCATAATACCTGAAGGTCCATTAAACTTTAAGGATGTTGTTCCATTTGGTAGGAACGTAATCTGCGCTTGTAATTTGGATAGCATATCACGCCCCAGCAATTGGACTGGACACTCAGGCATATAAAGGAATTGATGTTTTACTACGTGGCCTCCCAATGTACAGAGTCGACTTTTAAGAACCGGTTTTTCAGCACTTCTTCCAGTTGCTCCTATTACAGTAATAGTTCTTCCAGATGGAGGAGCAACTAGATTAGTCACCACCGAATGTTCAGCACCAGTGTCGATCATGAACGCACTCCTTTTTCCCCTATTGATACATCGACCATAGGCTCCGCTCGACCAAGGGGGATGGAGCCCGGTCGGTATCAATAGTCCTCCATGACCGTGTCAGCCAATCCCACAAAGTCCCTACCTTCTCTATCGCGAGACCTTTGCGCTGCTGGATAGTACCTATCTTCCTTACACTTCCTCTGTTCCCATTACTCCCTCTATTACCATTACTCCCTCCGGGGCCTCCTCTACCTCTCGCTCTGCCTCTAAAGTTTCCGTAACCTGCCCTGGGTAAGTCTCTCTCATACTGCTCTCTTTGCGGACACTCGTTCCTCCAATGCCCTTCTTCCTTGCAGTACGCGCACTGATTCCTACTCAAAGGCTCCCTATTCCATCTACCATCGCCTCTATCTGGGCCCCGTCTATCTACGCCTGCGATCGCTACCGCTAGCATATCTGCCTTTCTACGCATCTTGCGCTCTTCCTCTTTCTTACTTTCTGTTTCCCTATTCATATATACTTTGTTCGCTACCTCCATTAGTTGGGTGATAGACATACCTGCAAACCCTTCTAATTTCTGTAGCTTGCGCTTAATATCTCCGTAAGCTTGGCTGACAAAGGCGGAGTTTACCATTCGGGAATTATCAGCGTCTTCCGGATTAAAGGGGGTATACAAGCGGTATGCCTCCAATAATCGGTCATAAAAGACACTGGGCGCTTCATCACTTTTCTGAATCACCTCAACTGTCTTCGACATGTTAATAGCTTTCTTCCCTCCGGCTTTCATGCCAGCAATTATAGCATCTCTATAGGCTTTAAGTTGAGCCATATCTGCGCCATTTACATTCCAGTCAGGATCGGTGTTAGGGTAATGTGTTGCGGCCCATGCTGCCGGATTGGCTTGATTTAAAGCACGGGCTCTCTCCTCTAGCGCCTTAATGGCCGCTTGGTTAATCCTTGTCCTTTCCTCATTATTGAACAATGTCATTAATAACTGCTGGCAATCAGCCCATGTCGGGTTATGTGTCTGAACTATCGAGGTGAACAGATCGGTCATAGCTTGTGGTTTCTCAGTGTACGAGGAATTGTGGGTCTTCCAATTCAAGAGATCGGTAGTCGTGAACGGGACATATACGAAGACTGGGTCAGCATGTGCCATTTGACCTGCGGCATCGATATAGGCTGACCCAGGATTCAGACGAAGAGGCATCTGATAATGTTTTAATTGTTGGGTACCGGTCAGTTGTCGGGTTAGTATGGGGCTACGTGGAGGGGCGTCAGTTAAAGGTTCCGGTCGAGAGGTAATAGGGCATGAGGATGTGGGAACTTGATTTTGGGGAAAAGTTAGTGAATAGTATACTCCGAGCCGAGCTAGAAGAAGCTTGACCGGAAGTTTGAAGTGGCGCCAAATCAGGATATTCAGATCTAATGGGGGTTGGTCCTGGTTCCGGAAGGGGAGTTTTAATACGAGGTGGGGTGGATTCTGTACTGGAGGAGGAAGCGGAAGTGGATGGGGCAATAGGGGAAGGGGTGCAGAACTTCCTGCATTCGCGTCACTTCCTCTTAAAGGAAAGTAAGGGGGCGGCAAAGGGATCTCGGACTCAGGGGGCGTGTCCAAAATGGGCCTAACACCAGTCCTAGTGGACAAACAAGTCCTGGCCACCATGAGGCGACATTGCTCCTCGTGGCATATCCGGATCCATTTTGGCGAGTCGTTTACGGCCTGCCCCAACAATCAATGTATGGAAACTGTCCGTAAAGTTCAGGCCTACCTGATACAGCCACGTGTACACGCTGTACCAGGGTTGGATCCAAACTGCCACGCGGCGGCCATGCCGCAACCAAAATAGGCCACTCCCTAGTGCACAAAGTGACCAAACGTACAGGAGACATTTTAACCCCCAAAATCACATGTTTTGAATCCCTTTTTAAAATTCTTTACCATACAACCTAAGGGATCCGAAATCGTTGACTCTGACGCGCCCATACTTATCAATGGAACGTCGTTGACAACGAATACTATGCACGCGTTCTTATTCAACAGTCACACCCGTTTCCTCTGGCAACAGCACCACGTGGTACAGTTACCGAGTGAAACGTACACAATAACACAATAATCACTCAGGGAATTCCCGTACACACACAGCTGTTACACCAGTCACTAAATAATCAATATTATGCCCTTTGGCGAAACTATACAGTCACCCACGCTATAATTCTCTATATATGAATTACCCGTCTATAACACACCCCAGTAACATCGCCTTTTACTAGTATCGGTTACAGTACGGTTAGCATAGGTCAAAGCACAATTTAAGGTCACAATACAATTATTAGTGGTTACGGTGTTAAACATGCAATAGACGACAATGATTAGTACTTATATACAGTGTCAGTAAATATACAGGGTTATGGTACCGTGCACTATGATACAGCAACACACTATTAACACTCTCGCTAGACAGCTGAGCTCGCGCTATCTAACAAGATATACACTATACTAACAATCTTTAACACATTTACAATCCCAACTAAACTATTGGCCAGTACCTTGAATGGACTACCTAAAACTATATACACCCGTTTTGGTTAGCCACACTGCCCAAGCACCACATATAGCGAACTAGAGGGCGGAATTTACAAAATTGCCCTTCTAGTCTATTTACTCTATCAAAAATCTAGTGGGTTCCAAATTTACACGCCTTCCCACTTAGCCAAGATAGGTTGAGAGCTAGCGAACCGAATTTACACAGGCGCCGCTTAGTCTCCCGGTCCCTCCGACCTAGCGAACGTAATATACACCCTAGAACGCTAGTCTAGACAAGACACCGGTGTCCGGCTAGGGCTATTTACACAGGACCCCGCCTGACTAACCAGATCAAACGGTCTTACTAAAGAGCGTTCGATCGAGCGGTGCGCCTTCGCTCCTTCCCTCCGACAGAGGGGGCAGATTCCATACACAGATTTAAACCCCTTTTGGGCCTACCGCACAATCGGTATACCCCTAGTGGGTCTGCCGTCTAAAACAGCAGTTGTCTTACCTCCTCGTTCCTGAACCTGAGTTCACACTCATCGACGGGGACACCCCAGCACTTCTTACGTAGAGGCCGATGATCTCCTGGACAACAGACCAGTGGCGCCGAGACGAAGGGAGGTCCACGCAGAAGTTCAGGGGTGCAGCCGTAGAGAACGTGGGCAAAGATAGACCGTCTCACGCCTCTGCCTCTCAGCTACCGTTGAACGATGAGCTTCCCGGCCAATGCACCAAATGATACCGGAGAAACTGACGGAAGCAAAGCACAGAGGGATGGACACAGGTTTCTTCAGGAAGGAAGAGATTCTTTATTGGATCACCGATCGGGACTCAGAGGGACTAATGTCACCAAAAATACAGCAAGTTCTGAGCCCTGAACAATAGTGCAGGCTCCCTATATAGGCACATAACTCCTCCCATATTAAGCTCCACCCGCACATTCTCTTGACCAATCATTACAAATAAGAATTAACTTCCTGCTTGACCGCATGGCTTGTCCAGCACAATGGAGGAGGGGAATACTACATCCTGTATTCTTGCACATGCTCCGTACACTACTGATCGTATCTTGCCTCGTGCAACCAACTGATCGATACGTCAGCATATGCACGTACACATGCCACGTGGTAATCTCGGCCTACTAAATTTATTTTTACCGAGATTCCACCACAATAGGGTGAGAACCTAAGAGGTCCCTGAAGTAACAGACAAACTGGTAAGTTACACAAGCCCAACATATCCAGAGAACGGATATGTTGGGCTTGTCTATAGCAGTCTATGTTTATTGTATTGACTCGAGGCACCATCTGGGCTTTAAACTCAGGTTCTCTTACTTTTCTTTGTAACCACAACATCTCTTAAATTCTCCATTAAACCCAGCGCCATCTCTCCTTGTAACCACAGATACATTACTTACAGAAACATACATTAACTTACCATTTGTAGCCCTGCATGTACCTCACTTATTGAGATTGATAACTCTTTGTTCCAATTTGCTTCTAATCGGTTTACCTTTTCCCACCAATATCTGTCTGCACATCACTAAAGTACTCATTTCCTATCAGTTGATGGACTGTACTCCTCATCAAGATAGTTTTTAGCCAGATTATTTTTTCCATTAAAGATTAATCATATGTGGTCTCATTGCTTCTTTTACCATGATTACACATAGTTATTTTTGTCCTCTCAATACTTAGTAATATTATAACTATACTGCCTCTGCTGCACTCTGTCTTAAAGCTTCCACCATAGAATTTCTTCACTGCAAGATGCATTGAAGATTGTAAGACCAGAAGGAGATATTTCATTTCCAGAGCCTGGCATTCACACTTCTTATTCCTAACATTCCTTATATCTCTGGCTAACTGATGGAGTAATCAGTAAACATTTTTGTTACACAAGTTGCCAATTTCACACCTTAATGAAATGTATTATGCACCATTATGAAATCTGTAGAAAAGATGCTCAAGCACTAAAATATAATTATGGTGGGAGATGTCTGTGCAGTCGTACTAACTCTCGATACTTAGTTCCTCGAGTTAATGATTCGTTTAACCCAATAAGAGTATGATTTGAAAGGGCTCTTAGGGCTGGAGAGATATCAACATGGACGGATCATCGATTCAGGAGCCACAATCTACACACCCGGGAAAGATTTCCCAAGGCCCTAGGCAGGCTGCCAGATTGGGGCCCCTCCTAGAGTCCTGGGTTCTGGTCAGTGAATGACGTTGTGTAGATGGTTGAATGTTGTGTGCTTGAAAGTGTGTAGTGTTGTGTGCGGTGGCAGAATTTTGTGTGTGGAGGAGTCTGACTGTGTTGGGAGAAGCGGTTGAGTGTGTGGGTAAGTTCTTATCACTTTATTAATCTCCGATTGTCTCTCTCTCAGCCCCCGCTATCTTTATGTCTCATTATAAGACCCCACTTGTTTCTCTCTGTCTCTTTGTGACCCCACACTTGTGTCTCTCTATCAGATCTCATTTGTGTCTCTCTTTGTTTCTTTAGCTGCCCCCAATTTGCAGTCATTCTGCATTGGGCTATTGCTGACACTCCTTGGCCAGTAGCATTATATAAGTAGTTAGCTTTGCAAACTAGTGTAAGCCGGTTAGGGAGAGGTGCTTTTTTGGAAATCAGCACAAGACTGCATAGCTGTCCAGGCCCAATGTCAGAGCTGGGGCTCCAGGTTCAGACAAGAGTCCACCACCTCATAGGTTAGCCAGCTCTGATTACATAACAAGTGATAAGATTCTTCACTGAAACTGCATAACTTCATCAAGAAGCAGACAAAAAATATTTTAAGCATTACAATCTAAGTATAAAATTTTATCTATAGCAAAAAATAGACTCATGCAATTGCAAGCAAAGTACCGTAATTTGTACAAGCGAAAAATCTTGTTCAGTCACAAACAATCATGAAAAAAAATGAATGCACGTGGGTTGCTGTGAGGCTTATAGGTAGCATGCCCCTGTGGACACGGGATACTGATGTTGTTTTAATTTACAGAGTACAAGAGGACAATCTTCTTCTTACCCCATTCTACATGTGCTTTATTCAGTAAGCAAGTATTTATGGATCTGAAAATAACAGTTGTTATTTCTGGACTACAGGTGCCATTTGTGACGGTAGTCACCATCACCAAGAGCTTAATTAGGTATTTGGGTGATTCCTATGTTTAAGCCACAGTGTGTCCATTGTGGGTGCAGGGTGTGTGCAGTGACGTATTTGCTGCGAGGCAAACAGGGCATTTGCCCTGGACAGCACTTTCCAGGGGGCGGCAAAAAACGCTGCCCCCAAATGCCCAGGCAAATACCTTGTTAGCCTGGTGGCAGACGGCTAGCTGAGTTCCAAGGCGGGCGACGAGGGAGTGCTGATTTGTGAGCTCTCTCTGCTCAGCTCCCTGAGTGCCGCAGAGTGATGCTGGGGGCCGGAATATGATGTCATTGGGATTCCCGCCTTGGAATTCAGCTAGCCACCCAACTGCCTGCACGCCTGCCTCCCTCCCTGCCAAAGCAGCCCGGCCAGCAGCACCAGGTATGAAATCCACCCAGCTCTCAAAAAGGTAGGGAGGCTGGGTGGATTTAAATTAAAATTAAAAAATAATCTGTGAATGTTGGGGGGGGAGGGGAAATGTGTGTGTGTGTCTGGCTGGCAGTGTGTGTGTGTGTGTCTGGCTGGCTGGCAGTGTGTGTGTGTCTGTGTCTGGCTGGCTGGCAGTGTGTGTGCGTGTCTGTGTTTGGCTGTCAGTGTGTGTGTATATCTGTCAGTGTGTGTCTTTGAGTGAGTGTATGTCTGTCTGTCGGTGTGTGTCTGAGTGATTGTATGTGTCTGTGAGTGAGTATGTCAGTGTGTGTCTGTCTGTAAGTGTGTCTGTAAGTGTGTGTGTGTCTGAGTGATTGTGTGTGTCTGTCAGTATGTGTCTGTGAGTGAGTGTGTGTGTCTGAGTGATTGTGTATGCCTGTCAGTGTATGTGTGTGTGTCTGAGTGATTGTGTATGCCTGTCAGTGTATGTGTGTGTGTCAGTGAGTGTGTGTCTGCGTCATTGTGTTTGTATGTCAGTGATTGTGTGTGTCTGTCAGTGTGTGTCTGTGAGTGCAGTGATTGTGTGTGTCTGTCAGATTGTGTCAAATCAGTGTGTGTCAGTGTATCTGAGAGTGAGTGTGTGTCTGTCAGTCAAAGTGTGCGTTAGTCTTTAACAGGAAGAGGTGTGGAATTGACAGGAAGGGGTGGGGCAAATGTAAATTAGGGGGTGTCCGAGTTCCGTCATGCCTAGGGCAGCACAGATCCAAAATACACCATTGGGTGTGTGTAATGTGGTTGTTTGGGGTGAAATATTAATGTGCTCTCATGTCTTGCTAATGCTTGCAATCAACTTGGTGGATTTGGCTGTGGAGCCTGTACAGCGCCACCTGTTGGATGCAAGGATCCAGCAACAGCCATTTGCAATTATGCACTACCAGAATAGCGAGGCTTGCTAATTTGCATATTTGAGTAGATTTGCACAGGCCTGGACTGGCCATCGGGCACACCGGGCAAATGGCCGGGGGGCCACGGTGGCCATGGGCCGAGGCCGGCAGGGGAGGTCCCAGGATCTCCCCTGCCGGTCTATGCCGGGCCGGCACTATCCGAGCGCCGGCCCCGCTGTATTCCATGGAGGGCCGGTGGGGAGATCAAAGATCTCCCTCACCAGCCCATTTAAATAGACCTGCGGCTGGGGAGGGAGAGGACCCCGCGGAGCTCTATCTTGCAGCTCCGCCGGGTTCCTCTTGCGAGATCGGGAGCATTGCCATGGCAACGCCCCAATCTCGCGAGAGTGAACTCTAGCCCTCAGGCTAGAGTTCACTCACCACTGGACCACCAGGGATGGTGTGCGAGTGCTGGTCCCCCCCCTACCAGACACCACGTGCCTGTCCCCCCCCTCCCAGTCTAAAGATAAGAAAGGAGGGGGGGATTTAATGCCTGCTTAGTTTTTTTTATTTGTATATTTACCCCCCTTAGTTTTTTATTTGTTTATTTACCCCCAACACACAACATTTATACACACATCATACACAGCACTCTCACACACATCATACACAGCACTCTCACACTCAGCACTCTCACACTCAGCACTCACTCTGACATACAGCACTCTCACACACAACACACTCAGCACTCTCACACTCAGCACTCTCACACATCACTCTCACACACATCACATCATACACAGCACTATCACACTCAGCACTCACACACATCACACACAGTACTCTCACACACATCATACACAGCACTCTCACACTCAGTACTCACTCTCACATACAGCACTCTCACACACAACACACTCAGCACTCTCACACATCACTCTCACACGCATCACATCATACACAGCACTATCACACTCGGCACTCACACACATCACACACAACACTCTCACACACATCATACACAGCACCCACACACACAGCACCCTCACACAAATCAATCACACAGCACCCTCACACACACAGCACCCTCACACAGCACACCTCACACACAGCATCCATCACACACACATACTGCACCCCTCACATACACACACAACCCCCCGATACACTGCATCACACACATACGCAATACTTCCAAACATATTTATATTATATATATATATATATATATATATACACACACACAGCACCCCTCACACACACAACACCTCTTGCACACACACACTGCACCCCTAAACACATTACATTCCAGACACACACTAGATCCTTTACCCAACTCTGGATCATCTACACACATACACACACTAGATCCCTATATACACTCTGAATCCGTTATATACGCACGCTCACTAGATCTCCTATACATATTCTGGGTCCTTCAAACACACGCAAGACATACATTATATACATACACACACACACACACACACACTCTGGATCCCCTATACACACACTAGATTCCTTGTAAGCAAACACATACTACATTCCCTGAACACACACTCTCTACAAACACTACATCACCTATACACACACACACACACTATATTCTGTATGCACACACTTGCTACATCCCCTATACGCACATTCTCTACAGCCCCTAGCCACATATGCATTACATTACACCACAAACACAACACGACTAAAACCGACCTTATTACACAATACCACACCACGACCAGCTCACTCTGCACACATGCAATACCACAAGCAGGCTCCAAACACATGCACAATACTCTTCCCTGGCCCTTTTGTCTCCTGGTATCCATTTATATAGACACCAGAGACAAGTTGCAAGGAAACACAGTGCAAGCATGTTATTAAATTTGCTTCGCCTGTGCAGAACAAATACAGGGCTTTTTTCTCATGCTAGAGCTCTTCAGCAGAGCTCTGCGCATGGTCTGCCCTGGAAGAGCATTGAACCAACATGCTCACTTTGAGAGGGGGCATGTTTGTCATGAGTGATGACAAAATACACCCTCTCTGCCCTGCCCCCTTCTTAGTGGGCCGCTGTGATAAAAAAAATGCCCGGGCCGAATTTTTTTCCCAGTCTGGCCATGGATTTGCATATTGCTAATTCTGCAGGCAGGAGATATATTTTTCTGTTAATTATGGTCTTTCCCACCCATTTATAAATATGTAATTATAAGTTGTCACAGTAATCTATAAATAATGAACATATGGGCTAGTCCCGAGAAAAATAAAGTTGTTACTTCCTTTTGGAACCTGTGTCCTGTGTGGATTTGTAGGATCCCAGTGACAGAGTCTTTGGACCTGTTTGCTGGTTGCAGGATCCCTCTACCTATAGGCTAAAGCAAGAGAGCTAGGCCTGAGAGCCCCAAGTGCCTTTGTAAAGGCAATAACAATAAACACTGTAAGGTCCAGAGGATTAGGCAGAGGGGATGATCCCAACCTGGAACAAGAGCTGCAGCCTGGTCGGGAGGAAGAGCTCCGGAGCTTCGGCGACTGAGATTGAAGCGTTCCAGGGTCTCTGCAAGCGGCTAGGAAGTGGACTGGGTGGAAGTACTCCGTTGGAGTACTGGAACTCCGTCACACCATTATATCAATGTGATAACTGTCTACTACATTTACTGTGTGAAATGAAAGTTTAAAGACCACTCCACAGGAACAATTCTGAAAATAAAGTAATAAATTACTGTTTAGTAGATATACCCCAATGAATATATGCATTTATTTTTCATGCAAATATTCATTGCAGGTATATCTTAAAAGAACTTGCAAAAGCTGCCGTTCTTATGAACGGCAGCCTTTGCAAGTCCTCCCTTTTTCCCTCAAAGAGACTAACCGTCTCTTCACGG
The DNA here is from genome assembly GCA_933207985.1 of Pelobates cultripes. Lineage (NCBI taxonomy): Eukaryota > Metazoa > Chordata > Amphibia > Anura > Pelobatidae > Pelobates > Pelobates cultripes. The sequence goes on from OW240914.1 coordinate 297,976,711, forward strand.
GGAAAAAGCCTATCAGAGGCTTCTCAGTAAGAAGACTCGGAGTCTATACCCCTGTGTAAGTGCGTACCTGCCTGTGTGTGCACGTTTCCTCATGTGCATGCACGCACATTCTGCACAGTTATCAGAAAGAACGCTGCACTGATCTGAGGTCTGAGAAGAGGTCTGTGGGGAAGGCAGGTGTGCACTACTTGAGCTAATGGAAGTAGTGGAAGAAACCTCCCTGACAGCCAGGAGGTGTTTCTTTAATTTATTACAAAACTGCCATTGTCTCATAGAAATCACACTTTTATAAAGTGCTTTTTTAATTTGATATTCAACACCCATAACGCTGAAGGGCTTTATATGTGGGGAGTGAACCTATAAGTACAGCTTTCTTACTTTGTTTCCAGCGCACAGACTCCTCAGCCACAGCCTACCGTTCCACCTTGGTTGATGAGGCATCCATATCGGCGAACTCATCCACTTCAGTGGGTGCTTCTCATAGACAAGCATTGGGGATGGGAACGCATGCTCAGCAAAGCGCCACACTCTTCTAATCCCTTTAGTAGTCCATCAGGTAGAGATACCTAGCCACTCTTCATCAAAACACAGAACATAAAAAGTGATTATTTTACCATACAGCTGCAATTCGTTTGTTTTAATAAAATAGCAATATCAGAAGTTCAAATGCCAACCGTATTTGCTCTCCATCAGGTCAAAGTTAATTTTAGTTCATATATACCTTGAAACCGGGTACTCAAAATACCTAAAATTGTAATAATTACTGACATTGGTGTTGCTTGGAGCTGCTGAATCATAGTTTGCTTTCACAAACTAATATACTCTGTCAACCGCCAACATGGAGTTACTGTTATCATATGGTGGGGTGGGATGCTGGGAATAAGAAAAAACATAGGAATTGAAGAGAGATGAAGATGAACAGGAGAGGAAGG
>OW240914.1:297977742-298078220 GCA_933207985.1 Pelobates cultripes
GGGGTATGAAAAACGGGGGGTAAGAAGAACAAGGGGGAGTAAGAAGAACACAAGGAGGAGGGGAGAGAGTAAGAGTGAGGAGAAGGGGAGATGAGGAGAAGGGGGACTGAGAAGAACACAGGGAGGGTGGGTGGTGAGGAGAACACAGGGAGGGGGAGGTGAGGAGGACACAGGGAGGAGAGGGGGTAAGGAGGACACAGGGAGGAGAGGGGGTAAGAAGAACACAGGAAGGGGGGAGTTGAGAACACAGGGAGGGGGGAGGTGAGGAGAACACAGGGAGGGGGGAGGTGAGAAGAACACATGGAGGGTGGATGAGAAGAGCACAGGGAGAGTGGGTGAGTGTGACAAGAGACCGCTACGGGAGGGTGGGGGAGAGGAGAGACCACTAAGGGGCAGGGGAGAGCTAGAAGGGACAGCTCTATAGGACAGGGGGCAAGACAGGGAGCTCTTTCACACTACGCGCACACACACACAATGCATCCCTATACATACACAGAAACACACAATGCATCCCTACACACACAGAAACACAACATGTTTCCCTTACACACAGAGAAACACACAATGCATCCATTACACACAAAGACAATGCATCCTTTGCACACATACACAGAAACACACAATGCAAACCCTTACACACACACACTGCTTTTCTTACATACACACAGAAACACAATGCATCACTAACACACACTCAATGCACACACTTACAGACACACACCTTGTATCCCTTATGCATACAAACACAGATTCACACAATGCATCCCTTACACACAACCAGAAACATACAATACATCCCTTATACACAAATACACACTGCTTCCACTACACACAAACACATTGCATCACCTGCACAAACTGGTATCCCTATACACTACATACCATCGCAGCAGCAGTAGGTGCAGTCAGATTATAGCCTCTCCCTCGTGGTTCCGGCGCTCAGTTAGTGAGTCAGAGCACACGCTCAGAGATTCTCAGCCTGCGCTCTGACAACATTGAAAGTCAGAGCCGTGAAGGAGCGGGTATGGCAAAGAGCTACTGATTAGCATAACATCAATATCCGTTATAAAACCAGGAAAAGGTGGGTACCATTGCACTGATTTGGTGGTGCAATGGGCCACTTGACTGGTTTTGCCCCCCAGGCCTAAGGCTGCCAGCCCTCCCCTGATTATGGGGGCTGTAGTCCAAAACATCTGGAGTGCCAAAGGTTGCCTATCCCTGCTCTAGTATTTGTACTTTATGAACGCAGGGGGCTCAACCAGTTTCCAAATGTCTCTTCCTAGGTGTCCATTTTTCATCCTGTTGGCGCTGAAATATAACTAAATAATCTACGGGTAGATTGGAGTCACTAGTCCATTCATCATTGAAGAATAGATAGACCCCTGTCCAGGGGATAAGGCCTCAGGCGTACTCTAGTATATGTACTTTGTAGAATCCAGGGGGCTCAACCACAGTTTCCAAGCATCACTTCCTCTGTGCCCGTTTTTCATCCTGTTGGCACTGCTGCCAAATGAGCTGCTGAATGGATTCTCGGACTGACACCTTTCTGGAGGCTAAAGGCTCAGTGCAGATATATTTCTGGGGAGGATTTCTGAGGCACTGCTGGCTTATTAATTTTCTTTTTGGAGCCGGTCCTTGGTTGCGCAGTGAGTCTAATACTCAGTGGTGTACTAAGGGGGGGCGGTCCGCCCCGGGTGCCAGCAGGGTGGGGGGTGCCTTGGGAGGGGGCGCTGGCCCCCCTCCTGCTGCAGCCGCCCGAGCGCTCTGCAGAGAGCCTCAGGCAGCTGCAGCTTTGCCCGCCCGGGCGCAGCCTGAGGAGAGGGGCTGAGCGCTTCCCTCCTGTCACTCCCTCCCTGTAGCGTGACCGAGCCCTGTATCATGGTCCGCGGGTACATGGAGCATCTGTCTCCTATACCCGGCCTGACTAACAGGAAGTACACACTGAGTGTGCACTTCCTGTTAGTCCGGCTGGGTGCAGGAAACAAAAGCTCCCTGTACCCGCGGACCATGATACAGCCTACAACTAAGGTAAGGGGAGGGAGTTGGAATAAGGAGAGATGGGGGCTGGGGGAATAAGAGAGATGATAAGGAGATGGGTGGAATAAGGAGAGATGGGGGTGGAATAAGGAGAGATGGGGGAATAAGGAGAGATGGGGTGGAATAAGGAGAGAGATGGGGTGGAATACAGAGATGGGGTGGAATAAGGAGAGATGGGGGAATAAGGAGATGTGGGAGAATAAGGAGAGATTGGGGGGAAACAAGGAGAGATTGGGGGAATAAGGAGAGATTGGGGAATAAGGAGAGATAGGACAAGGAGAGATTGGGAGGGGGATAAGGAGAGATTGGGTAGGGGATAAGGAGAGATTTGGGTAGGGATAAGGAGAGATGGGAAGGGGGATAAGGAGAGATTGGGAGGGGAATAAGGAGAGATGGGGGGATAAGGAGAGATTGGGAGGGGGATAAGGAGAGATGGGGGATAAGGAGAGATTGGGAGGGGGATAAGGAGAGATTGGGGGGGATAAGGAGAGATGGGGGGAGATAAGGAGAGATGGGGAGGGGGAAGGAAATTGGAGAGGGGGGATAAAGAAAGATTGGGAGAGGGGGATAAAGAAAGAAATTGGGAGGGGGAGAGAGAAGGAAATTGGAGGGGGGGGGAGAGATTGACATTCATCACACACAATGCACCCCTTGCACACAGAAAAACACACAATGCATTACACACACTGCACACACAGACACACATACACAAGCAATGCAACCGTTACACACAATGCATCCCTTACACACACAGAAATACACAATGCATTCATTACACACACTCAATGCATCTCATACATACACAGAAACACGCCTTGCAGCCCTTACACATACAAACACAGATTCACACAATGCATTCCTTACACACATATCAGGACATCCCCTACACACTCCACCCCCTGTGAACAAACTCATTGGTGGAACATGAAGGTGGACCCTGGGACCCAGACCTTGAGCTGTGTAAAGGGCCCCCAAAAAATGGAGCTGCTTCCCGTTCTCCCAGAACATTGATTTTTGTGACCACAGTTACAAATCGCCTCCAGAGAGCCTGTTCTACACCAGATCAGTGGAGACAGACTGCAGCTAGAGCCCATCTTCATCCTCATCTGGTTGTAAGTAGGCAATCTAGTATATTATTCGTGGCACTAATCTCTAATTTACCTCACATTAAAGAAACACTATAGTCCCCAGAACCACTACAGCTTAATGTAGTGGTTCTGGTGGCTATAGCCTGTCCCTGCAGGCCTTTTAATGTAAACACGGCGTCACTGCAGCACTGGCGTTAGATAACATGGCAAATCATATGGGTGGGGCATTGTGATGTCAATTGGGGGAGGGCAAACTTTACATTTGCCTAGGGCGGCAAAAATCCTTGCACCGGCCCTGGCTGGAGGGGGCTGTGTGAGTTGTGGCTGCACAGTGCCCCATGGTAGTTAGGGTGCCATGTGGCCAGTACAGCTCACACAAGCAAACAGCTGATAAACTGGCTACACGGAGGAAAAGTGGGGCGGAGCTAAGCAAAATCGGAAGCGGAGCCAAACTGGCGCTGGGGGTGGGGCTTTTGGGGGGGGGAGGAAAGGGGGTGCCAAGCACAGGATCCGCCCCGGGTGCCAAATGCTCTAGGTACGCCCCTGCTAATACCCTCTTCAAAGGAGCCCAGGAAATCATGGCAGGAAGGTCAAGTTGAGAGTTCCAGGAATTCTCTGACTCTCTGTAACTTTCCTATCACTGAGGTACACTGAACAGCTAGAGATATGTCTCTATCAGAATCCTGCTAGAAGAATGATGCAGGACAAGCAGAACATGATAGAACCCCTTCTATGACATCACTCTCATAATGGCATCCATAGCAACAGCACTAACTCCTCCCCAAAAACAGGAACGCAGACACACTCAAAGGGTTATTTACTGAGATGTTAAAGGGACACTATAGTCACCTGAACAACTCTAGCTTAATTAAGCAGTTTTGGTGTATAGAACATGCCCCTGCAGCCTCACTGCTCAATCCTCTGCCATTTAGGAGTTAAATCCCTTTGTTTATGAACCCTAGTCACACCTCCCTGCATGTGACGTGCACAGCCTTTCATAAACACTTCCTGTAAAGAGAGCCCTATTTAGGCTTTCTTTATTGCAAGTTCTGTTTAATCAAGATTTGCTTATCCCCTGCTATTTTAATAGATTGCTAGACCCTGCAAGAGCCTCCTGTATGTGATTAAAGTTCAATTTAGAGATTGAGATACAATTATTTAAGGTAAATTACATCTGTTTGAAAGTGAAACCAGTTATTTTTTCATGCAGGCTCTGTCAATCATAGCCAGGGGAGGTGTGGTTAGGGCTGCATAAACAGAAACAAAGTGATTTAACTCCTAAATGACAGTGAATTGAGCAGTGAAATTGCAGGGGAATGATCCATACACTAAAACTGCTTTATTTAGCTAAAGTAAGTTAGGTAACTATAGTGTTCCTTTAAGTGTCAATAATTCATCATAAATGTAACATTGGCCAAACTAGTCAATTTTAGGCTGTTTTGGCCAATAACTTAACATTTACTTTCTGAGTTTCTGAAAATTCACACTTTAGTAGAAAACCCTGCCAGAGTTATTTATGTTAGTTACAAATGGGAATTTTCTGGAATTCAACATTAATTTATATCTTAAGCCCTAATAGCCTAATTCACACTAATTACAAAACCCATATGATCCTTTTAAAAAAATCTCACTTTGATAAAGAAATTAAAAAAAGGGGATTTGGTTACAGAATGCAATGATTTATTGCATAAGCCTACCACATCACCAGTGTATCTTGCTCTTCGCAGATTAATAGACACCTTGGAGTTTATTATTTAAACCTAGAATTATGGTGAAGTGATAACCCAGTGGACGGATATAACTGGACTGCTACAATCAACTGCCAGCAAATCCCGTCCTGTTACAGCAACAGCTTCTACCACAAGTCACTATGCATTATTTAAAGCTAACCCGATATAGTCTGCCTTAGTTTCAACTCCTCTGTGAAAATATACATAATCCCAATTAGATCCATTTGTTGGGGTCATGTACTCTACACAGTGTCAAAAGCATCTCTCTGGTATTTTAGCCCATGTCCGCTGGTAATGGATATAGCTGCTCATCCCACAGATATACAGGTGAACTGAGCTCTAGTGACCAGGCACGCTATGGCAATAAACTGAAGTCCAGCATTGTGTTAGGACTTATTTTCCTGGTTAAAACACCCATTACCAAGTTGAAATTCTATGAATGGATACACCTAGTTGGCAATAATGTTGTAATGGTGTACGGCACACAAATATTGCTCCACTTTTATCAAGGGGCCAAATAAATGTGATTTCCCCACCAGCCATATGACCCAATCAGGTCCGCCTTCAGTGCCGTGATCTGGGGCCTGCAAGGGTCCCTGTAGATATATGTGGTTTATGTTGATTGAGTATTCAGAAGTTGGACTCCAGAGGCATGATCTATATACCAAAACCCCTCCATTAAGCTAAAGTTGATGTGGTGCTTATAGCATCCCTTTAAGGAATTTGTGAGAACATCCAGTATCGAATCCTCTCCCAGTTTCCCCATTCTCTTTTAAAGGAATTTGTGCTATTAGTTATATTGTGTGATATCTTTTCCCAGACTCATTTTTTCTACGACTCCAGGAACAGTTGACAAAGGGACTTCTAATTGTAGACAACAGACCATTGTAGATTGGTTGCCTGGAAATTCCTTTTGGTTACTTGTCCTAACTAGACATGATGTAAACATGTGATGAATCATGCTTTTGGAGCACTATAACTAGATCTACCGGTAACATATAAATGGTGATTCTAGACAGCAGCTGAAGAATGTATTTCCAAGCTAGGAACTTTATTACAATCATGTTTTATTTGGGCACTAAATGGTTCATTTGCTCTTGTTGTGTGTGTTTACTTGATCACTGCCTGTGTACCCCTGTATCATGTGGATATGCTTTTCAGTCTGGTAGTCACTTTAATTATGGTTCTTATCAATTTTTACTTAAATTTTTTTTTTTTTTAATGCGTGGGGAAAAGGAAAGAAAGGGTTTGAGCGTTTTAGTCCAGCTACCAACTTTTTGATCATGAAAGTGATAAAGTTATCCATTTTCCCTTAAACTGAGCTGTAGTTGTACCGTATTGGGAGATTACACTAGACATGGCTTCCTAGGTATGTGACAAATTGGATTAAATCCATGAATTTTGCTTGAGTTACATGTGCCCATTCCAACTGTAAAAGTGTTGCCTATTTCTCTGTTTTTCACCTCCTCAATATTAATGAAATTCTTAGATTTTACTAATAAATTTATTTCTACTCACATTCATTTATAAAGAGATATTTGGATACAATTATACTTTGTAGTAGCAGACAGGCACTTAAAGCAAATCCGTTTTCCCGGCACTGCAGGATCCTACAGTGCAACCCTCCTTCCCACCCCCCACCCCATGTTGCTGAAGGGGTTAAAACCCCTTCAGACACTTACCTAAATCCAGCGCCGATGTCCCTCGGCGCAGGGTCGGGCTCCACCCATGCTCCTCCGCTGCTGACGACAGCCAGCGAGGAAGACCTAATGCGCATGCGTGCGCATTAGACCTCCTCATAGGAAAGCATTATTCAATGGGGATTCCGGCGACGCTGGAGGTCCTCATGCATAGCGTGAGGACGTCCAGCATCATTTAAAACACTTTTTGGGTTTTAAGAACCCAGAAGTCTCTATAGTGGTTGTCTGATAGACAACCACTAGAGGAGTACTTAACCCTGCAAGGTCAGTGGCGTACATACCACGGTCGCAGGGGTCACGGCTGCGACCGGGCCCGGCCCACCAGGGGGCCCGGCCGCCCCTGCGACCCGGTATGTACCCACAGGGCCAGCCTCTTCCCCTGGGGGGCCCAGGAGCCGACCACCCCAGGGCCCCCCGAGGCTGGCCCTGCTGACACCGGGTGGGCGGGTGTCCGGTCAGGCAGGCGGGCGCGCGAGGGAGCACTCACTGCTTCCTCTTCAGCTCCCTCGCGCACCGCACTGATACCGGAGCCGGAAGATGACGTCATCTTCCGGCGCCGGCATCCCTACGCGGCGCGCGAGGGAGCTGAAGAGGAAGCAGTGAGTGCTCCCTCGCGCGCCCGCCTGCCCGACCGGACACCCACCCAGGAGCCCAGCAGCACCACTGGACCCCAGGGAATCCCCCCAGCACTCCAAAAGGTAAGGAGACTGGGGGGATTAAATAAAAAAAACAAAAAAAAAAAACTAGTGTTAGTGTTTGAGTGTTAGTGTGAGTGTTAGTGTGTCAGTGTTAGTGTGTGTGAGTGTTAGAGTGAGTGTTAGTGTGTGTGTCTGCTAGTGAGTGTTAGTGTGAGTGTTAGAGTGAGTGTTAGTGTGTGTGTGTGTCTGCTAGCGAGTGTCAGTGAGTGTGTTACTGTGTGTGTCTTACTGAGTGTGTGTGTTAGTGAGTCTGTTTGATGTCTGTTAGTGAGTGTTTGTCAGTAAATGTGTGTGTCTGTTAGCTAGTGTGTATGCGTCTGTAAGTGTGTGTGTGTCTTCAGCACTTACCTTTCTCCAGCGCCGGACTCCCTTGGCGCTGGGGATCCCTCAACCTCTCAGCTCCGAATGCGACCGCGCACGCATTCAAACCGCCCATAGGAAAGCATTACTCAATGCTTTCCTATGGACGTTCAGTGTGCTCCTCTAGCGGCTGTCAGTGAGACAGCCACTAGAGGCTGGATTAACCCTCAGTGAAACATAGCAGTTTCTCTGAAACTGCTATGTTTTCAGCTGCAGGGTTAAAACTAGAGGGACCTGACACCCAGACAACTTCATTGAGCTGATGTGATATGGGTGTCTGTAGTGGTCCTTTAAAGGACCACTATAGTGCCAGGAAAACATACTTGTTTTCCTGGCACTATAGTGCCTTGAGGGTGCCCCCACCCTCAGGGGCCCCCTCCCGCCCAGCTCTGGAAAGGGGTAAAACTTACCTTTTTCTAGCGCTGGGCGGAGAGCTCTCCTCCTCCGATCCTCCTCTTCTCCTCCCCGTCGGCTGTATGCGCACGCGCGGCAAGAGCCGGTCACATAGGAAAGCATTCATAATGCTTTCTTATGGACGCTGGCGTGCTCTCACTGTGAAAATCACAGTGAGAAGCACGCAAGCGCCTCTAGCGGCTGTCAATGAGACAGCCGCTAGAGGAAATAGGGGAAGGCTTAACCCATTCATAAACATAGCAGTTTCTCTGAAACTGCTATGTTTATGAAAAAATGGGTTAACCCTAGCTGGACCTGGCACCCAGACCACTTCATTAAGCTGAAGTGGTCTGGGTGCCTAGAGTGGTCCTTTAAGTGTGTGTGCATCTGCATGCACTGGCGTACATACCGCGGTCGCAGGGGTCGCAGCCCTGTAACCCCTGCGACCAGGTGCCCACCGCCATGTGTTGCGGCCCGGCCCGCGCGGGGGGGTGGGGCCCACGGATCAATTTTCGCACCGGGGCCCCATGGATCATGTGTACGCCACTGTGCAAGGTAATTATTGCAGTTTATAAAAACTGCAATAATTACATTTGCAGGGTTAAAGGTAATGGGAGTTGGCACCCAGACCACTCCAATTTTTCTAAACATTAATTGATCTTTCAAATCAGACAATTGAACTTATGGCATCCTATTTCTACGTTTCTTTCATTAATTGCAGTTTTTGTTTGTTTCTTAATGGACTAGAGTAGAGTAGAGAGTGTCAAAACGCATTATTTAAAAAAAGGCATACTTGCATTTATCATAGTTAACTGAATTTAGGGGAACATAATAAGACAAGTTAGTTAAGCTCCAGATGCTTTCCAAATCCCTAAGATTTTAATTTGACATCAAATATTTAGCACAAATTGTTAAATTTATTCCCTAATCAAATAGTAGAAGATTTGCAACTTGATCTCATAAATAGTGACAGTCATATGCAACTCAAGCTCATGGCTATATGAATTTTTAAACTACCATGGTAATGAGGTATACGTAAAAATGGGAGGGAGAAAGTAAAAATGGATGATGAATTCTGTAACGGAAGGGGGTAGGGAGGTGGAACAATAGTTAAGCGTTTTTTAGTTATATACATTATAGGCACCAATACAAATTGTCTGATTTTGTAGCATTTTGGATAATTATCTTTTTACATGCTCACTTTCATAGTATTGTGGAATTTTTAAAAATTATATTACATTACGTATAATTTATAGAACTGTCTGGTAAATACTTGAATTTGTGTATTTCAGGCTAGACTCCTGCAATGATGGAGGATCTTTTAAAACACACAATTAATTTTTATCAGCTTTGGAGGCTGAACAGCAGCTTTTGAAGTTGTTCCATGGACTTTTCATTCAGTTGCTGGCACAATTTTGGTAACATTTTAGAAATGTGTTAGCTTTTTGTGGTCATAATATAGGAAAATATCATATTATTTATTCATAGAAACATTTCACAGTGACTGTAAAAACACTGAACAAATTAGATAGTCTACTGGAGAAATGTAGGTCTTTTTTTAAAAGGTTTTTTTTCATGAATTGCAGTTTTTGTTTGTTTTTTCACGGACCAAAGAGAGTAGAAAGTTTAAAAATGCATGCTTGCATTTATCATGCTTTATTTAAAGGAACACTACAGGGCCAGGAACACAAACATGTATTACTGACCCTCTAGTGTTAAAACCACCATCTAGCCTCCCCTTGCCCCCTTAAATATAGTAAAATCTTACTTGTATTCAAGTCTGCAGCTGCTGCCTCTGCCTCTGATGTGCCTGCATGCTGACTTCATCAGAAGTGATTCTGTGAGCCAATCACAATGCTTTCCCATTGGATTGGCTGAGACTTTCAAGGAAGAAGATCAAGGGCCAGCACAAGTCAAACACAGCCTTGGCCAATCAGCATCTCCTATTAGAGATAAATGGAATCAATGCATCTCTATGAGCAACGTTCAGTGTCTGCATGCATAGGGTGGAGACACTGAATGGCAGTGCTGCTTAATCTGCAGCACTGCCCAAGGAAGCACCTCTAACAGCCATCTGAGGAGTGACCAGTGGAGTTATTCCAGGCTGTAATGTAAACACAGCATTTTCTCTGACAAGACAGTGTTTACAGCGAAAAGCCTGAAGGGAATGATTCTACTCACCAGAACAAATACAATAAGCTGTAGTTGTTCTGGTGACTATAATGTCCCTTTAATTATTATTTTTAAATTATTAGCCCAATTTTATTTTTAATATTTTGTCCCTACAATTATCCCTACAAGGTTGTCTCCCCTCCCCCCCCCCATTTATTTATTTGCCTACTGTCTGCTTGTGTCCTCCTGACAACCACTAGAAGCACTCCCCCTGTGAGAAGAGACAGACATGGTTTTCCTAGAGAGCATTTGATTGCTGCAGCACAGCAATTTGCCACACATTTTCCATATGGAGAATTGGTGGATTGACGGAGATCATCAATTTTGAGGATCTCAGCCAAGGAGACGAATCGGCAAATCCAGCGTAGCAGGGAGAAGAAAGGTAAGTGATGCTCAGCTTTTAAAAACTCACAGGGGAGGGGGTGTAACGGATCCCATATACTCAGACTGAGTATATCCGTTGTAAATTTCCAGAGTCCCAAGGTGAAGCAGTGATTATAGCTCAGGTATACCCAAAATCATCAGCCAAGACTTGATGAAGGGTACAAGAAGAATGTTTTATTATGACCCAGTGGCCAGCTTATATACACAGACCCCCAGCATGGGGTCTCCATTCACGTGTACAGTAAGCCTGCCCAGGCGCCTCTGTGTCTGGGAGATAATTAACCATTTTGCTTAATCTAATTATCTCCCAGGCACTAGAGGTACAAAAATAAACAAAACCCTCAAAATATACATAACACATATATGAACCCCCACAAGCATTATATCCCCGGATAGCCTAGATCTGAGCCCCCAACATATCCAAATAGTGCTCAGATCCCACGAACACAGCCGAATCGCCACTGGGGTAAAGTTTTGACCGACCTCACATGTGGCGTATGCCCAAATTAGTTCCAGAGAAATAATGGTAGTGGTCAGTCACTTTCGGGAGTTCATAAACTAATAAAATGTTGAACGGTTTCCCTGGCTCATAGATAGCGATTGTTCGCCTAATTTGTGTGAACAATCCTACCGAATGGTGCTCTCCTATCTCGGGAAAAGAAGCAGGCATCAACACAAGATCACCGAGGTTCGCATGAGGATGTATCTGACTTTGAGTTCCATACGCTCGACCAACAAGTGCCGCTGCCTGCGTTCGTGCAACAAGAGGACCACCATTTTCCACAGCATGTGTTGGTCGGTTATACAAACGGCGGCCACACAGGGAGAGCACTTAAGTTTGTGGTTAGTTTGTAGTTAATGAGTCAGGAGGGTGGTTGGTGTTTGGTAGATTGCTGCTCCAGAATTTGGGAAACATGAATGGGATTCGGGGAACATAATATACGAAATAGAAGGGAAATGTCTTGAGCACAGTAAAACTAGTGTTTGTCACAGGGTGTATGGACACCAAAATGGGTAGAGTCAAAGTGTAGGGTTTTCTTGTCAAGAAACACTATAGTGTTAGGAATACAACATATTTTTCAAATTATTAAATCACTCTAAAAGTTTATACAAAAATATTAATCTGAAAAGCTTTTCAAAAATATTAAATTGAGGTCATAGTGATATACATCCATGATTTATCCTCTAAATTGCCCCAACATAGATCAGTTTTTACTGAATCAGTGACTTGGAGTAAGAGGAATTCAAAAAGGTTTCTAATGATAACTGGAATCTTTTAAAACCTAGTTATTTTAGTTTACGTTTTAATTTCACCACAGCTCATTATTGAGTGATTTACACCCCTATAGTGCTAAATGTAAAAAGTTTCATGTATCCTTCAAGGTCTTAACAGGCAAAATAGTCTTACAGAAACTTAATGTTTCCATTACAGGAAAGATGATGTTCTTAAAAATGGATTTGTTAGTTGTGAAGACTTCACAGGCGAAGGGTTTTGCCACAATGCTGGGAGAACAGAATTGTTTAACTCCTTACCTTGCAGGGAGTTTTGTTCTGTTATTGAAGACAGGCAACACCATTTTATGTAAGTTGCTTTTTTAAAAATTGTATTAACTCATTAAGGACAGAGGCAATTGTCCAAGTTCCAAACCAAAACAAAACCTGGAATTTGAGCTACATGTCTGTTCAACCATAATTTACATTTTTTATATTAAATGCACCCACACTTAGAATATACTATTTTGTTCATTTCGCATTAAATATTGATATATGAAATATAATTTAATATGAATAAAATCTAAACAAGTGTGAGAAATCAAGAAATTGTGTTATTTTCAAAGTTCTTGCCCATTTCAGTTTGTACACATTGAAATTTGCCAGATTGGTTTGTTGGACCCATGTTAACTTTGAGACCATATGACAGACCAGGAATTAAAATGATGCCCACCAATGGAATACCATTTCCAAAAGAAGACAACCCAGGGTATGACCCTTCTTTTTTAGTGGCTGCTTAGTCACAAACCCAAAGTTTGTGTTCACATTTGTTTATTGCATTCACACACAAGCTGCACTTTCACTATTACCTTGTCACTATCCATTTTCCTGCACTAAAACACTCATATTTGTGTTCATAAATGTCTCACAGGTACATGTACAGGTTTTATGGGATTTTGGAAGCTTACAGGGCAAAACAATTTGACAAAGTGATTTTATGGGCCTATGTTGCCTTTGAAACAGTATGGCAGCTTGGGTAATAACATTTCCATCATTATAGCATACTGTTTTCAAAAGTAGGCAACCCAAAGTATTCCAACTAGCATATTTTAAGTTGTTTGGTCTAGCCACTTTATCACAAATGCAGACCCCATTTAGTGGCTATACTTCTATTTTTGTTTTTAACACACATGAAAAGTAACCGTGCCCAAGGATTATGTACAAGACTTAATACGTACATAGGTCTTTTGGGATTATACACGTATTAGACCTCAAATAAAACAGAAGGAACAATAATAGCGCAATACAATATGTACAGTAAGTACGTGATAAGTGATCTAGTGTGATTGCACTCACATTTAATTGAACTATTTCAGAGCTAAGCTCTTTCAGCGCATGGACAGAACAATCCCCGTCTAATGGGGGTTTAGTGACATTATATGATCATACATTGCATAAGCCTGCCACAACGTCAATGTACCCCATCTTTGGCAGGTCCTACACTAGCAGCCTAATGTCTGCTCTTATGAGATTAACCCACTTACTTGGGCAGCCAGCCCCCCTTGTTTTATATATATATATATATATATATATATATATTTGGGAGTCTAGCCAACTCCTTGATTTTGCACCCCTCCCTGTCACAGGTGCCTCATTCCAGGTCCCTATTTAGCCTTGTACTGCAGAGAGCCCCAGATGGAATTTTTCCCCCAAGTAAGTGGGTTAATGTCATAAGAGCTTACATTAGGCTGTTAGAGTAGGACCTGCCAAAGATGGGGTACATTGACGTTGTGGCAGGCTTATGCAATGTATGATCATATAATGTAACTAAACCCCCATTATTTTTGCCTAGATTAGGTGTTTTTAAAAACTAATAAAATCTTTCAACATTGAAGTTGCTGTTTAGTGGATAGGTGAGTGCACTGGATCTTGTGTATTGTATAATTTGGCCCCCAGCGGCACCCCCATTTGTGCATGTTCAGGTGAGTGCAGCCAACCCCCCCTTGTTTCATCTAAGTTTGGATGATGGTCTTGAAAACATTTTGCCCCAAAAAAGTCTTAGCCCCATAATCACAATAAAAGACTATAGAAGTAAGTTCCTTACAAAATAGCATAGCAGTAATTTGTGAAATAGCAAGCATAGTTAGCATGCATGTGCAGCAAAAAACAACAATTCTCTGTAGATTTATTTATTTTGCTTAGAGATTGTGGTTTTGGCTTCCAAAAAATAAAATTTCAAAGTTTTTATTTATTTATCATTTACAGAAATATTAATGAACTTAAACATTTATGAAAATAATAATCTAATATTTGAAATATTAGCATAGAAGCAGGAATACATTTTGTCACACAGCAGATCTGACCAAAATAGATAAATAAAAATAGTCCAACTATATTGAGTTATTTAAATAATTTGCTGTTATATTGTGTAATGAAAACCCAACCCATAACCAGGATATTAGAAAAATAAAATCATCATGAGTGTGTTGGCATTATGAGCACATACAGTAAGTAGTGTTGCTTGGTTAAATTCAAGCATCTGTACTATGGAGGGTATTGCAGGCTCTGCACTTTGTCCAAAGCTCTACTTGGCAGCTAGAATATGGTTCTATAGTTTGACCTATAAATTCTTCCCAAAGGAGGGAAGGAATTAAAGTGTGCAGTATCGAAAATTCAAGATAAATCACCTGTTTTGCAATTGGAGTAAGGCACACTCATGGTACTCTGAAGGTTGACAAGGGGATTCTGACAAATGGTCCCTCACTTCTGCTAGCCCTGCAGTGAGGGGGGGGGGGAGGAGGTACCATAGCAGAGGGTCTCGGCTATGTTTCTTTGAAGAGGACTTGTTTGACAATCTTTATTTTATTTTAATGAGGCGTTGAATACACGTGTACATACAGAAGGTGAGAAAAAAGAGAGGCGTATATATTCCAGCAAAGTACAATACATCCTGGTGCACTAACCCACAGTTTGCCGGTTAATATACCCTCCCTCAGCCTCAGTCTAGAACAGAACAACCAATAGTAACATCCCACTATGGCCAACCACGATGCCCAACCCCAGTACCTTCCTGAGGAACAATCTGCTCCAATAGGTTGTCCGACTACTCCTCAGCGCCTGCAGGGCCTCCCAGCATTCTGGTGGGGGGCTCCCTCCCCCGCGGCTGCTCCAGTTGTGGGCTCTGCCCCCCCGCTCCTCCTCTTGGTGCCAGCGGAGTCTCCAGTAGCCAGTTGCGGGTGCGTATGTGGGGAATGCGGAGGGTCCTCAGCGTCGGGGCGACATCATCAGGCCAACGGATATATAGCCACGAATTCCCATGCTTGATCTGAAGGCTAAAAGGGAACCCCCAGCGGTAGGGGACATTCTTCTCCAGAAGGGCAGCGGTAATGGGCCGGAGCACTCTCCTGGCATCCAGTGTCAGGCTGGACAGATCCTGGAACAGTGCCATCTCAGCACCTGGAACATGATCCTGTCAGTGCCCCTAGCGGCGACCATCAAAGACTCCTTCAATCTATAGGCATGCAGACAACACAGCACGTCTCTGGGTTTCCCATCCTGGCGTGGAGGGCCCAGTGCTCTGTGAAATTCGGTCAAATTGAATGTCTTCCGGGCACTCTTGGCCCAGGATGTGTCTGAAGAGGGCCCGCACCGTATCCTGCAGTGGGACCGCGTCCGGCAGCCCCCTGATCCGGATGTTCTGAAGACGACTGCGGTTCTCCAAATCCTCCACCTGTCGCCTCAGGGTTAAAAGGAGGTTCCCCTGCCTTGTGGCAGCTATTTCAGCCGACCTATGTTGTGAACGGCTCGCCTGTGCCTCAGTCTCCAAGGCATCAACTCTCACCTCCACAGCAGAGAGGTCTGCCCGGACTGCAGAAATCTCTTCCCTGATTGCCGATCTGAATTCCTGCAGCAGGCTATGACTGTCAGCCTTCGTGAGCATGTGTGTAGAGATCCGGGTAAGTTCTTGCCTGATCAAACACAGCGCGTCGCTCCAGTCTCCCTCCTCTGACAAAACTCCTGCGCTTTCAGTCCCTGGGGATGTCGGCGCCATATTAGCAGCCTGCCCAGCTCCTCTGAGGTCCGCCGGCGTGGATACAAAATCATCCAGGGTGCCAGTGTATCTGCGCGGAGAGCCGGTCGAGGGTGTCCCGTGGGGCATAAGCTTCCTGTTTCTGCCCATGTCAGTGCGGCGGTTCTCTCTAATTATTGCAATTAATAGGCCGAGGGCATGGAGCTCAGGCACTACGCGTCTGCTCTCATGCTCGGTCCGGCCACGCCCCCTGAAGAGGACTTGTTGAATAGGCCCCCCTAGTCAAAAAAAATATTTATTTTGGTGAGAGTCAAAGACACACTTTTAAAGAACCAGTGAGTATAGACCAAGTACCAATTTTATGTTTTATATTGTGTGTTATGTTTAAGACCCACGACATGTGAACTTATAGAGGAGATGGAAAGACTGTCCTCTTCAATAAAAGTTCATCGCATCGATAAAATCCAGTATCGGAAACGTTTTGAAATGGATTTGTCAAGATACAACTATGCTCAAACTCCATGAAACCTTCAGGAGGTAAGCAGAGCACCCCCTCTTTGGATGGATGGACAGATTGTGGGAATATAATAGAATATAGAAATGTGTGGATTATTTTCATGGATTATCTTTCTGGCTGCTAACGTACACTTACAGGAAAAAGTCACCATTAACTTAGACCCAGTAGAGCTTGTGTTCTAAAGACTGGTGACATCTTAGACTTCCAAGACTAAATGCATTTATTAATATGGAATATTGAATTGTTTCATTGTAGTTGTACTCAGCAATCTGGGACCTTCTCCAAAATAACTTTTGGCATTTCTGCTAAGTTTTTATCAGCATTTGTAGAAACGATGACTGTACAGCAGACAAGGAGAAACTGGATACTATATTTCTACAATAACTGTTCCTGGTTTTTTTAAATTAATGGTATACGTATATTGTATGTAGACAATGTGTAGTCATTCGTTTGATTAAAATACCCCGGGATGAAAGGTATGATGCAGGATCAGGTTATGCTAATGATGTAATAGATACAATTTTAGAAAGGTTTTGCCTTAGTCAAATGAAAGCTTAACTTCACATTCAAAGCTGTGGCTAATTAGCAATGTAAATATATATGAGTTTACAATCATATATATACACATTATATATTTAATTAACTGTACATCCAATATAATATTCAAATAAAACATAGTATGGAAGGCTATGTTTAAACACAAAAATCAGAACACACGAAAAAGGAAAAACTTAGTTGTAAAAAGTAATATATATATAGATTGGCCTTTAGAGGTAATTAATATGTAGCTTAAAGGTAACTTTCATACTACTGCTGCTGACCACTAGAGGTCCTCATTGTCTTTTGTATTTATATGAAGGTTGAATGTTGTCTTCCTCCCAGAAGAACTGGACAACATATGGTGTAAGCTGCCTATTTCGCACCCTGTACAATAATTTTTTTTACGAAAGTTCCTCTCATATTTTGTCAAGATGACCAAGCCAAACGATATTGGAAAGTTACAAGAAACATTTAAAAACATACATAGTAAAAACAGGTATGAAAGAATAACATTTTTTTCTTTAGCAATGCTAACATTATCTCTAGGGAATGGACATCAAATATATAAAGAGATAGTTATAGAACATTAAAGTATGGAACACACACACATTTAAATAAAATGGATAATCTTGTACATTATGCAAGCAAAACTATTAACACATTCACAGATTTCATAATAAATGTATTATATGACGTTTTGGTTTTCTTTCTGCACCTCTAAATCAGTTTTCAGCATCAACATCTATGCTGGGAATTGATTGACAGATCAGAACAGGAGAACCCCTTTACAGACCGTTCTCCTGCTCTATATAACGGCAAACAAAATACAGTGCATACAATGTAGTTGCTGTAGTATTCTTTTGGCATCTCATGCTTTCTGGAGGAATATGTCATGTGTCGTGCCATTGGGTTGGACTGCAGGAACACAACCCTGAGCAGGTCCAATGGCATCAGGAGTAAGGGCAAACAAAGGAGTGAGGGGGTAAGTGCTACACTGGTTTAACACTCATGGGTCCCAGATCAAGATGCGGACAGCAATGCTGTAGTGGGGGTGACCTTTAGTAAATATAATAATAAAGTATCAAACCAGAAAATGTACATTCAGATATTATCTAGCTTCCAAGAACGTCCTAGACATATGAGCAAAGATAACTGTGAATAAATGTCTGTTGTTGTTTAACCTTTTGTTGAAAAAAAAAGTACACAAAAATACTGCAAATGGTTGATATTAATGACATCAAACATGATACAAGTTTATCCCTCCCCCAAGCAAAAAAAAAAGTTTGTTAATGTGATACTGTCACTGTCTGGAGACTTTGCCGAATTCCCCGAGTCCCACCAATGCTGACATCACTGCTGGTGGTCCAGAGGCAGGTTAAGGTGAGAATATGTCACTGTGCGAGAATACAGCATTGTTGTCTATGGGGAATCCTGCATGCATGCGTGTTAGTGAGCTTGTCTGTAGTAAGCGTGCATGTGTGTGTATCAATGAGCTTGTCTGTAGCAAGCGTGTCAGTGAGCTTTTCTGTAGTAAGCGCACGTGTGTGGGTCAGTGAGCTTACCAGTAGTAAGCGTGTGTGTGTCAGTGAGCTTGTATGTTTGTTGGGGAGTTTACCTGTATTAAGCTTGTGTGTGTATCAGTGAGCTTGTTTGTTTTCACTTGTCTGTACTAAATTTGTGTGGGTGTACTAGTAAGCTTGTATAATTTGTAATATTATATTCACATTCACACACACACACTTTTTCCAGGGCTGCTTTGTGTCCCCAGTCCGGCCCTGTTAGGCTCCACCTTGTGCCAAGAAAAGTCAGGCGGAAGAGAAATACAGACATAAAGTAGTCCCTACATTGGGTTGAAATGTTTTTGTGAAAAATCAACACAGTCATAATGATTTCTTAAAGATCATATCATTATGAAATACTAATTTTTCTGGGGAATGACAGTGCCGCTTTAAATAGGTTTGGTACAATTATTGGCATCTTTCAGTCAATATTTTGTGCTACTTCCCTTTGCCAAGATAACAGCTTTAAGTCTTACGAGGTTGGAGAATATATAGCAAGGGATCGGAGTCAATTCCTCCATACAGAATCTATCCAGAATACAGAAAACAAGGCAGCTAACCTTTGAAGTTTAACACAGCTTGAAGGAAATAAATGATTCATTCGAATTGTTGGTTGGGATTCCCAGGATACACTGGCGTACATACCAGGGTCGCAGGGGTCGCGACTGTGACCGGGCCCGGCCCACCAGGGGGCCCGGCCGCCCCTGCGACCCGGTATGTACGCCCAGGGCCAGCCTCTTCCCCTGGGGGGCCCAGGAGCCGACCACCCCAGGGCTCCCCTGAGGCTGGCCTTGCTGACCCCGGGTGGCCGGTCGGGCAGGCAGGCGGGCGCGCGAGGGAACACTCAGTGCTCCTCTTCAGCTCCCTCGCGCACCGCAATGATACCGGAGCCAGAAGATGACGTCATCTTCCAGCGCCGGCATCCCTACGCGGTGCGCGAGGGAGCTGAAGAGGAAGCACTGAGTGCTCCCTCGCGCGCGCGCCTGCCTGCCTGCCTGCCCAACCTGCCACCCGCCCAGGAGCCCCACTGGACCCCAGGGAATAATCCCCCCCAGCACTCCAAGAGGTAAGGAGGCTGGGGGGATTATATTAAAAAAAAAAAAAAATCATGTGTGAGTGTTAGTGTGTGTTAGTGTGTGTGAGTGTTAGTGTGTGTGTCAGTGTGTGTGTGTCTGCTAGTGAGTGTTAGTGTGTTACTGTGTGTGTCTTACTGAGTGTGTGTGTTAGTGAGTCTGTTTGATGTCTGTTAGTGAGTGTGTGTTTGTCAATGAGAGTGTATGTTTTGTAAGTGAGTGTGTATGTATGTCTGTCGCTGACTATCTCTGTCAGTAAATGTGTGTGTCTGTTAGCTAGTGTGTATGCGACTGTAAGTGTGTGTGTGTGTCTTCAGCACTTACCTTTCTCCAGCGCCGGACTCCCTTGGCGCTGAGGATCCCTCAGCCTCTCAGCTCCGAATGCGACCGCGCACGCATTCAAACCGCCCATAGGAAAGCATTACTCAATGCTTTCCTATGGACGTTCAGTGTGCTCCTCAGCGGCTGTCGTGAGACAGCCACTAGAGGCTGGATTAACCCTCAGTGAAACATAGCAGTTTCTCTGAAACTGCTATGTTTTCAGCTGCAGGGTTAAAACTAGAGGGACCGACACCCAGACAACTTCATTGAGCTGATGTGATCTGGGTGTCTGTAGTGGTCCTTTAAAGGACCACTATAGTGCCAGGAAAACATACTCGTTTTCCTGGCACTATAGTGCCCTGAGGGTGCCCCCACCCTCAGGGACCCCCTCCCGCCCGGCTCGGAAAGGGGTAAAACTTACCTTTTTCCACCGCTGGGTGGAGAGCTCTCCTCCTCCGATCCTCCTCTTCTCCTCCCGTCGGCTGTATGCGCACGCGCGGCAAGAGCTGTGCACGCATTCAGCCGGTCACATAGGAAAGCATTCATAATGCTTTCCTATGGACGCTGGCGTGCTCTCACTGTGAAAATCACAGTGAGAAGCACGCAAGCGCCTCTAGCGGCTGTCAATGAGACAGCCACTAGAGGAAATAGGGGAAGGCTTAACCCATTCATAAACATAGCAGTTTCTCTGAAACTGCTATGTTTATGAAAAAATGGGTTAACCCTAGCTGGACCTGGCACCCAGACCACTTCATTAAGCTGAAGTGGTCTGGGTGCCTAGAGTGGTCCTTTAAGTGTGTGCATCTGCATGCACTGGCGTACATACAGGGGTCGCAGCCCTGTAACCCCTGCGACCAGGTGCCCACCGCCATGTGTTGCGGCCCGGCCCGCGCGCGGGGGGGGGGGCCCACGGATCAATTTTCGCACCGGGGCCCCATGGGTCATGTGTACGCCACTGCCAGGATAGGTAAATGTGGAAAAGGTTAAATGGAAAGGAGAACAATATTCATGCGGAGCACTGACTAAAAGCAGAATAAAACAATGAACGTTCACAAAACAATTCTCACACAATCAGATCCTCATTTACATGAAAGTCCCATTCAGAATTATTGTCTAAAAGGGAAGTAAATAGACTATTATTCACAGATGATGACTTATCTGGTCTGCAGTATACAGGAGGTGGGAAGGTGTTAAAATGAACAAGGGGATTGGGCTTCCTATGGTCTTATTAAACATTTTTGGGGAAAGTAATTACTGTGTTAAAGTGTTCAGCATCTCTTTGTGCAGTGAATAATTGACCCTTCAGTGCTACAACAAAATGGGATAAGGTGAAGGTACCATTGCCATGCCCTGTTATGCTAGTCTGCAAGGAAACCCTAAGTGCTCAGAGCTCTTCCTTCCTGGCTACTAGAATACAGTTATAGTACTTTGATCAGCAAAATGTCTTTGTACAGTGTGGGAGTATTTATAGCCCCTCCACAAAGGTTAACACACAGAGGGTATGGAACTGGAAGAAGAGTAATAGTATATTTTTATATTTATTCAGATAATCTTAAAGGGACACTATAATCACCAAAATCACTTTAGCTTAATGAAGCAGTTTTGGTGTATAGATCATGTTCCAACAGTCTCACTATTCCATTATCTGCCAATTAGGAGTTTCTAAACTCCTTTTGTTTTTATTAATGCAGCTCTAGTCATATCTCTTCTAGCTGTGACTCACATAGCCTGCATTGAAAAAAAGGGTTTATTTTCAATCAGCTCACACAGCACAATGTGTTTACTTTAGAAGTTTTTATCTCCTGCTCCCTTAGCTGATGTTTAAATCACACACACACGATGCTCATGCAGGCATGTAATGGGGCAGAAGGTATTCTAAATTAAACATACTATGCAATAAGGCCAGCCAGAGGAGGTGTTGCTAGGGCAGCGTAAACAAAGCGATGTATCGCCTAAACGGCAGAGAATTGAGCAGGGAGACTGCAGGGACATGATCTTTACACCAAAATGACTTAATTGAGCTAAAGTTGTTTTGGTGATTAAAGTGGCACTTTAACACTCACAAATCAGTTGTGTAGGTCATTAAAATAATTTTTCAATGGTGTGATTGATAATATATCTCTTCAAACATTGTGTATATATATGCCCATTGTTGTGCTCATTCAGGACCCAAAAAGAAGAATCTAGTGGAAAATATTCAAGCTACACTGGCTAAAGATATCAAGTACTGGAGTGAAATAAAATCAGTTGTGAAAATCAGAGACTCCTATGACACAGGACGAGTGTTATTTCCAGAAATCTGCGCACTCTTCAAAACCCTGAAACTGGATGTGGGTCCAGTGGAGTTTGACGCCCTGTGCCAAGCATTTGACTTGAATCAAGATGGAAGCTTCCATTACATTCCTTTTCTAAAATGTTATGTGAAAAATGTAAAAACTGACCCAATAGGATGTGGTTTTATTTTTTAAGGAAACAAAACAGATTACATGTTTTTACAACCTAATACGGAGCACCATAACGAAAAGATAAAATCATGTGTCGACCAGAGCTACAGGACAACTGACACTTGAAGCTTTTATTTTATTTATTTTTTAATATAATGATCCTTTCAACGAGTTTTGAAAGGAAATATGCTTTTATTAATATTCTATGTAAGAAAAGAAGAGAAAATCTTCCCTACCCGTAGTATAGGATAGGACCCTTCAGCCATGTACATGCACCTTGGGTCAGACAGTATTGGAAAACCTCTATATAGTCTCCACTGCTAAATTATCAGACCAGCTATCACATTTAAACACTGTGACAGAAGGTGTATGTATATGGCTACTAAAGGTAGGTACAAGTGTATACACTATTTAACAAAGAGTTTATTTCCAATGAAAATGGTGAAAGGTTTATTAAAAAAGATTTTAAATTAAAAATATGTATACATAGTGTTGAGGAGACAGTTGTACTCTAAGTCAAATTTCTTTGTGTCATGAAGATGTGCATTAAAATGGCATGCCACGAAAACATCTTATAGGTTGTTAGCTGATAAATTCATAGCTAAACTATCACTAACAGGTTGTTATATGGTGTAGTTTAATTTTATTTACAAAGTGAACATCAATTTGCACACGTATCAATGACATGTAAAATACCATCTATAATGAAACAAAGTTTGAGAGTGAGGCTCTCAATATATTTTTGGTTCATTTTTACCTAGGTTAAAAAAAAAAAAAAAATCATTAAATTGCAAAAGTACAAAAAGTATATTTTCAAACATTTAATTAAAGTGCATTTTTTTTTTTATCATAACCACCAATGCAATATAAACATTTCTATACAATAGTCACACTGGTAAAACAACAACCAATGTTTGGCAAAAAACAAAACAAAACAAAAACTTTTAAAATAAGTAGTGAATGCATAGTATTGTAGACATTTAAAACAGACAAAGGTGAAAGAAAGGAAAATGAACAAATACATATATTTGGAAAACAGTGTTTTAAACTAGAATATGCAGCATCTATACAGTTCTTCTTACATTTAACACAATCCACTGCAAACAGTAAGTCATAAAATGTATACAAAACCGTATTGGATACAAGTTATGGTAATTGTGATTAAAAATGAAATAATGAGGAAGTATTTATTCAAACATTCTAATGTAAGTGCAAGTCATTTGTCAGCCTTATAAATGCAAGGGGTTGATTAAAAATTACTATAATTACTTTTGAGTTACATCTTAACAATAACAAAATTGTCATGTTATTAGATCCTGTGTATACAAGTGCAATCCCCCATTTAGTGTTCGATTAAAACTCCCATAACTCTCTGCCAGTTTGCTAGAGAACTGCAGCACTTGGTTCTTTGGCTTTGTTGAGTCAGTACATTACGTTCTGCAACCAGGGTAAATAAATACTTATACAAAACAACAGAATGATTTGCAGAGCAATGTTATGAAAATATATAGACAAACAAAATATTAGATGATACGGAGTACAATAAAAACATAAAATTGATGGCTATATAACAGACTTCAAGGGACACTCTGGACACCATAAAAAACAAACAAAAAAAACCCCTTAATTGGAATTACGTTGTTATGGTGCAAGGGGTCCCAGGCATCTGCTTTTTTTTTTCAAGGGGTTAAACCATTAATGAACAATTTAAATCCAAAGTCTTCAATCTGGCGCCCATAAGCTCTGCCCTTGAACTTCAGTAGCTCCCTGTTCACAAAACAGATATGTAACTTTAACTCAGTTTTGTGAATGGGAAGCTACCGAGCGCGTCAGCTGATGGAACGCATCAGATGTTGGAAGTTCAGGGGTAGAAGAGACAGGCACCAGATTGAATACTTTGGGGTTAAAAACTGCTCATTAATAGTTTAACCTCTTTTTCGGTAAATTGGTGTCTGGTACCACTTAGTACCATAACCACTTCATTCTGATGAAGTGGTTATGGTGCCACAGGGTTCCTTTTACTACTTAAGTTAAGATATGACAATTTGTAATCACAATCTCTCTAAAAATACAGATTTTCTTTTAGCTGATCATGAAAATAAAAAAAAAATAAGATTTGGTCTGAAAATGTTCTCAGTGGTGGAAAAGATAAACTGCTTTATTTATCATGAATCCTACCCACTGAGATTACAGATATGCAGTATCTAGGTTTGTAAGATCACATCTCAACTCAAATTGCAAAGTACTTGGCACCGTTAAAGGAAATTTTCTAAAAAGTGCGACATTTAAAGGAAAATTAACACAAATATATATATATATATATATATAAAAATATGTGTGCAAACAAACTTGAAAAAAAAAAAAAAAAGCTGGTATGAGAATAAAATAACTTTAAGGGGGTGTTTATATTGAATTATTTGCCATTGGCCTGCTGAACATTCACATGATCTACTTCCTCTTTGCGTTACAAGAGACAGAAGGGAGTTTAATGGAGGCATTATATACATACAGGGTTATTAACTGAAATTTTTTAAATTAAAGCACAAAAAAGCAGAAATGAAAAGCTGATTTGTAATTTTTTTTTCCAGTTAACCTATTTTTGCCCCAAGTTTGAATTTCACTTTGAATTGTTGGTAATTGACACAGTTAACAACAGTTAGGTCAGGGGTTCTCAACCCAGTCCTCAGGACCCCATACCAGTCCAGGATTTGGGGATTACCTGGGTGTGTCTCAGGTGTTTAGAAAAAGGGGAAAAAAAAAACACCTTAGACACACCCAGGTAATCCCTAAATCCTGGACTGGTAGGGGGTCCTGAGGACTAACGTTGAGAACCCCTGAGTTAGGTAATTGTTATGTGGATATTCATTAAATTTTTTGAAGCAAATCAATATCTGGATGGTAAAATACAAGCAAAAATGGTCAACTGTGACTTCAGCAGAGTTGAATACTTTATTTCCAGGTTAGCAGTTCTAGCCTGAATTTTGTCTTTTTGTCACAGATAACAATTCAATACAGTATGAAGTTCAGCGAATAAAACGTTACAGAAACAGTGCAGGTTATATTCAGACATCTGCTTAAATGAATTCAATTATTTCCTGTTTTCTAACAGTTTTAGATATTCTTAGTAAATCGTATAATAAAATGGAAACCCCATTATTCAAGGCACATTAGGCACTCTTGGGTACAGAATATTATTTGAGATTCAATAGCAGCAAACATCGTATAAGTATGGCCTCTGTATAATTCTTTTCAAATGGTCATTTTTTACCTACAACAATTCCCATAGACATTAATGATGACTTCTGTAGACAAATTATTTAGAAAATGTCTTTCGACCAGATTGTGACCATTTGAGAATCTAATCTAAAAAGATTAAAATAGAGACCCATGTTGGACTTTGGATCATACACAACACACCTATATTAAATAGCATCAGTTATTTTACCAACCTGAAGAGAATACGGTGAACTAAAGTATGTTTGGCTTCCTTAAATGCACAGTTTATGCAGACAGACGGATTAGACGTCATAAAATAAGTGTGTTCTAAAAGCATACGTCTTAAAATGATTGCGTATGGAGCCAGCCAGGGTTTGCTACCCACAACATAAAGATTCAGATCTAGAAGTAGTGCCAATTCACTAAACAGAGAACTGCGCAAAATTCATTAAAAAATTTGCCTACGGCTTGGAGACCATGTTAGAGCTGTAATAATTCCTCAACTCATTTAGTTTAAAATTTTGCAGTTTGTACTCCACAATTAGCTTTTTGGGAATAAATCCCATTGTGTTAGTGTGCAAATGACATGTCTGTATAGACATTAAACCACTATCCTATTTAATAATAAGAAAACACATTTCTAACAAAAAAAGAATGCAAACTAAAGAAAATGCAACCTCTGACACCGTGTCAGGCTGCTATTCCAAACTGGCAGGACAACTGCTCTCTGTAGAATACTCAGGAAACACAGCAGATTACACTGCAGGATATTTAACCAGCACCGAACAACATAAACACCATCATATACACTATAGGGCTACTAAATACAAGACTATGCTAAGACACCAACAGTTTTCCATTATGACTCCACTTATATCTATGGGAAACACATTACTTTGCTCTGACATATGGAAACTATAAGTCACAGGATAAGGAGAACTGATGCAGAACTGTCAAACCAGCCTACAATAATATGAGTGTTTCTGAAATAAGGCAAAAATATGCTATTGCAACACTTGAACTGAGTCACCGTGTAATTTTGACATCTGTATCTCATTCACTTTGTTTTGAAGTTTCGCAAATGCCAAGTTTAGCATGTTGAAGTGATTGGACACGGACACGTGATCACACAAAGTGGCAAGGGTTTAAAACCAATGGGAAAACCTAGCTTACCATTACGCAGCATATCCCTTAAACTTGCAGATTCTTATTCTTGCAGCAAAAATAATCATACACTCACTGTAATTCTACCTTTGGCCACCTATCTTACCAATCACATGAATATGTTAGCAATCTCATGACAGGGAACGATGGGTCTTTTATTCCAGTAAAATATTGAGGAAGGTTGACATAGCCCTTGCATCTCTTTCCCCTAAGAAAAAGTCCACTAACCTAAGGTACGTGCTTGCGGTGTACATTATCTGACGCTATAAGGGTTTGCCAGTAGTTTCCATTGGAAACAGAAGGCCATGTGTAGTGTATAAGTAATAAGGCAGGGTTTTATTAGCCATATAGCGGTTAATAAACATACAGCTGTAGTCTTAAAAATAAAAACTTAAACATTTGCCAATAACTAATAGATTTCCCATTTATTGCACAATTCCCTGATATCCAAAATGTTGAACTAAAAGGCCTCGCTTATTGCATTTACAAATGGGAAACCCAATGCAGTAAATAGCCACTGATTTTGCAATATATGTGTAGAATAGCGGTTCATTATTAGTCAGCTGCATAAATACAATAAAAATCCTACTTAACTGGAAAATGACGACAATAAAAAGAACATGTCCATGTTTACCATGTTTGTTTCCCACGGGTGTCCTATAGGTTCTCTTAATATACTATACCAGCACTGTACATGGGTGTTTGTACAGTTTGTGTACAATAATGGCTAGCCTTTGGCACTGCAGCTGTTATAGACCAGGGTTTTCCAAGATCCTGGATGAGCTGAGCATCATGGGAAATTAAGTTCAAGCAGCTGCTAGGCCGCAGGTCAACCTACACAGCTTTATAGATACAACTTCCTAAAAAATATGGTCCTTATTAAAGTGTTAGAATTGTCTATCCTTCTACATTAGAAACATCTATTTTATTAAAACGTTAAGTAAATAAAGCAGATTTTAATTATTTATGTTATATTTAAAATTCTAAGCATGGCCTTACAATAGGTATACGCATGAAACCGTTTGTATTCTTAATGACTTACACCGTTTAAAAATGACCCTAACTTCATAACAGTTGCCCTGAGGGGAAAAATAAAAGGAAAATCAAAAAACACAGAAAATACAGTAAACCAACGTTTATAGTCATTTTGTCACATTCCCCTTTTAGTTCCAAGCATGAATCTAAACATGAAAAAAAACAAAAAAAAAAAAAAACACACACACAAACCCCACAGCCTTCTCAATTTGCTAGTTGAATCCTGAAAAATCCAGGAAATAAATTCCCAAACCTCCTAAAGTTCAGAAAATAGTAAATTAAAATAGTGTTAGTTAAGTACCAGGCACTTCCAATTTAATGGCACATAACAAAAAACAAATGTAAAACTACTGCACTTTTATAAAGAACAAACAAATTGATTGCAAGATGGATCTACAGACCCTATCAGACTCATAAGCCTGGGATTATGTTAAGTAATAAAATAAAAATGTTGCTATCTTGCCACTTAAAGAGCCGGTGTGCTCAAAATAAAACACACGGTCAGTACTGAATGCTGCAGTATTAAAAAGGCGACGAATGGAAGATTTAAAACGATTTTAGCTTGTTTTCACTTGAGAGATTATTGTAGTCCCTTGTTAGAACTTGATTAGTAGGGTATCTAAAAACTTTCAATAAAAAGCTTTGGCCTGAAGAGTCAATCAAGTTTTCTTAAATATATTAAGGTATTCTGGCATAATTATCAATATGATAGCACACACCTCAGGCACCAACAATCCACTGGCATGTAGGGAATTGTAGTCATGAGTCATGAAGGCTCACATGCACACCCCTATTAACAGTAACAAGCAGATGTGATATGGCCCCCATGGACAAAGTATAGAGATAGTGTTCAATGTGGTCACCACGTAGAATGGTGATAGTGTATGTTGCATCTACTTCCCACTACCTTTTGAAACAATAAACCTATCTTCCTTTTTGGCTTTAGTTAATTTATCTTTTGTGGAATCGGGGACCCCTTTACGCGATACTGGTTTGGCCTTTGAACTCAAAGTTTTAGAGGCCGATGTACTCTGCACTTTGTCACTTTTTACTGAACTGTCCGATAAAGGCTGTGACCTTGGAGTCGGCTTTGTCCTTTGTGAAACTAGTGTTTTAATTGGAGGTTGTGGAAGTTTCACCACTGACAAGGGAGTGCGGCCAGAATGATTTGGCGTCTCTTTCACAGTCTTTTTCATATCATTTTTGCCATTTGGAATGTTTTTAGATAATGTCTTTGATTGGGTGGCAGGGCGATGTTGAGCAGGTTGCGAGGTGTATGGGAAAAGTGGTCTTGTTGTAGCAACACGAGAGGACACTACAAACGGCTTCCTATCCGTTAAGTTCTTTTTTGGTACTTCAGTCTTCTTATTTACCTTCAGTTCTTTTGATGACTGGGAGACCGATGGAGAGGTTTGTTTTAATGCTAGTTTGGGATCGGTTCTGGAATTAGAAGATCCTGCTTTGGGAGGAGTTGTACTTGTCATCTTACGAGTGTCCGTTGATTGTAGTGGAGAACCAGATGTATGTTTTGATTGTGCTTTGAGATGAGACAACGAAGCAGGGGCTAGTTTTGGTGACTGCAGTTGTAGGATTGGTTTTGTTTGTTGTAACAGGTTTGTAGGAGAATATTGTGAGGTTGCAGTCTTTTGCATAGCTTTATATGGACGAGATGAAGCACTGCTTTTATCTACAGAAACAGGAACCACAGCCCTTGATCGGCTGGACATGGGAGATTTTTTGTCCGAGAAATTGTTTTGTGAACTTTTGCTTTCAAGTGAGGAATTAGCAGTTAGCGGAGGAGAATTTGATTTTTTTGCAACCTTTCTTTTAGGTTCAACAAACAATGGAGATCCTTTTCTTGGTGTCACCTGGCCATCAGGATATGTTTCTGCTGTTGGAGTTTGCTTCACTCCTCGGTGAGGTGTCAGAGCCGGTGACTGCTTACCTCTGATATTGGAGTTTGAAAGCAGAAGTGGGGTAGCAGCTCTAGAGTTGGGCTTTTGGTTTGTAATAATTGCAGACATTGGGTTCATCGCGGGTGGCTGAGGAGTTCTGCCAGATTTGGCTGACACATTTTCATTTTGGATACCTTTCTGGAACTGTAGTATTTTTTGCTCCAATGTTGTAAATTGTAAAACGCGACATGGATCAAATTTCAACAGAAATCCTTGAAGTGTGTCCCATCCTCCGCCAACTCGAACCATAACATGTTTTCCATGTAGCATCTAAAATAAATAAAAATAAAAAGATTGGCAAAGAACACATCACATCACTGAATACACGTGTTTACATTTCGGACCTTGTTTTGTCTAGTTATTGCTGATCATCTCAGTCATAATGCTTGGTGAGCAACTCATACTCTTTATTTATGTGTGATGCATGGTTTACAAACTTGAGAAAGATAAAAGTATGTCATTTTGTGTATAGAATCCAAAAGAATTGTATAATTGCCAAATTAAATTAACAAAGCCTTACATCTCAATTCTTCACAACCACTACTCTAACCATTGCTATTCTACACATATGATCTTATTACATTTAGAAAAGTTACATTTTCTTATTCAGCATAACTGCTCTTTCCTTGTCCCAGTAAACTGAAACAATGTAAGTGCTTTGGAGATACCTATGCCTCATTTACCTCTGCAGTACTTCCAGATGCTCTAACTACATCTCTCTTTAATGCTTTAGGGATGTATCGGAACACTCCATGAAAGGAACACTATAGGGTCAGGAACACAAACATGTATTCCTGATCCTATAGTGTTAAAAACACTATCTAGCCCTTCCTGCCCTCCTTGCCCTCTAAAATAAATGAAAACCTTACCTTTATTCCAGTCTGCATGTGCTGGCTCTGAAGCTGATCTGTCTTGTTGGCTGATATCAGAAGTGACTATTTCCAGAGGAAAGCTTTGGATTGGCTGAGATTGTCAATTCTGATTATCTCAGCCAAGGAGGCAGGCTAGGGGCCAGAGCCAAATGCAGCCCTGGCCAATCAGCATCTCCTCATAGAGATAGATACCATCATTGCATCTCTAAGAGGAAAGTTTAGAGTCTCCATGCAGAGGGTGGAGAAACTGAAGGTCAGTGCCCAGCAGCAGGAAGCACCTCTATTAGCCATCTGAGCATTGGATCTCTGAAGGTGCCTCGACGCTGTAATGTAAACACTGCCTTTTCTCTGAAAAGATAGTGTTTACTGCAAAAAGCATGCAGAGACCGGCTATACTCACCAGAACAAATACAATTAGCTGTAATTGTCCTGGTTACTTATGTTATGAGTGAACTCACACTCAGAATTTTACTCATGGGAACAAATACACGCAGGCCCTTTGACAGCACAAGTAGCTACCAGCAGAAGATTACAAAATATCCTTATGTTTGTAGTTTTAAATTAAAACCATTACCTTTCATACTTCAGCTTTTGACACTCATTAATTCAAGGTAGCATATTTTGCCCTCTAACCAAGACAGTGAGAGATTTGGATTGGTCAACCTTAAAATCACATTATTTCCAGTTAGTTTGTATTTCTGTTACAGAAATTTTTTTTTGACCCTTTGCTGCTAATAAAGAGTTACATTTTGATTCACACTAGAGCTGGCACAGATGTGTCTGATGTATTTCAAAATGTAAGACAAAACCCTTAAGTGACTAGGCAATTTTATTTTAATAACACATCAAAACATTATTAATGCAACCAGCAATTATCATCAGAAGGTTCTAACACGAACTGTAGTAAAAGGCTTGTTTTACCACAATATGCCAGTGACTGGCCAATGTTGTCATCAACAAATTATTATAAATGCTTATATGAGTGACTCAGTGCTCATCGTTAAATTTGCATAAGTCGGGATATCTGAAAATAGTTTGGATGTCCATTTAATATAGAATGAATATAGTGATTGAAAACGACATGTCCACAAAGAATCAAATATATTACTGTGATCCTGCAATCGGAGGAGAACAGCTTATCACAAGCTACTAGCTTTGAATTGTAGTGGAATTAGTTTTGTCTGGGAAATGTTCAGACACAGTCTATGCCTTACAGGTCTCTGCAACAAATAATGCCAATACGAGAGAAAAGGGATTTAGCAGAAGTTGCTACACGGGATCAAATTTCCCAGTAGAACTGCATTTTAAAGAAAGCTGGGGGACATCTGGTCAGGCAGTCCCTGAGAAAGAACGTGAGGGAATTCTTCCAAGGAGTGTTCTGCAACTCCTAAAATACTTCAGAAAATAACGTAATTTGAGATGGATCTTTGACATATTTCAATCATGGAAATATACATTATTAGAATATCAACAAAATAAAAAAAATAATTTACAATTAAAGGACCACGCTAGGCACCCAGACCACTTCAGCTTAATGAAGTGGTCTAGGTGCCAGGTCCCTCTAGCATTAACCCCTTTTTTAAATTTTTTTATAAACATAGTTTCAGAGAAACTGTTATGTTTATAAATGGGTTAATCCAGCCTCAAAAGCCTCTAGTGGCTGTCTCATTGACAGCCACTAGAGGCGTTTGCGTGCTTCTCACTGAGAAAAACCACAGTGAGAGCACGCAAGCGTCCATAAGAAAGCATTATGAATGCTTTGCTATGAGACCGGCTGAATGCGCGCGCAGCTCTTGCCGCGCGTGCGCATTCAGCCGAATGGGAGGATCTGAGGCGGAGAGGAGGAGGAGGAGAGCTCCCCGCCCGGCGCTGGAAAAAAGGTAAGTTTAACCCCTTTCCTCTCCCCAGAGCCGGGCGGGAGGGGGACCCCGAGGGTGGGGTCACCCTCAGGGCGCCATAGTGCCAGGAAAAAGAGTATGTTTTCCTGGCACTATAGTGGTCCTTTAAGATTGCTATCGCCTGATGGCAAAATGAAATTAAGGTATATTTACCACTACCAATATAGTGATATCCAGAGCGAACATCCACTTGCCCTCTAGCCATTGGCTAGCAGAAATTCTGCTCCTGGTGAATGTGCCATGGGCCCTCCAAGCTTGATGTGGCGACCAACAAAAAGGTCTGGCTAGCAGCGGAAGGCTTTTGAACCGTGTTGAGGCTACATAGCTTTGGAAACTATGGAGCAAACAGTATCAGAGATAACTCACTAAGAAACCAGTCAATGCACGTATCAGGTGCTTACCATCTACCTTTAATCCACAATGAGTTTTGGGAATTTGTATGGCTTTACCCCTAATGCCACATAATTTATGTGATTTTTACATGTGAACATTGATTTAAAATACCAACATAAGCCTCAATTTAATATTGTTGGATAAACTTTTAAAATGCTTTAATATTTTGAGGGGGAAAAAAAACAAAAAAATTATTTATAATATTTGAAAAATATATTTTGTTCATTTTTAAGTTACATTTTAAAAGCGTGTCCAAAAATATTAAATCAAGGCCATAACAACAACACTGAACTAAATGCATCTTTAATGTATATTTGTTAGTTTCAAGGTGTTCTTGTTTATTTTCATAAAGAAAGAGGCCAAAAGTTATGGTTTTGGTTTTAAGAATGGATTCTCAATTTTAATCTAAATGCCACCATCTTCTAGTACCACTCCAAATTAGATATTTGGGATACTTTTACTAAACAGAAAGACACACATGGATACAAAATCCATCTCCAAAGTTACGTCTTCCTGCTGTGAATAATTTAAAAGGTTACTCCAACCACCATGACCACTTCCGTGATTTGAAGTGGTCATGGTTCCTGAAGTGTGTATGTGCAGAGCTTTGCTGTGAAACACTATGCATAAGGGTTTAAGCTCTTTGCTGCCAGAGGTGCACCTCCACCTCTGTTAGGGTCATGTGGGTTCATCAACCAAGCCAGTATGGCCAACTTCAGCACTGTGCAAATATTGATGCCCAGGCACTCATTCACTGGCTGAGAGTGGTCAGCCAATAAATGAGGGACAGGATTGACATCCAGCTTCTGCTGAAGACAAATGTTGCAAACCTGCTTACAGAGCAGACCAGACACCCAGCCGGAACAGGCAAGCGGGCATACTGCTGTAAAATGGTTTTCCCCATTAATGGGGAAATTACACCAATGTACTCCTACCATCATAACCCATGTAGAGGGCTGTAGTGGTTATGATGGTTGGAGAAACCCTTTACGAGAATCGGTTCTTGTTAAAGTGAATGATACAGTAACAGTTCACATACCCTTATAAAAAGAATTTTATCGCCCAAACGATATCGTCCTTCAGATAAATACTCAATAGAGAATCGGTGGGAGCAGTTACAAGGAAGATCTTCAGCTATGTGCTTCACCTGCAAATTGAAAGGAAATTAAACTGGTAAATGAGAAAAATATAGAAACAAAATTAAGGATCAATATATTTGTACACATTATAAGAATTTATTCTTTTTTTTTTTTTTTTCATCTTGACAAGGGTAGCACTATGAAATTTTCAGTGTGGCTTGTGCAAAAGCCCATTAAAACATATAACAGATAACCACAGTGATACATATAAGAAAGAGAAAAACAATCGTGATAATTACGACATGTGCGTGAGTAATACGTTTCCAGCTACGCGTCAAGGGTTTTTTTTTTTTTTTTGTACTAAAGGTGACATAGGAACTGTGTGAACTTCGTTTCCAGAGTGTTGCATTGCCATGTAACTCAGCAGGGGTGTATAGTAGTGTAGCTTTGCGGGATTTATTATTCTTTGGGTGACCCCGTTACTCTGTGTCCTGGCATAATAGGGCGGATCCCATTCGCATCAGTGATATTAGTTCCCAGTGGGTAGCATGTCCTATGTCTGACTCTGACGTTAGTTGATATATGACCTACCGTGTAGGTTAGCGCATAGTTTGTTAAGGTAGTGGTTTTTATCGGGGGGGAAGCACTGGCTCACGAACCTCAAGGTGGGACCCTGGACCTGCCAGGGGAAGACTCGTTCGCTAGGGAGTAGGGTTCGGTCCTCAGGCTCCCCCGTGATATTGTGAGTGAAAAGAGGGTGAAAGGCAAGAGAGAAGAAAGAAAAGAATAAGGGGGGGTAGGGGGGGGGAGTCAAGGGCTAAGGAGGAGGGGATGGGGAGGGGTAGGGTACGGGTATACGTCAGGTCACCATGGTTTGGAACACTTCCGATTATGTCTATCGTGTTTAGGCTCCCCGTCTGTTACCAACTCTAGCCGTAGGAGGGTCAGGTGTGTGTTGTGTCGTCAGAGAGGTCGCTACTCTGCCATGGGCCCCACAGTTTGTCAAAGCTAGTCATTGATCCCCTTAGTCGGGCTGTCAGTTTATCCATGAGGTGCACCTCTTTTATGTTAGAAATTACCCTCTGAATGGGTGGCATTTCCGTCTGTAACCATGTCTGCGCTACGGCTCTCCTTGCGGCTAGTGTAATCTTGTGAATCAGTTTCTGTTCCCTCTTTGTCCAGTCGTCTAAAGATCTGTTAAGCAGATATGTCCATGGGTCTAATTTGGGGGCTTTATGGAAAATTCTATTGATTAATTTGTGTATCTTTGTCCAGAAAATTTGCACATGGGGGCATTCCCACCACATATGGATATAAGTGTCGCTAAGGCCACAACCCCTCCAACAGTTGTCGGTCGGTATTTGTTTCATGCGGTGCAATTTGGCCGGTGTGGTGTACCACCTGAACATTGTCTTATAAGACTGCTCCTGAAGGGAGACGCATATGGAGACAGAGTTGTTCGCTTCCCATATTTCTCTCCACTCTACTCCCTCCAGGACCTCACCCAGATCTTTTTCCCACGCGTCTGCATAGGCCAGGCTGCCCCATTCCCTCGTTTCTGAGCATATGTGTGAGTATAACTTGGTTATCAAGCCCTTCTGAGCCGTTTCAGTGAGGCACATCTTCTCAAAGAAAGTCAGCTGCTCTTTAGCGGCCCTTTGTACTTGTGGGTGTTGTACATAGTCCCTTAACTGGAGATACCGAAAGAAATCTGTGGGGATGAGATGGGTCGCCTGTTTTAGGTGGTCGAAGGTGACAAGCTGGCCGTGTTCAAACATATGGCAGATTCTCTGTAGGCCTGCTGTTTCTAGGTTTTTAAAATCTCTCGCTGCCATGCCCGGGGCAAAGGCTCGGTTTCTCAGAAGGGGTGTTAGGGGAGATGGGGAGGAAGCCAGATTATACTTAAAGGCCATGGCATCCCATATCCTCAATGAGTTTAGTATGGCTGGGCATGTGGTCCTTAGAATTGGTCTGTCTTCCTTGGGGACCCACATATGATATTGTGGGAGGTCTGCTCCTGTCAGTAAAGACTCGAGGTCTACCCATCTCCTCACTTCTAGAGGTGCGTGCCACATTGCCACTTGGGCGAGTTGCGCCGCTAAGTAATAATAGTATAGGTGTGGCAACCCCAGTCCTCCCCTCTGTTTCTGTCTGTACAAAATGTTTCTGGAGATCCTATGCCGCCGGTTTTGCCAGATGAAGTCGCCTATTGCTTTTTGTAAATGAGCTAAGTCGGATTTCAGTATTTTTATGGGTAGTGCCTGAAAAAGGAACAGTATTCGGGGCAGGATATTCATTTTAACTGTGTGTATGCGCCCTATCCAGGAAATGGGTTTGTCCTGCCACTTTTCCATGTCTTGTATTAGTGTTCGTATGAGAGGGCTATAGTTTAGTTGGTAAATTTTGGTTGGGTCGCTGGGAAGTTGTACTCCCAGGTACTTCAATTTGTCATTTGCTATGGGTATATTATAGGTGAAGAATTTATTCTTTAAAGGGACTCTCCAGTGCCAGGAAAACAAACAGTTTTCCTGGAACTGCAGGTCCCCTCTCCTCCCACCCCAAGTTGCTCAAGGGGTTAAAACCCCTTCAGTGACTTACCTGTATCCAGCGTCGATGTCCCTCGGCGCTGGTTCAGGGTCTGCCCACGCTCCTCCCCCTCCGACGGGGGAGACCTATTGAGCATGCGCGGCCACCGGTGGCAATGCCACGCACGCACATTAGACCTCCCCATAGGAAAGCATTGAAGATGCTTTCCTATTGGGATTTTAGCGATGCTGGAGGTCATAGTGTGAGGACGACCAGCGACGCTATAGCACACTTTTCATGTGCTATAAACACGGAAGTGCCCTCTAGTCACTAGGAGGAGGAGTTAACCCTGCAAGGTAAATATTGCAGTTTATGAAAACTGCAATAATTACACTTGCAGGATTAAGGGTAGTGGGAGTTGGCACCCAGACCACTCCAATGCGCAGAAGTGGTCTGGGTGCCTGGAGTGTCCCTTTTAATAGGGAAAGGTAATGAAACATACAAATATAAAAATTGTTTATTGAAAAACACTTTCCATCATCAGCTATTTAGAATATGCAAACCGTATGCATTTAGATGGTTTTATAAGACACTGCATGGAATACACTCTGTTCTACTAGGAGTGGCTATGGTAAGACCAAGGGAAATGAGACACAGAAGTCCCATGATAGTGTTACTTGGCAGTGATTAGAAAGAAAATAAACAGTAGCTCACAGCCTCATGTAGCTCATGGTGACAGCAGGATTTCTGGATTTCTTTGGAGGCTAAAGGTCCAGATTCCATTAACAGGGTTTCTTCTAGTTCAATCTCCTTTTCCAGTTTAACCAGGACTGGAGGCTCAACTCCATATCTGGGGAGGAAAAAAAAAAAAAAAAAAAAAACAATTATTGAGTTTAATTTACTGGGCGAATAACTATTTACTAGCATGATTTTGTGCACGTGTATCAGGTTATTTCATGTGAGCAGTAATTTAACAAGATCAATAGATTTTGAACCTGCTCATATTTAGTGAAAATAACATCAAGTGCCTCCAAAAGCCAATTTAGTTCACATTTTTTATAAAAAGTTACTAAAACCTAAAACAGTTACATAAGAGTAAGCTACATTTTTTTGGGTACCTTTAAAACACGGTGTAAACTCTCTATCCCCCTACTAGGTGGATAGAGAGGGAAATCAATGGAGCGGGGGTGGGGGGAAGGGGTTAAGGAGAGAGGGATATCTTAAAGGATGTTAGAAAAAAAAGGGACATTCAATAGGGGTGTTAGTGGGGGGGGAAATACAAATAATGAGAGGAGGGACATCAACTTGGTTGGTTTAGCATAGAGAGGGACAATTTAACTCATAGAAGGATAGGGAAAGAGTGACATCGAATATGGTTAGAATGAGAAACCAAAAGGGGGCTAATAGGATACCTAAAATAATTATTTGAAAATGAAGGTCACAATTCTCATAGTGTTCAGCCAATCTTAAAAGGGATGCTATAGTAACCAGAAAAACTTCAGCTTATTGTATTCGTTCTGGTGAGTATAGTAATTCCCTTAAAGGACCACTATAGTGCCAGGAAAACAAACATACTCATTTTCCTGGCACTATAGTGGCCCTGAGGGTGCCCCCACCCTCAGGGTCCCCCTCCCGCCGAGCTCTGGGGGGAGGAAGGTGTTAAACTTACCTCTTTCTCCATCCCCGGGAGGGGAGCTCTCCTCCTCCTCTCCTCCCTCTTCCGTCACCGGCTGAATGCGCAAGAGCCATAATGCTTTCCTATGGACGCTGGCGTCTTCTAACTGTGAAAATCACAGTGAAAAGCACGGAAGCCCTCAAGCGGCTGTCAATGAGACAGCCACTAGAGGCTGGATTAACCCTAATATAAACATAGCAGTTTCTCATTAAGCTGAAGTGGTCTGGGTGCCTATAGTGGTCCTTTAAGGCTTTTTGCAGTAAACATGGTCTTTTACAGCCTAGGGACACCTCCAGAGGCCACTCCTCTGCATGGAGACACTAAACTTTCCTCAGAGGCCAATTAGTATCTATGAGGAGTTGATAATTTAACAGGGTAGCGTTCGACTCCGTCCCCGGACCGGCTCCTTGGCTGAGATCATCAGAATTGACAATCTCAGCCAATCTATTACTTTCTTATCACCTTCTGATGATGTCAGCCAAGGTGGCAGAGCCAGCACCAGCATACTGGAATAAAGGTAAGGTTTTATTATATTTAGGTGGGCAATGGGGTGGGAGCTTGATAGTGTTTTTAACACTATAGGGTCAGGAATACAGGTTTGTGTTCCTGACCCTATAAATGTTCCTTTAAGCCTGCTTGGGCATCATCGATATTGCACGTTACAGACATATGGTAGGTGCAGATGAAGAGGTTTCTGAACTAGTTACTGTGATGCATAGCTAGCCATTACAGGAACACTATTCTTGACACTATAGTCCTAAAGTGGCTGTTTAGGTGACTGGCCCATTTCCAAACTCCAGGAAAAGGTGAGTTACTCCCCTTTTCTCCCATGCAGTGCCGGTCTCCCAGTAGCTGGTCCCACCTCCGTGGCTGAGATCATTAATGATATTGATCTCAGCCAATGCAATGCTTTCCCATAGGGAAGCATTGGGAGGCTATTGCGCATGTGCGGCAAAATGTCATGCTGTGCCTGTCAGCATCTCCTCAGAGATGCATTGAGCATCATAATTTGCAGCTGCTTTGGGGCTTGGACCACTTGCCATCATTGAGGGAAGTATTCATTTCTAAGTTTATCAAGATATCCTACAGAATAATATCATGGTGGCTGTGTGCTCAGTAGAAGTTGGGAGATGTAGCAGGACAATGAGCCCAAACATCAAAGTACATCCACTAAATAATGGCTTCAAAAAAAATTTAATCTGACTTTTGGAGTGGCCCAGACCTTAACCCCATTGAGATGCTGAGGAATGACCTCAAGAGAGCTGTTCAGACCAGATATCCTAAGAATATGGCTGAGCAGTTCTGTAAGGAAGAGCGGACCAAAATTCCTCCTGAACGTTGTACAGGTCTAATCCGCAGCCAATGGAAATGCTTGCTTGTGGTTATTGCTGCCAAAAGGAGGATCATGTACTTTTCCCACAGCACTGTGAATGTTTAATGAGATGCATTCAATAAAAGACATGACAGATTATAATGGTTTGTGTACGGTCAGAGCTTAAGCACATTGTATTTGTCTATACCGGTGACTTTGATGAAGATTAGGTCTTAGGACCAATTCATGCAGAAAACTAACTAATTCCAAAAGGGTTCACATACTTTTTCTTGCCACTGTATAACTGCATACACATAAAAGAATATCAACATATATACATACTGACATTGCACACAGGAACAATGACATACACACAAACTGACATTGTGCACATACAGGAACACAAATATCCACTGACAGTTTGTACAAAGAAACGCTGATACACATTGACAGTGCACACCGACACTCACATACATTCACAATGGCTCTAAACACAGAAAGCCTCACATATTGCACAGCTACATTTTATTTATTTAAAGTCACGTTTGACATTACCAGTCACACACAAACAATTTCAAATAAGTGTTGTTTAAAGAATGACTGTATTAGGCCATATGTAGAGATGACAACTTATGGCCTAAAACCTTTAACAATAAATTTAAATTAACATGGCACTGCAAAATTAATATTTCATAAAGATAAAATCAATGAAATGCCAACCCAGTCAAAAGATACACTGAGACAAAGTTCAGACCTCAATGCTGTACTCTCGCATATCCCTCCTTCTCCGCCCCCAACCCAGCCATCCAACCACCAGCGATAAATTATGCAGAGCCCTCACACAGTGACAATTCCTCTATAAGTGGGAAATGGGTAGACAAGGGGATGTCATTTCTGTTGCATAGGAAGATTAGAAGCATAAGGGCTGGCCATAAGCCTTCAGTGTACAAACCTTGATACTATCCGTCCAACATCTAGGAGGCAAAGACACACCTGGCGAGGATCTTTATGCAAAACTAAAAAGAATTTACATTTAAAAAAAAAAAAAAAAAATCACTTATTGTAAAGTACATAGAATGAACACTTATATAAAAAAGAATAAATATAACCAAAAAAACTTGAGACATTTTTTTATCTGCCTAGGCTATGACATCTACAATCAATCAGGCTACGACAATCACTGCTTAAAATAAAGTTAACTTTTTGGTTCTTATCATTTTGCAGATTTGTGCAGACTCTGAACTACAGTTGCTCTAATTTTATTTATGGTTTATCATAGCAACATTGTACATCTCTCTCTCACTCTGTATTCATGTACTAAAGAATGACCATACACAAACATAATATCTTTATTCAAGCTGAAAAGGCTTAACAGAGCATTCAATTTTAATTGCAAGAAAAGATGAAGTTACGCTGGTAACAAGCTGTCAGATTTCATCTATGTGAAAAAATGGAAACGGCAGCTGTTGGTCATAAGCTCAGTCAGACTCCTGCAGGCATGATCTCAAAACACTATCATCTGGTCCTCACACAGTGGGACCAGTCTATGCACTTTCTATAGCTTGCTGTGTTCTCCTTCCTGCATGGAAAATAAATGCTCAGTACAGAATCCCAAGTACCCTGTAGTAATTTAACAGTCACGCAGATCTAAATTAAGACTGTTTTCTTTTAATTAAAGTAGCTTTGCTCAAAAGGATCCTTTGTTATAAAGTTTATTTTTAATCTATCCTTCGTTTGGTCACCATAAACCGCATTAAATCAAGGCAAACAATCTAGCTAGCAATCCAAGAGAATTACAAAAATGCCAACCTACAAACTATTCTAAAAATGTTTCTTATTCCCAAACACAAAACAAAGTCCAATAAATACCAACCATAAAGAGGAGTAATATAGGATTTCAGACTGTCTGTAGCCAAACTTTATACCTTATAAGATCATATAAACGGAACCTCGAATACATTAAACATTCCCAATTCTAAGCTATTTGACTCACTGCTTCCTTAATGAACTGTATTTTATTTCCTTTTGTTCCCAAACATATATCATCTGAAAGGTAAACGTGTAGTGTAGAATTAAAGAGTGCAGTTACCTAAACCTTCGGATTCGAAAAGATAAGCACCATCCACTCCAATACCCCTGCACCAGCGAAGAAAATTAGCAGTATTGTCGCGGGCAAAGAAAGAACCTGAAGGAGCATCTTGTCTGCAGGGAACTCTTCTCATTGGAAAACCCTAACATAAAAAATAAAATAAAAAAAAAAAACCTTATTTTAAGAAAGGACAATAAAAATACACTTTAACCCACTCACTATCTATTCTGCTCTATTTCATCAGTGGGCTAATTAAACTACTTTCCAACGTACCTCTCCAGAACGAACAGTTATCCTGTAAGGAACCTTCCAAGTACCATAGCCACTATAGTCCACTGTAGAGGTGATGGTGTCAGGAGTGCACTGGGGCAATCCCACATTAAAGAGACTCTCCAGTGCCAGGAAAGCAAACCGTTTTCCTGGGACTGCTGGTGCAGGGTCAGGGTCCGCCCACGCTCCTCCCCCGCGGACGGCATCCGGCGGGGGAGACCTAATGCACATGTACGGCCGCCGGCGGGGCGAGACCTAATGTGCATGCGCGGCCGCTGGCAGGGGGAAACCTAATGCGTATGGTGGCAATGCCGTGCATGCGCATTAGACATCCCCATAGGAAAGCATTGAAAAATGCTTTCAATGCTTTCCTATGGGGATTTCAGCGACGCTGGAGGTCTTCACATAGCATGAGGACGTCCAGCGACGCTATTTCAAATGCTATAATCACGGAAGTGCCCTTTAATGGCTGTGTAGTAGACAACCACTAGAGGAGGAGTTAATCCTGCAAGGTAAATATTGCAGTTTATGAAAAAAACTGCAATAATTACACTTGCAGGGTTAAGGGTAGTGGGAGTTGGCACCCAGACCACTCCAATGGGCAGAAGTGGTCTGGGTGCCTGGAGTGTCCCTTTATGTAGTAAAACAATTTTAGCACAGATTGAAAATTTACTTGGGTCTAGCCAGTCACTCATGGCCAGAGCCTTGCTCCTAGTCTTCTCCTG
Source organism: Pelobates cultripes (assembly GCA_933207985.1). Taxonomy (NCBI): domain Eukaryota; kingdom Metazoa; phylum Chordata; class Amphibia; order Anura; family Pelobatidae; genus Pelobates; species Pelobates cultripes. The sequence goes on from OW240914.1 coordinate 298,020,210, forward strand.
CAAGTTAGCTCTACTCAGCTAAGCATGGCCTTGCAGGTCTGCTCTCATTGATTGGGAGAGTTAGTTGAGAACAATCCTGGAAAGGCAGTGACATCTGGCTTCTCCTTTAAGAAAAGACAAGATGCAGCGTGGGCATCCAGTGCATCTCAATAACTTGTCAAATCATCCAAAAAATGGTTTAGCTACTTAACCAGAGACAGTACATAGGCTGTGGTAGTTATGGTGCTTAGAGTGTTCCCTCAGAATCTAGTATCAAATAATACATCTTCAAAAGGACCCCTCAGCATATGTGAATATTGTAATCCAGATTCATTTGTCTGAACCCAATGCCCGTGGAAAACACATTAGTAATGCAGTGGAAACTAAACTTGCAAACACACTTTTATTATTATTTAACATTTACAAATATTTGTGAAGGCTGTTCAAAAAGCTGCACTATAGCAGGTTTGGTTTAAAAAAATATTACAACAAATAACAGTAATGAAAAGAAGATAGATACCAAACTTGAAATTGTATATATATTGTAAAGTATGAAAAAACAAACAAAAAAAAAAACAAAACACATGATAAAATACTAAAACATATCCAACAAACAAAATGGTGTTCAGTTTCAAGAATATTGCATTTCATCATAAAACAGGTTATCTCCACAAATTGTTCCATGAAGATGCCTTCACTAACAAATTGGTAAATATAACTGTTAGCAAAGTAACCCGGTCTTGGCACAGCTTTCCAAAGCCTTACCAAAGGGATACTATACTACCAGGAATACAAAGTTGTATTCCTAGCACTTCCGCTCTCTCTGCCTCCATCACGACCCCTCCTCCGCGTTAAAGGGTTTAAAATCCTTTATTTACTTAACTAATCACAAGGCCGATGTCCCTCGGCGCTGGGTCGAATCTCCACCCCCTCACAATGAACGTGCGCTAATGCTGCACGGGCATTAGACCTCCCCTTAGGAAAGCACTGAATAAACGCTGGATGTCCTCATGAAGAGTGTGAGGATGTCAAGCATTAAAGGGACTCTCCAGTGCCAGGAAAACAAACCGTTTTCCTAGGACTGCAGGTGCAGGGTCAGGTTCTGCCAGGATGCGCCACTAAGTGCAAGAGGGACATTGCATCCAGACCACTTCAATTAGCTGAAATGGTCTAGGTGTCTAAAGTGTCCCTTTACCAAACTCAATGCTGGATTACTGCTTACTCCATCAGTGATACACTAGAAAACAGCATATGAATACCATATGATATTGAAGAGATGGGTAAGCGTGGAAGTTCAGGAGAAATCTGAAGAGATGTACATCAGAAACCGCTGCAATGGCAATGTTATCAATTGTGTAAATTAAATATGTGTTATGCCTGGAATATGCCCAAAAGTCCTTATATTCACAATAAACTTTAGCAAAGAATAACAAATTCATTATAAATGGTGTCACAGTTAACAGAAACAAGCTGTATTAAAGTGAAACTGTTACGTCTCTGAAAATTACATCATAGAAGAACACATTGAAAATCACCTATATATTGATCATATTCCAGTTCAGTACAGAAAACAAATCAGGTGAGGAACAGAAACAATACTTCAGCTTTTCCTTGTTTCCTGTTCAACGGCAGAAAAATCCAATATTTATGATGGATTATATGGCGCTAATGGAGGCAAACAGTCCCACGAAAGATGCATACATTCTAGCTTAAAGGAAAACTATAGTCACCCAGACCACTTCATCTCAATGAAGTGGTCTTTTAGTTTTAACCCTGCAATGTTTTACATTGCCGTATTTTAGAAATTACAACATTTACATTGCACAGTTAAATCGAGGTCTCGTTGCTGTCTTCCTGACAGCCTCTAGAAGTGCGGCGAATTGATTGGAGAGGAGCGACATTTGGCCGCACATGCAATTTTCCAATTCATTGATTTCATCTAAACCAGCAATGGATTAGAGGATAGCACGGGTGATGTCAACTTGGATGCTGACATAGCAGAGGCAGAGCAGGAAGCTGCAGCACAGGAATTCTGGCGCTGGAAAGAAAGTGAGTCATTTTTTTTTTTTAAGCTTAAATTTTTGCAGCAAATGGGAGTGGACAGAAAAAGAACGTATAGTCCCGAAATAACTTATTTTCAGAACTAAAGGTTCCCTTTAAAAAAAATGATATATCATAAAAAATACATATTATATGTGATTTTGGTAAAAGTGTTATTAAGTATATCTGTAGAGGAAACATTTTTGTTTAAAAAAAAAAAAAAAAAAATCAAACAATTTTTTAAAATTTCAAATGATACCTTGAGTTCTTCAGCTGTGCAGCACTGCTTCATAGTGTTTTGGACGACATGGATTAGTTGACAAAGAAGAGCACCATTGTCAAGGTCCTTCATAAACCGTTCCACTCTAACTTCTACCCCTTGAAAAAGAAATGGACAGTTTACTTTTCTCTAGCTAATGAAATATACACCACTTAGTCACCCCTGCATGACAGAGTGTCTCTTTAGGATTCTGTAACCTTTTTCATTTTAGTGTTGTAAAACTGTGAAATTTGTACTCACATACATGCACGCACACAGATAATCATTCTCGTATACAGGTACACACATCCAGATACAAACACACAGGGACATGCACACTCAGAGGCATACATGCTGACACTCCAATACCTTAAAATAGCAGGGGAGAAGAGGTGCTGAAGAAAGGACTCTCGATTGAGGATTTAGCATGCGGTGACATATAACTTGGTAATGACAATGTGCAATGTTCCCATTCTTTTACTCACATAATACACTCTGATTCCACTGCTTGCACCCTGTCGTGACTGCCTGAGCACACTACATTACGGGGGAAGCATCACCAGACTGTTTGGTCACAAACCAGACATCTGAATATAATATATATATATACACACACACATACATATATATATACATATACACATACACATATATACACACACACATATATACATACACACACACACACACACACACTCTTATATTACAGACGTACCTAACAAGCCAGTGAGCCAGATTGACAGATCTTCTTGCATGGGTATCAAGGTGGCTTCGTGGCGCACAGCTAGCCACTGGTCATATTGGGAAACATCAGCAAGGCCTGGCCCATGTCTAGGAATCAAAGGGCTTCTTGAACTTAGTGGCACGTCATCTCCAAACCACACCTGAGGATGAAGAGTAGGAGCAAGAAAATGTTCTCATTAAGACCTCATGTCAATTGGTATAGCCTCCAAAACCATAGTATTGTCAAATTATCTCTACATGCCAACATTATTTCTTATAGAATGTTAATCAGTTAATAACTACATTATTTAATTATTTAAGGAGATTGTTCTGGCTTTAGTTCTTCCTCTAACAAGTGAAACTATACCAGTTGTGCAGCGCTGAGAAACATGTTGGCACTTTATAAATGCCAGTAACAAATAAATATATAAATACATTGCCTTCCTGCATAGAAATTAGTCAAATGATTTAAAAAAAATAAAAAAATAAAAATTGCATTAATCCAAGTAAGATTTCTGCAGAGTCACTAAGGCAACTTAGGTCATTTGCAATCAAATTAAGGCTTATAGAGGCAACTTCTGGCTCCCCTTATTACATGTTGTGCAAATGCTTTCAGGACTGGCTACTATTTATCGATCATGCAGGGATGGTAAAAGGCAAAGTTTAATAGATTTTTGTATAATAAAGCCTTACTAAAGGAAACAAAAAATCAAGAGCAAAAAAAGCTGGTACGCAGAATTGAAGGTGTAGTTTTGCAGCATCTAAAGGTCTTACTTTGGCTGCCCCTGCTTTACAAAAACAGGATAAGTTTGTATTTTGTGTTAAAAAAAAAAATATAAAAAAAAAAAATATATAAGAACCAAACAATCTTACTTGCTTTGCAACTTATATCATCCTTAAAGCAAAAAAATTATAAATAAAATAAAAAAAAAAGAGAAAATACCTGAACCGCGTGATGCATGTTTCATTAATTGGATTTAAAAATTATCCTCGAATTCTAGAAGAGAAGGTAAACAAAGAAAATGTTCTTCAAATCTGTGCAGTTAAGCTGTGTGTTTCATATATAGAAAATTCTTAAACATTTGCTAGAACTGGAATAATTACTAATAGCTCATGGTGTCACACAGTAAATACACAAGCTGCTAGGACAATCCCAAGAACAGTTCCATAGAATGCAAGGATGCATGCTATATAAATGAATTATTTGCCGCCTCCCTTGAAATCACACAATTATTACACCAATGCAAATAATAACTTGTGTTTGAAACCGTTTTTCATGGTATGTGATTTATCTTTTCTTTTCATTCTAAAAACTTTGCAACGGATATCATAATATAGTTCAGTCGAGTCATGGCCTGGCCACAGCACAATGTATTGGTGGAGCAAAAGCAGAAACATTGTTTTTGCTCTTTACATAATCTGTTCAATCACAGAACAGGGCCAAGCGGTATACACTCTCCCCTCGTCTCAGACATCTGATTGGTTATCCATTTTTCTGTTTATTTTGATTTTACCTATGTGTATCGAATATATACTGGTTGGCTTATAGTAGTTCAGCTCACTCACTGAAGTCTGTGGCAGTCTGCCCTCTGAGTACGTTAATGGATAAGAAAGTCATTTTACTGGGAGGAGGGGACATGGCTAAGGAGGCACTTCTGGTTCTGAAACACTACAAAGGTTTGAGCATGCAAGAAGAGTGAAAAATAAAATGAAAAAAAATATTAAAAAGGAACACTACAAGCACCATAACCATTACAGTGAACGGGAGTCAAACCATTTTAAAACGGTTTAATGTTTACTTAGGGTCCACTAAGTAACACTAAACAGCTCCACAGCTTCAGATCAAGAGCCAGAAGCTCTTTATCTGAGCTAAGCCCAGCAATGAATGGCCTAGCTCCAGAGAGACAAAAAGCTTCTGCTTAGAAGTTTCTTGCTCTCTGTCAGAAGTAGTGGAGACAAGGATGTACGACATCAGATGTCTGATGCCAGTGGTACCTTAGTTAAAAGGTCAAACAGTTCTAAATCAATGGGAGGGAGGGAGGGAGGAAGGTTAGGCTTTAGAGCGTTGTAATGGTTATGGCGCTAGAAGTGCTCCTATAATGAGGTCAACTCTATTAAAACACTGAAGATGTGTTGGTTGCAGGAGCTTCCTTTACCACAAATCCGTACACAGCATTTTCTCACTCAAGTGAGAGTAGCAGAGGTTTAAGTGATGGCATTTTGTACACTGGTCCACATTCTTTGACAAAAATGAACAATCAGAACAAGCAACATGCAAGTTAACAAAAGCTACAGACATCGCTGAGTTTTCCTCATAGAAAAACAGATTTTATGGTTACTGTAGTTTTCTCTCTATTTCAAGAAATGTGCATGTTTTTATTTTCATTTCAAAATACAAATCAACGGTATTTCGAGCAGATTAATCGTTAAGTACATTCTGAGCTTTCAAAATATGGAACGGAGACATCACTTTCGCCAGCTGGCAGAAATACCTAGATAAGGAGGGTTTGCAAACGGCTATTGTGACACAGATTCCAGTCTATACATAGACCTATCTTACGAGGATTGATAAATCACAAAAAAGAGCTTAACAACCAATCAAGTCAGTATTATTTAAGTCAAACCTTAAAATGTTTTACCTTTCATCAGTTTTTAGATGGGATCACCACAAATGGTCTTCCTGTGTTTTTTTACTAAATAGACTAAGGCACTAGTGGATCATCACAGCTTTACCATTCAGTATCCATTTGGCTTGGTGCAGCACACAAAGGGGTTTGGTATATTGCTCAAGAAAGGTACCTGTGACACACAAGAGACATTTTGTTTTATTTGCCGAATGATTATTTGAAAGCCAAAAAGAAAACCACATAGTAACTGAGGCAATGAGAATGACAAAAATGTAGGAAAAAAATAAATAAAAAAAACCAAACACACAAACAAATACACCAGGAAGAAAGCAAATAGTAAATGTTTGAAATGGTTATTTTGTACAAAAGCTGAAACCCTTTTGTCAATGTTCACAATTTTCTCTCTGTTGTTCTTACTATAGTAGAAACCTGACAGTTTCTTGTTGCATGCATGCATATTAATAGAAAATATGTGTCTACCTAGGAGGTCAGGGTTTCATTCTGCGGTCAGTATGTCCACGTTTGCAAGGACAAGCAAAAGTCCTTTAGTAGAAACCATAAAGGATACAAACATTTCATCCTGACCAGTAGGAGGCCAAAGCAGAAAAGACTTGATGATTCATGGGAATTGTTGCAATGAGGAAATGTAATCTCTGCAGTAAGTTTATTTTATAGCAATGATGCTGCCAGAACAAGATTGGAGAAAACGCCATTGTTTCAATGCTTTTCATAATGTATTGGAGAAAAAGAACATTTACAGAATACAGAACATGTTGGAGGTTAGCCGAACTCCTAGGTGGCAGAGTTTGGAATCGCCTTCCACCATGCACTGGTGGTCCTTAGCTAAATTTAAAGTTTGAAACATAACTACACTAGTCTAACTTTTGGGTTAAATGCAAAGTAGAATATATTTGGGTTGCATTGCAAGCTGTTCCGCAATATTTCTTAAGTTATTACAAAGGGACAGATCTTTCTCTTTTGAGTTAGTTTGGTTATTCTCTTAACTTGAAAGCGAATTTTGCTTTTACCACCATATGGCCCTTATTCACAATCCAGAAGGAAAATGTGTCTCTCTTCTAGAAACCACAGTAGCAAAGAATAATCCTATCTTTGTTTTACAAAATATCAAACCGTTCATTCAGGCAATGGGTATACTTCAGAAATATACAAGTGGGATTCTGGCCAATGAACAGCAAAGGAAAGAGCACAAGCCCAAGTCATTGAAAGACCCACACAAGTTGCCGGAGCATATGAAATCCTAGCCGATGAGGGTCACACACAGTGTGAACAACATCAAGTAGCTCCATTGTTTTATCCATGTCCAGTCACTGGCAAGTGAATGTACAGACTGGATCATCCCCAAGAATCAAATACTAGAGATTATTCACAGCAGACCTCTATATATTACATCTAACTCCAAGGGCTTAGGGAGAGGAGGGGGCAAGCAATAAAAATGTTGTCAGATTGTGAAATAGCTTCTAGAGATTAATTGTAAGATAATACTTAACAGCTGGTGATCAGATGCCAATGTACCATACAGTAAATGATTCCTTGGCAATAACTAGATGCACACAGATGTAAGTGGTTATGTAATTCGCAGTATTTACTGCTCTCTTATGGTATGTGAGATTTTTAGCACGAAGAAAAGCCAGTAGACTTGCCTTTAATCCACATACATTTTACTGTGGCTCAGAAAATGACAATGTTAAAAACACCCTTGGTTAAGAGAGGATGGCAGTTTTCCTACTTGTTGCATTTGGTTTCCTGCAAATAATAACCTGGTATTAATTTATACCAGGGTGAATTTGGATAAAAATAAAAGTCGATTTGAAATCATAAGAAAGGTCTATAGTTGCTAAGTAAAAGTAAGTAGAGAAATAATTAGAAATTACTATTGAAAGAGTAAAGGCTGAAATCTTCATTGGGAGATAGGAAGAAACGGGGGAGATTGGCTCCATGTAACCAAACATACAGCAAATATAAACTTACTCCCATGACCAGAAGAAGACACACAAATTTGTATCCGCATACAAAAAGAAGCCATGTACGATGGAAAGACTCCGATTGTAAAGATAATCTGTCATTGCCTTCATAGCCCTCATTTCTTTAATTTAGTTTGATGAGCAATATACAGCACACTCCCATGGTTTCACAAAGGAGAGAAAGTCAAGGTTATTCACTAAAGTGTGGATTGTTAGGAAGCTAAAAAAACCTGACAGTCTGCAGTCTTGAATACAAGTAAGACTTGTACTATATTTAGGGAGGCAAGGGGGGCTAGATGGTGGTCTTAACAATATAGGGTCAGGAATACATGTTTAGGTTCCTGACCCAATAGTGTTCCTTTAAACTTAAAACATGGCAAAGTGAGGTTCAGAATCATGGATAAAGAGAGCTATTGCAACATTCTATAAAAGATGGCAAGCTAAACAGGAATACCTGAACAGTTTAGCCTTCTATCTTCTAGTCAACTGCATGGGTTCTGTAACTATGCCTGCTTGTACAGGGCTGTGTGTGAAATGGAACAATCCACGCCCTCTGAAAAATATTATTGCATTCACATTCCCCTTTGTATCTCCCTATACAACAGAGAACAACTTAAAGATTCCATACACTTATAGTCGCCTCTCCTTGCATCCTTAATTATCCCATATGTTCCCACTTGATTCCATCCACAGCTGCTCCTGTCTAACCCACCCCCACAACTATTTGCTGACATAATAGAGCTATAAAAATACATCATACTTAGTATATTAAAAAGAGATGCTCCAAGTACCAACAAAACCTTTTTGCATTTTAGATCTTTTAGTTTAAATAACTAATTGGATTTGCCCCTTGGCAATTGTATACAGAGTGCAAAATAAAGGTTTAGCAGCATCCATCTTAAGCCTGCCTCTTTTGTCCCACATTTCTCATTCTAAAATACTCCTCTCCTGTGAGTTCCTGATCAACAGAATGCTTTTCATATGGAAGTATTGCAAAAAAGGGCACAGGTTCTAAAATTGCTGTGCTGCTCCTGCAATGCTTCTCTTGCTTTCAGCTTTGTGCTGTAATCAGCAAGAACCCAACCTGTTCAAAAAAGGTGCTGATTTCTTCTTATACTGGCTCTTATATAAAGTGTGAAAGAGGGGACACTAGGGTTTTAGAGTGTTCTTTTAAGTACACCTAACAGTTAAAACTCCATAAAGCAATCTGTTGGGATCTCAGACTTGGCAGAAGAACAACTTACACGGTTATACATCAACGAGAGAACTTAAACTCTGCTTAAAAATATTGGTTGGAATAATAGAATCAACAAGCTGCCATTCCACAATCACGCTAACTTAACTAACCAAGCGATGTTGAGCTTATCTCACTCTATTTTAACACAAACACCGATTAGCCAAGCTTGAAATACACATATATATACAAAAATGTGCGAATTCTCATGCCACAGTCTAACTATTGTTACTCTTGAATCACGCTGTTGTGGCGTATGTTGATACATTGTAACCCCCCTGCACAACAAAAACTAAAGAATAAAAAAACAAAAAAAACAATAGTAGAATCAAAATATTATTTACCGTGAGTTAAATTTTAAATTTACTTTAAGGTCACCTAGTGATTAGTTTAGTGAATAACCCTGCTAATATTTAAGGGGACACTGTAGGCACCCAGACCACTTCAGCTCATTGAAGTGATCTCCAAGTATAGTGTCCCTATTGCCTTTAGTGCTGCAGTGTTATACATTGCAGATCCATAGAAACTGTAATGTTTACATTGCAGCACTAAATCTGCCTCCAGTGTCAGTCTAGCAGACAGCCACTACAGGGCTTCCTGGTTTAAAAAGGAGCTTTGGTCCGGTAACTGACTCTGGACGTCTTCACGCTCTGCACGATGACCTCCAGCGTCAGATTTATCCCCATAGGAAACCATTGATTTAATTATTTTCTATGGGGATGTCTAATGCATGCGTGGCATTAGCCTCTCATGCGCATAAGAGCCTGCTCATCGTGGGGCGGAGGAGAAGCTTCGACCCAACGCCGAGGAACGTTGGCACTAGGATCAGGAAAGTAAAATGGTTAAAAACCCCTTATTCACTCAGGAGGGGGTGTGTAGGGGAGGGGAGAGGCAGGAGGAGCGATCGTGCCAGGAATACAGCTTTGTATTCCTGGTACAATAGTATCCCTTTAAGGAACTCTATAGGCAACCAGAGCACTTACTCTCAAAGAAGTGTTCTAGGTGCCATGTCTGTCTCTTTAACCTTGCAACTGAAAACATTGCGATTTAGTAGATATGGCAATGTTTAGATTGTAGGGTTAACATGCTTCTAGTGGCTGCATTCCAGACACGCACTAGAGGCGCTTCCACCACAATAGCAAAGTTAAACTCCGCTATCCAATCAGATGCTTTCATAGAGACCATTGCATTCGCACAGAGCAGCATTTTGCTATGTAGGTGCCCAAGCCTCACAATGCTTCCCTATGGGAACACATTGGATTGGGAGAGGACATAATTAGGTAGAGTACATTTATAGCATTAGAAACACTTTTATTTCTCAACGCAATAGTGTTCCTTTAACAGTCAACCTGAAGCTTGCTCTGGAATGGCTAACGACACCTCTGGCAGCAAAGGTAATTATCTATGTGTTGCATTTCTTACTAAAACCCTGCACATACAGACTCCAGGCACCATAAACACTTCAAACCCCCAAAGTAGTCATGGTGCTTGGAAAAACTATTTAAGATGTAGTGGTTTTGGTGCCAACACTGTTGAAATCCTTCCTAGTTTGCAGCAAATTCACAGTTTTAACAGGAACCTGGAAGTGGCTGATAATGATCATCCAATCCCAATCTTTCCAAAATTTACAGTAGAAACGCCCTGAGAAATCTTATAAATCATTAACTTTTAAGGGTTTTTAAGACAAGCAATTCAACAATACATTCAGTGAACACATTAAGTTAATAAAAATACATGGGTGAATCCACTGTCAGAGCTAACAGAAGCCACAGCGATTAGTAAATTCTTCTTCAAAAGCCTTATCTCCATCTATCTGTAAACCGGAAACCCAGAAAAAAAAAAATGGATAATACAATGTCAAAAGCATTTTAGGCCTCCTTCATTTTAAAAAATACGATCGATCCTTACACGTCTGTATAATGGAAATAATTACTAAATTTTTGACAAAACAGTGAATTCGTCTGGATCCAAAGTCCAAAAGATTTTGCTTCCTCTATAGTGCGTATATCGGGATGAAATTGACTCTTCCTGTTTGTTACCACAAGATTAAAATTACATTCATGGTTTGCATTACTTTGTGACCAAGGGTCACATTCACAAGCTTTCTTGCAATCTCAGCTGACTTTTGACTATTAATAAATTTTACAAAAACATGGATTTTTACAAGGATATTCTATATTACACGGAACACTTAAAATAATGAAAATAATGGTATTATAAAGCCTCCCCGTGCCCTGTAATTTTACTCAGAGCGTGCTGATTGCAACCAGAGTGCTCTGACCGGTAAGTCTGGAGCCTTGCAGGTAACCAGTAAGGTAAGGTTCAAGAGTGCTCTGAGTCAAACTGCAGGGCACAGGAAGGCATTATAATTCTACGTGGTAACCTCGCTGGGTGAAGATGAATTATGTTTTAGCGTCTGGGTTTGTTGGTGCAGGTAGGGTTTTTTTTGGTGGGGGTGGGGGGGGGAGAGGGAGAGGGGGAACTAGGGTCATCTTAATAATTAGCCCAAACCCCAATAGGTGGGGGAGTGAGACAATAGGTCCCCCTCCCTATTGTCACAAGGCTCTTATCCACCGCTAATGGGGAGGAGACAATAGGCCCCCCTTTTCTCTCTTATGCCAATATGGGGGCCATATTATACTCCATAGAGTGAGGGGGGTAGGGAGCACTGCTTCTATTTTACATATTATAAGGAGGGAACCGCAAGCCGGTAGCTCCCTCCTTGTAATAAACTAAACTAACAAAAGAAAACCAAAATGAAATTCTGTTTTTGTTCGTCCTTTGAAATTTCTATGCATCCATGCTTCTTTCTGATTGATGAACGAATAGCCAAAATTCCCGTCTGAAATTCTGACAATAGCGAATGCACAAGTATTCAACAGGGCTTGCACTAGAATTTTGCAGCGCTATCTAGTGTGGGCAGATGACGTGTCCCGCAGGGCTTTCATCTACCCACACTAAGATGGCGGCACCTAGATCCGGGCAAGAAATTAACAGGTAAAAAAGGGTGAAATTGGGGACATAGGGTGACAGTCAAATGCACTGGAGTGGGGTTAAAAAACAAAAACAAACAGATGCAGTCATGACAGTGCCACTTTAATTCACAAACTATCTGCAGACAGTCATAGAAACTACAGTCAGATAGGTAGAGATTTGCTTATATATCTACATGGGTGTCCTCTCCTAATGCAGGTTGCTCTGTAGTCCATTGGCTGACCTGTGTACATATATTCATACAGTAGATTTTTTTCTGGAGTGGGGGGGATATGTAGAGGCATATCTACTAAAGATAGCACCTATGGCAAGCACCGACATTGCACCCCTCACAACCCCAGTCCAAATATTTTACACCACCTGCTAGATGAGTTTACCATAAAATTAGCTAAAAAAAAATTGCATGTAATGAGTGTGTGAGAGATGAGCTGGATGTATGTAATGTGTGTGTGTGTATAATGTAGCCCCTCCTGCATGGCTTTCTTCAAGGAAGGAGTGCTTTTATCCCTGGTAGATAAACTCCTTGGTGGTCCAGCATGGATTAGCTCTGCCTGGTGGTCTATCAGGGTCCTAAATTCCTGATGGCCCAGCAGGAGAGTATGAAGTTTGCTCCATGGCAGATGCAGACTCAGTAATCAACCCATCACAGTTTAGCACTCAGCGAGCAAGCGTGCAAACTGGGAAAATCTGGTAGCTGCGCTCTGACTCACTACAGAGCACCAAATCACAAGGAATACATGACGGAGGTCTGCACTTGCAGGAGGTGAAAACCTCATGCTACCAGATCTAATCACCCCCACCAAGGCAGACCAGTCCATAGCAGGCCTTCCTGTCCACTGCTCAGTGGTGCCAGAGCCAGATTAAGGTTGCCCTGGCCCCTAGACAGGGTGCCATATTGGGTCCACCATCTAGAGTGCTTGGCTCTGTGTCACGAACGGTTGTGTGTGCAGTGGAGGTGTGCTCGGTGTGTGATGAGACTGTAAGACCTGTATGGGGTGGGACAGAGTGTGTGTCTAGCATTATGTACCAAGGTTTGGGGATCAGTGACTGTGGGGATGACAATGTATAGGGGATTTGTACATGTGGAAGGACAGTGGAGGCTGTGTTAAAACAGGCTCCCACACTGCAATTGCCTTAACATTTGCCTCCCTTCCTGCTTACCTCCTGGGCAGGAAGGACGGCACAGGTGGTGGGCCACTAGAGCAGATGCAGGACTTCTATTCCGGCACTCTGTGATCATATCAGAGCACAGGCTGGGAAACCCATCGCCAGCAGTGTTCAATTTGGCGGCAAATGTCAATTTATTCTTAGATATAGTCTTTTGACTAAAAAGTCATTCGTCGTATTTTAGTCACCTGAATTGTTTCAGTTTTACTAAATTTTGACTAAAATTGATAGACGACAAAACTAACTCTGGTTGCCAGTGGTCTGACTCCCTCCCAGAGTGCAGGAACCGTGAGAGAGAGAGTGCAGCTGCCACCCAGAAAGAAGAATCTTAAAGGGCTGCGCAGGGAGATCTTTTGATCGCTTTTCCCCAAACTGTGTGGATGACACCGTGGCTAGCCCCATCTCCATGGCTGAGGTCAACAATCTTGATCTCAGCCAATCCATTGCTTTCCCAGAGAAAAACATTGGGAGAGTATTGCACATGCGCAGCAAAACGCCATGTTGCTCAATCAACTTCTCTTCATAGAGACGCATTAAATCAATGCATACCTATGGGGAGCATTAATGTAGGTGCTGCACACTGTGCAGCACTGACCCAGGAAGCACATCTAGAGGCTGTCTGAGTGACTATTACCAGACAGGAATGTAAACCATGCCTTTAGTCTGAAAAGTCAATGTTTACATTGAAAAGCGTGCAGGGACAGTATATAGACTTCAGAACAAACTGAAGCCGAAGTGATTCTGGTGACTAGTGTCCCTTTAAGAAATTTTTTAAAGTTGAAAAATCTGTCTCCTAACATTTTTAGCTGGCTCCTAGATTTCAAGCAAATTTTTCAAGCCCAGATACAACGTATCAATGAAGCCAAAATCAAATGCATTAAATGGTTGCTCCAAAGATAACCACGTTAGTGATTTCAGTAATCAATTGACGCTCTCCACCAATGAACTGGCGATGGAATGCAGCTGTGCAGAAGTTGGAAGCGGGTCACTCAACTCACAGGATGTTTGCCACCTGTCAGGACCCTGTGAAGAGGACAAGCCAAAAAAGGAAAGGTGTCAGGTTACTCCTGGCATCAAAGCATGCTGTAGTTGTTCTGATGCTTAGAGTAACATTTTAAAGTTGTGGGTGAGATAAGGAATCACATCATCCCGCTACTCTGACTGAATACAAGAGCATGCATATAAAATATAACAAACAAAATTACAATTACATTTTGTCTGGCTCCTATATTATATGGAAATGTATCAAGCCCTACTTTGTTGACTTTTTAAATACAGATGTAGAGTCAAGCCACTGACCAATCAGCAATCGTCACCATATACATGCAAATGATAAAATATCTGGGAAATATCCAACAATGCCAGGCTTTACAAGAACATTCTCTGTACAATGCAATTCCTTCATGTGGGACTTCAATTGAATGGGATATTTCACATTTTGCACATCACATCCATAATTTGCTGTGTAACTGTGCCAAGGAATTCTTCCACTACATGGGTCTTTGTTTGATGACATTTTAAAACAGAGCTTTCTTTATACAACTGTGAAAAAAGAAAATGAGAAACTTTTCCTTATTTTGTTGGAAGTACATAAAAGTCGACAGGCAATTAGATTTACATGTTTTTAAAAAAGTCAGATAACACTATTTGAACAAATGTCATCAACATTGGGTTTAATGGACACTGCATGCACAAGGTGCTCTGTTTTTATTGGGGCAAGCACAGAGAAACGTACTCTGTTGGGTTTCTTTAAAGGATAACTCCAAGCATCATAACCACGGTGCATGCTGTAGAGGTTATGGTGCCCGGAGTATCCCAACACTTCCCCAATATAAGTAGATAAACCCTTTGCCAACAAACTGACAACTTACCTGAGATTCATCAGGTGCAGACACTTCCTTCTTACTTCCTGTGACTGGGAAGCTCCTGCACAGAACTTCAGTCAGCTCTCCCGAACTAAATCCACCCATGCATGGCCAGCTCACTGGCTGAAAATGTCTGACGAGCACTCTCTGTCAAGGCAGCTCAGAGCAGGTAACTGGTGTTTAGTAGACCCCAGATAAGTTATCAAACCATTTGCAAACATACATTGGGGGCACCAGAGCATTCCTACCACCATAACGAATCAAGGTCCCTTTTTGGCAGAAAATCTCTGCTTTTGATCTTCTACAAGGACATTTGCAGAAACCAGATGCTTCCTTGGATTACACAACCTGTATCATGTGCCATTTTTCTGAACATTCATTATAATTTGTTTAAATTTAACAAGTTAATGAATTGCCAATGTTTGCTGCTGAGTGCATACTTGAACAACTTCATTATTACTTATAAAAAAAAAAAAAAAATTTTTTTAATGGAAATGTACACAGATGACTAGGTTCCAGTAAATTAGCTGAGTACTTTAGTGAGCACCCACATATTTATATTCTAGAATTGTATGCAGACCCCTGGCTCAGCCTCAAAAATCCAATATGTCATAAATCCAAAACCAGTCTAGCGAGTACTCATAAAACGGATGTGATGTGATTCCCTCCTTAAACCAGGGGTGCCCAAAAAGGTAGATCCCCAGATGTTTTAAAAACTACAGCTCACATGATGGTTTTTCATTCTAAAAGGCATGCAAAGCATCATGGGAGTTGTAGTTCTACAACATCTATCTACTTTTTGGGCACCCCTGCCTTAAACCAAGATATATGTTTCAACTATCTCTGGCCTTTATCAAGACATCACTGATAATGATTGGAAGATAGTTGTAAGTTTTTCCAGTGTAAGGTTGCAGTAAGTGTTGCAGTGTTTTGCTTATTGTTATTTTTATTAACAGGGTTATTTACTCAAGTGAGAATTCAAAGTGATTTTCCAGTTTAAAGTTATAATAGCCAAACTGAAACAATTCCCTAAGTCTGCTATGTTTTCAGTTCAGCTACTCTGGCCTTAACTTTGAAATTCACTTTAGTAAAAAACTCTGTTTCCAGTAAGGGGTCACAACACTTCCGCTTTTAAAGTCAAACATCCAAGTGATGGAGCTAGAATGCATGGGTTTTAGATCTGCATGTCTCATCAGCCAAGATAATCTACATACGTTTTGACATGATGCTCAAACAAAAATGTAGTTTTGCCATGCTTCCTTAGCATTCATTGCCAATTATATGAAACCAACAACAAGCACCAAACCTAGCTAGGATTGCCTAAAAATACACAATAGGACTAAAAATGAAGGGAACTGAGGAAATTAAAGAAAGGATTCTAATCAAAGAGTCCTAAAGTTCTACAAGCAAGAGAATATTCTACAAGACTGCATGCAGACCAAAAGCTCTACGTTTGTACTACACTATATGTCAACAGTAGATAAATGCAAAAAAAAAAAAAAAAAAAAATCTCTCATGCTATGTAGCACTAATTGTGGCCTTCAAATATATTTGGTGAAATTGTTCTCCTCTTGTCCTCCACTATCTGTTTTAGACTTGCAGTCAGCACCCAGCCAGACGCTATAAAGTATTTAAAATGGTTAGAAAATGGTTTCCTCAATAAACTGAAACTGCAGTTCTTCCCATGTGTAAATATATCTGTGATGGAGTTATGGTTTAATGGTGAACCACAAAGTTGGCCTGGACTAATACACATGAAGGCATCAAGGAAGTCTGTTGAAATTATGTATTTTGTCTTCTTACACAGAGCTTTTGTATTATAAATCACCAAACTGTAATTATATAGCAAGGACTTTAACCTGTAGAATTTCCCATGGCCCTTTCCTATATTGTGGAAGTATAAAAGTATAATCTGTCATTTGAAGTGTATAATGATGCACTGCATTATAAATCCCAATAAAACAAGCAGGTTTTTCATTACTGTACAGTGTTAATTAGTGGTTAATTCAAAGTTAATTTAAAATTTTAGGACAAAAATCTCCAACTCTTTTACCGGTCAATTACTTGCTGCTATATTTTCCTATTGTAATACAGTCAAGTGCTTGGAATAATTGGCCCTACATTAATGCGTATAGTAATACATTTTTGTTATTGTAATAAGCTTGCAAGGACTGTATTCACTAAACACCTATTAGAGTGAAATGAAAATAAATGTTTGCAAAAGTTTAGTTGGGGAATTATTCCAAATCAAGGGGAGAACTTGGGTGTTGTGCTGCCAATTGTCTTCTGTCATCAGCATGCTATGTGTGATATATCATTAGCAAGCAGGTAAGTCTCATTATGGTCTAAATAATTATGCAGCCGAAAGTGGAGTTACAGTAATCGGTAGCAATGTGCAGCTTTTCAAATCAAAAAGCTGCGCATACAGATTCCAAGTACCATGACCACTTCAAATCACTGCTCGGTGTAACCTTTTAAAATAAAACCCAACACAGAAAAACTGAACTTTTTACAAAGAGTCTCACTTTATGAACAGCTCAAAAGTGACAGCGCTGTTTGAATAATAACAATGTCCTTTTGGAAAGACGATACATTGTTTCTTGCTAATATATTGTGTTCCAAATTGAGACAAAAACATTTTACAACAGGTCTGAGTCATTTCTTCCTCAGAGAAGGCTTACATGACATCATTGCTATAATGTGATAAATAAGCTATTTAGGAACCAGAAAATGGGGATGTCAGGAGCGGATGTCAAAAGTGCTGACCACTACAATTATTCTTTCTAGGCATACACTTAGTATAGAACAGTTATACATAAGGTACAGAGGCTAGTGAGTAACCAGGATACCAGCACTCTCCATTACCCAAGCAGATGGGGCACTGCACATGGGAATTTGTCTAATGCATGTGATTAAGTCCCTGGAGAAAGTACAAGGTTATCTTAATACTATTGGGAACACCAGGGAGTTGCTGACAAGGTTTGTGTATAGTGACAAGTACAAATGGATCTCTGCAGACAACCTTAGGATTCCTCTCAGTATAAACACAACAACATAACTTTGATATCAGATTTCCTCTCAATAAAATAGAGCATTCTGTTTAAACCCTTTCCTCTCTCCCCCCCCCCCCAAAAAAACCATGACTTCTACTAATCAGAAGTAAAGAAGTGGCATATATATCAGAACAGGTGCCATAACTGAACAAAATAAACGGACATTAGTGAAAATGACTACTTGTAAAACGAGACATTTCAGGCACTCGATTCACTAACATGAAAGATGTTGAGAACCTTGGAATAAGAATCCAAGAGGCTACAATGAGCAAGGGCTACTGCAAACATTTTCTTTTCACTTTATTTTTGCTTTAAATTACTAATTTGCTGCCACTTATTTTTTTTCTTACAAAACCTGTAGAATAAACTTAAAAAAAAAAAAACTTACCCAAACCCAACGATGGGCCAAGTTCTTCTAGAATGTTGCTACACGCCATCACTGTTTCTATATTGGAGGTCCAATTAAATACTTCTCATAGAGAAGCATTTGATTGTACCATTCTCACAGTTTTACAGACTCAGAGTGCATGTGTGGATTGCACTCGCACTGACAAGGAGGTAAGAGAGGGGACAAAAAAATAAAATAAAAATGGACGATTGATCGTGCCTATAGGGAGGCGGGGAGGGAGGGAACAACTTTTACTGTAGATATGTACGATGACTATTTGCATGCAAGCATCACACACACAGTCCTACAAGCTTCTATTTGCAGGCTCACTCACACCAAGGAAAGAAGATAATTATATTCAACGCCATGTAAATTTTATAAAATTATGCGAATCCTGTACTGGTTACACATGGGCGTTTCGCATTTACCAGGGGAAGGATAGCCATATTGACCCACCAGGATGCCCTGATTCTGTGGGTACAAGTGGAAAGATTGTTTGGTATCTAATCCTTCCCTTGTTGAATAAGGGATATAGGCTATGGGTTGACAATTATTATACCAGTATACAGTTATTTAAACATTTATATTGCTTAGAAACCCTAGCCTGTGGCACAGTGAGGAAAAATCTCAGGGGTTTCCCCCAAACCCTGGCAAGAGGTAGAAGCAGTAGAGGTTCCTATTCAGCACTCCGCCACGATGAGTTGCTTTCCCTTCGTTTCACAGATAGGAAGGATGTATACATGCAGTCTACAATGCATCTCGAAAGTACAGTGCCAGTGTCTGTGAGAGGTAGCACTGAACATCTGGAAAAGCCGAAGTGCATTGTAGACTACAGCAAGTTTATGGGGGGAGTAGATTTGGCTGACCAATGCATACAGCCCTATCTAGTAAACCGGAAAACTAGGACCTGGTACAAGAAAATTGAAATCTACGTGAGCCAGATTGCAATTTTCAATGCCTATGTCCTCTATAAAAAAGAGGTCATAGGCAAGCCCTGCCCTTTCCTAGACTTCACTCTAAGCCTTTTGTCCCATTTATTATTTACCCAGCCCCCCAATCCCACTTTGGGATCAGAAGATCTCCAAAGACTTTGTGGCAAACACTTCCCTTCCCGAATCCCTGCCACCGCCAGTAAAAGAAATTCCCCCAAAAAGTGCCATGTTTGCTACAAGAAAGGAGTCCAAAAGGACTCTAGTTATTATTGCCCAACTTGCCCATCTAAACCCGGCCTCTGCATAACAGACTGTTTCAAAGTCTACCATACAGAGCTGAACTTCTAAATCACTCTGTATGGGACTTTGGCAGTTTGTTTGCTTGATTTCCCTGGATTTCTGACCTCGGCTTGTCCTGACTACGCTTTGTTAGCTGCCTGTACCGACCCATTGGTTTGTTTTACCGACTACTCTAACTTCTGGATTCCCCTGACCTTGGCCTGTCCCTGTTTACGCTAGCCATTCTAAAGTGGCTACACCAAACAACTCAAAATACTACAATTGTAGTATTTGAAATGTGCCTTCACAAAAAAAAATAAATAAAAAAAAACCAATCACAGGGTTAATGCTGCGATTAGCACTGAAAGGGTTAATAAAATCACATTATTTTTTTTTTTTCTTAAAAAGACAAAAACTAAAAGTAGATATCGCTACATGGGCCCAGCATTTCTGTTAAAATGGCTAGACCAAACATCTCAAGGTCTGCATTTTATTGTACTCTGGGTTGCCTACTTTTGAAAATGGTATGCCATAAATGTGGAAATGTTATTACCCAGGCTGCCATGCTCTCTGAATAGCCACATAGGTCCAGAAAATCACTTTGCCAAATTTCCAACTTTGAAATCTAATATTTTGTCCCCTTGACTACCCTCCAAAAAACAGAAAATCTGGTACATGGGGGTACTGTTATATTCAGGAGACAATGTTAAAAAAAAAAAAAATAGTGAGGCTTTGTTGCAATAACCCATACCAGGAATAGGAAATGTCACGTGAAAGGTGAGTTCATGTGTGGAAAAAAGCACAAATAAATCTATTACCGCTATGTGGGCCCTTCATTTCTGATAAAGTGGTTAGACCAAACATCTTAAAATGCACCATTTGTTATACTCTGGGTTGCCTACTTTTGAAAATGGTATGCCATAATAGTGAAAATAATTTTACCCAGGCTGCCATGCTCTCTCAAAGGCAAGATAGACCCAGAAAATCGCTTTGCCAATTTTCAATGTTTAAAACCAAAAATGGACAGGCGTATATTTGACCCTGTAACTTTCCAAAACCCCATAAAAAAATATACATGGGGGTACCGTGGCGCTTGTGAGACATCACTGAACAGAACTAGGAGTGTTTCAGGGCAGTAAACTACATACTGACAATAAAATTACAGTTTATATGTGAAATACAAAAAAAACACAAACACTAACTTTGGCTAGGGTTTGTGCCCTAGTGGCTACTACAAAAGAATGGGCATACCCCATTTTGAATACCCTATAATGGTATGCCATGAAGGGGGTTTTGTGGCTGCCATACGGTCTCAAAGGTGGCCTTGTCATAGCAAACCAATCAAATTTATATGTAAAAAATAAAATAAAAATAATGGACAAGCCGTATATTTGACCCTGTAACTTTCCAAAACCCTGTAAAACCTATACATGAGGATTACTGTTTTACTTGTGAGACATTTCTGAATACAAATATGTATGTTTTATTGCAGTAAAACCGAACAGTATTGTGACATTAACGGTTAAATTGACATGCTGAAATTGAAAAATAGCAACATTTCTTAATTGTTTTAACTTTTTTAGATTTTAATCATATAAAATGGAGTTCCATATATGAATGTTTGATATGGAATGAAAGCCCTTTTTCCCCAGAACAAATTGACGAACAAATAAGTCTGGGTGCATTTAATATGAAAGAGGTAAATTATGGTTGATCAGACATAAAGCCAAATTCTGTGGTTTGTTTACATTTTGTTTTGATCACAACTTGTACATTTGGCTCAGTCCTTAAGGGGTAAAAATGTCATGAACTAAATTTTTTTTTAAAAAATTCTTATTTTCTCACATTTTTTTTTTTATATTAAATTATGTTCCATACCTAAATATTTGATGTTAAATGAAAGCCCTGTTTCCCCTGAATAAAATGATATATAATAAGTGTGGGTGCATTTAATATGAAAGAGGTGAATTACAGTTGGACAGACATTTAGCGCAAATGCCAGGTTTTGTTTTGATCACAACATTTTTGATCAGTACATTTGGCTGCGGTTTTAAGGGTGACACCAAAGTTTATAGATTTTTGCAATTTTAATCATAATATTTTTAAATATCGGACAGCAGCAAAACAAAAAACAATTAAATAAAAAAAGCACTTCCACATAAATCACAAATCCAAAATGTGTATACTGTATATATAAATATAGTTAATACAATGTTAAACACAAACTCTGCACACCAGTCAAGCCATAAGACTTGCTTTTCCCACAAAAAAAATAAAATAAATATCACAAATCTGCTGTGATGTTACAACCGCAAAGGATTCCGGGTGGGCATATGCAAATTAGTTTAACAAAATCACATTTTTGCCTCGTTCCATTTTAAACATGGATTCCTTTGAGTGTGTTTGCTGTATACAACAGCTTTGAAACACAACGTAGGAAAAGATGCAAAGCCAGTGAACCACTAATGGACAGTTGTTTTTTTGTTAAAGGACCACTATAGTCACCCAGACCACTTCAGCTCAATGAAGTGGTCTGGGTGCCAGGTCCCCCAGGTTTTAACCTTGCAGCTGTAAACATAGTTTCAGAGAAACTGCTATGTTTACATTGCAGGGTTAATTCATGGCAGGGTTAATCCAGCCTTTGGGGCTGTCTTCCTGACAGCCACTAGAGGCGCTTCCACGACGCTCAATGCAAAAATGTAATGCTTTCCTATGGGCAGTTTGAATGCGTGCGCAGCTCTGGCAAAACAGTGCATTCCTTACATATTTCACCCTTGTAATACATGTATAAACGTTAATTTGTACAAAAAAAAATATATAAATATTCAGAAAGAAAGAATGAAAAAGGGTTTTAAAATAGATACTAACAATGAATATAGGTTAGTTTATAAAGAAAACTAAGTGACTTGTAAAAACCTTGGTCAGGAACAATAAATGGGTCCTCCATGTTGTTTCATTGGGCCTCTAAGGTTTGAAAGATGAGCCCAGGGAACTGCTCATAAACACTGGCCACTATAGACATATTGCATTCCTCAGAGTTATGCGGCCTGTATAATACTGGATACTTAGTGTCTGATAAATGTGTTTTGCAGAATTCATTTTAGTTTAATTTTTTACAGCAGTAGGATTTGTCATTTAAAACTAAAGCACTGGATATTCAAGCGGATGCCATGTATGTTATCCATATCAAATACAGGTTATGGATCACTGCACATAAATCAGGAGTACTGGGGGTCCCTGTGAAAGATGACACCATATGCTTTGGATCTACATAGCAAAGTGTTTCTCAACATTACCAGTAGAAGTTCCCATGTGTGTCCGAAGAAAATAAATAAATAAATAAAACACATTTTCCCTCCCCCCCAGTACACCTTTATCCACGTTATCCTATAAAGGGCAAGATCAGGCAAAAATTGTTTGCTGCACCCTCATGAGTCCAGATTTACCCTCACCCTCTCAATGCGAAAATGTAATGCTTTCCTATGGGCAGTTTGAATGCGCGCAGTGTGTGTTGTGTGTAGGGGGCAGTGTGTGTTGCTGTCTATATGAAGTGTTGAGGCAGTGTGTGTTGCTGTCTATATGTAGTGTTGAGGCAGTGTGTGTTGCTGTCTATATGTAGTGTTGAGGCAGTGTGTGTTGCTGTCTATATGTAGTGTTGAGGCAGTGTGTGTTGCTGTCTATATGTAGTGTTGAGGCAGTGTGTGTTGCTGTGTATATGTAGTGTAGGAGGCAGTGTGTGTGTTGCTGTGTATATGTAGTGTAGGAGGCAGTGTGTGTTGCTGTGTATATGTTGTGTAGGAGGCAGTGTGTGTTGTTGTGTATATGTAGTGTAGGAGGCAGTGTGTGTGTTTCTGTGTATATGTTGTGTAGGGGGCAGTGTTTGTGTTGCTGTGTATATGTTGTGTAGGAGGCAGTGTGTGTGTTGCTGTGTATATGTAGTGTAGGAGGCAGTGTGTGTTGCTGTGTATTTGTAGTGTAGGAGGCAGTGTGTGTGTTGCTGTGTATATGTTGGGTAGGGGGCAGTGTGTGTTGCTGTGTATATGTAGTGTAGGAGGCAGTGTGTGTTGCTGTGTATATGTAGTGTAGGAGGCAGTGTGTGTTGCTGTGTATATGTTGTGTAGGAGGCAGTGTGTGTTGCTGTGTATATGTAGTGTAGGAGGCAGTGTGTGTGTTGCTGTGTATATGTAGTGTAGGAGGCAGTGTGTGTTGCTGTGTATATGTTGTATAGGAGGCAGTGTGTGTTGCTGTGTATATGTAGTGTAGGAGGCAGTGTGTGTGTTGCTGTGTATATGTAGTGTAGGAGGCAGTGTGTGTTGCTGTGTATATGTAGTGTAGGAGGCAGTGTGTGTTGCTGTGTATATGTAGTGTAGGAGGCAGTGTGTGTGTTGCTGTGTATATGTTGGGTAGGGGGCAGTGTGTGTTGTTGTGTATATGTAGTGTAGGAGGCAGTGTGTGTGTTGCTGTGTATATGTAGTGTAGGAGGCAGTGTGTGTTGTTGTGTAGGAGGCAGTGTGTGTGTGTTGTGTATATGTTGTGTAGGAGGCAGTGTGTGTTGCTGTGTATATGTTGTGTAGGGGGCAGTGTGTGTTGCTGTGTATATGTAGTGTAGGGGGCAGTGTGTGTTGCTGTGTATATGTTGTGTAGGGGCAGTGTGTTGTTGTGTATATGTAGTGTAGGAGGCAGTGTGTGTGTTTCTGTGTATATGTGTTGTGTATTCCCCAATCGTACAGTAATCACAGCTCTCACTCACCAGGCAGCTTCCTGTGTCAGTATCTCCGGCCGGGGATCTATGGATAGAGATATGGATAGCTCGGTCTGTCAGCCCCCAGCATGTCCTGCCCTCACTGCCAGCAGCTCCCACGGCCTCACTCATTCGGACAAACCGCCTGCCCAGCCCCAGCATCAACCGCCACTCTGATTGGCCGCCTCCAGGTGCTCTGCTTCGAACTGTCCAATCAGAAACGGCAGAACGCCCATCAGACAGCGCTCTACCTCACTTCCAACTAGCACAGAGCTGCAGCTGCCATACAGACAGCCCAATAGATAACATCACTGGGTTATTCAGGCAGCTGTCATCACATGTAACATCACATGTACTATACACAGAGCAACATGGACCATACACAGAGCAACATGGACCATACACAGAGTAACATGCACCATACACAGAGCAACATGTACTAAACAGAGCAACATGCACCATACAGAGAGCAACATGTACCATACACAGAGCAACATGGACCATATAGAGAGCAACATGGACATTACGCAGAGCAACATGGACCATATGCAGAGCAACATGTACTAAACAGAGCAACATGCACCATACAGAGAGCAACATGTACCATACACAGAGCAACATGTACTAAACAGAGCAACATGCACCATACACAGAGCAACATGGACCACACACAGCAACATGGACCATATAGAGAGCAACATGGACATTACGCAGAGCAACATGGACCATACGCAGAGCAACATGGACCATACAGAGTAACATGGACCATACAGAGTAACATGGACCATGTACCATACACAGAGCAACATGCACCATACACAGAGCAACATGGACCATACACAGAGCAACATGTACCATACACAGAGCAACATGTACTAAACACAGAGCAACATGCACCATACACAGAGCAACATGCACCATACACAGAGCAACATGCACCATACACAGAGCAACATGGACCATACACAGAGCAACATGCACCATACACAGAGCAACATGCACCATACACAGAGCAACATGCACCATACAGAGAGCAACATGGACCATACAGAGAGCAACATGGACCATATAGAGAGCAACATGGACCATATAGAGAGCAACATGGACCATATAGAGAGCAACATGGACCATACAGAGCAACATGGACCATACAGAGCAACATGGACCATACAGAGCAACATGGACATTACGCAGAGCAACATGGACATTACGCAGAGCAACATGGACCATACAGAGTAACATGGACCATGTACCATACACAGAGCAACATGTACGATACACAGAGCAACATGTACTATACAGAGAGTACAGTCTGTTAGCATAGAGCAACATGGACTACAGAGAGCACAGCTAGCATAGAGCAACATGCACTATACAGAGGGTACAGACTGTTAGCATAGAGCAACATGTACTGTACACAGAGCAACATGGACTATACACAGAGCAACTTGCACTATACAGAGAGTACAGACTGTTAGCATAGAGCAACATATACTATAGAGAGAGCACAGCTAGCATAGAGCAACATGCACTATACAGAGGGTACAGACTGTTAGCATAGAGCAACATATACTATACAGAGCGCAACATGGATTATACAGAGAGCAACATGCACTATACAGAGAGCAACATGCACTATACAGGGAGCAACATGTAATATACAGAGAGTAGACTGTTAGCATAGAGCAACATGCATTATACAGAGAGTACAGACTGTTAGCATAGAGCAACATGGACTATACAGAGAGCACAGCTAGCATAGAGCAACATGGACTATACAGAGAGTACAGACTGTTAGCAGAGAACAACATGTACTATACAGAGAGTACAGACTGTAGGCATAGAGCAATATGCACTATACAGAGAGTACAGACTTAGCATAGAGCAACATGCACTATACAGAGAGCAACATGTACTATACAGAGATTACAGACTGTTAGTATAGAGCAACATGGATTATACAGAGAACACACCTAGCGTAGAGCAACATGGACTATACAGAGAGTACAGACTGTTGGCATAGAGCAACATGGACTATACAGAGAGTACAGACTGTTGGCATAGAGCAACATGCACTATACAGAGAGTACAGACTGTTGGCATAGAGCAACATGGACTATACAGAGAGTACAGACTGTTGGCATAGAGCAACATGGACTATACAGAGAGTACAGACTGTTGGCATAGAGCAACATGGACTATACAGAGAGTACAGACTGTTGGCATAGAGCAACATGTACTATACAGAGAGTACAGACTGTTGGCATAGAGCAACATGTACTATACAGAGAGTACAGACTGTTGGCATAGAGCAACATGGACTATACAGAGAGTACAGACTGTTGGCATAGAGCAACATGGACTATACAGAGAGTACAGACTGTTGGCATAGAGCAACATGTACTATACAGAGAGTACAGACTGTTGGCATAGAGCAACATGTACTATACAGATAGTACAGACTGTTGGCATAGAGCAACATGCATTATACAGAGAGTACAGACTGTTAGCATAGAGCAACATGTACTATACAGAGATTACATACTTAGACTGCTAGCATGGTTATCCATCAGCTCCCATAGGGCAATATACAGAGAGTATATAGGCAGCACTGACAGAGCAACAGCCACAATACAGAGAGCACTCACATAGAGTTATTTACTAAAGTGAGAATTCAAAGTTCAGTTAAATTTTAAGGCCAAACTAGCCAAATTGGGAGCATACCTGTGGACTACTTTTATCCCACGTCTACTATTTTGGACTTACATTTGAAATTCAATTTGATTTCTTGAAAATTACTACTTTAGTGTATATCAATGTTGGTCTGCTCATATTGGGTTATCCAAACATTCCTGTTAGAATAACTGCCTCTTTCTTAAAGGAACACTCCAAGCACCGTAACCTCTACAGAGGGCTCTCATTCTGGTGCCACGGGTAGAATGTAACTGTTTAAACCATTTTAGATTAGTTTGAATTCTTACCTGGGGTCTGCCAGTTGCTGCAACTTCCAACATGTTGCTGCCTTAGCATCATATGTGTTGCAGTTCTGAATGAATAGGTGATTCGCTTTTGCGGTCTAAGGTGGATCCACTGCTGTTGCTTAATTGCAGTTCCCATGATGATTATCCAGCTGTGCTGGATGAGCATCAAGGTAGCTGCAGTTTCACTTACTCCAAGGCTGTTCCTCCGCTGTTACAGAGCAGCGCAAACTTGATGCTCAGCCAGTCCTGGAAGCAGAATTGTGGTTTTCAGCTGGCATTTGTGTTTCAAAAGATGATTCCTCAACAGCTCCCTAAATTTTGCATATCAAAAAAGAGATGCTGAATGCATCCATTATATACCCACAATTCTGTTCTCCTTCTTGGGCCAGTCGGAACATTTTTGATTTTTAAATCTATTAAATTCCTCTTTTTTTTCGTTTGCTTGTTTTTTTTCCTCCTGACATGTGCATCAAACAGGTCAGATTTACTTACTGTTACTACATTGCCGCACCGGTCTCCATGCTGCCACCCTATATCTCTTTTTTTAGTTAATTAACCTTGATGATCTCAGACAATACAATATCCCATGGGTAAGCACTGGGAGGCTAGAGCTAATGCAAAGCGTGGAGACGATGGCCGTAGGTCCTACAAAAATTGCTGGACCTTGTCCAGGAAGTCTGATTAGTGGCTGTCTGAGTGACAAACACTAGAGGTGGACTTGGACAGCAATGTAAACTTTGACTTTTATCTGAAAATGCAGTGTTTACAATCCTGAGCTTGCAAGGACAGGCTATGCCCCAGATCCACATTACTCTGCAGTGGTTCTTGTTATGACTGTCCCTTTATAAAACTAGATTGCCTTTGTGACGAAGTGCCCTTCACCACTTGTGCCTGGAGAGGACTAATTGCCAGCCTCCTGCCCTACGACTATGGCCCCTGGAAGACTTTTCCCTTTAAATACGTTATTTGGGCATAGTGGATTTTATTAGATTGGTTCTGGCCCTTTAAATGCTCTGACAAAGAATCTGCAGTTTTGCTATGCACTTCGGATGCAGAGTGTGAAGAAAACCCCTGTTTTATGGACTTACCGGTAGTTAGACTGTTTTATCCCCCCCTCCCCCTCTTAAAACACCAGTTTAAACCCTTAAAGGACCACTATAGTGCCAGGAAAACATACTCGTTTTCCTGGCACTATAGTGCCCTGAGGGTGCCCCCACCCTCAGGGCCCCCCTCCCGTCGGGCTGGATGGAGAGGAAGGGGTTAAACTTACCTCTTTTTCCAGCGCCGGGTGGGGAGCTCTCCTCTCCTCCTCCTCGGCTGAATGCACATGCGCGGCAGGAGCCGCGCGCGCATTCAGCCAGTTCATAGGAAAGCATTTACAATGCTTTCCTATGGACGCTGGCGTCTTCTCACTGTGATTTTCACAGTGAGAAGCACGCAAGCGCCTCTAGCAGCTGTTAATGAGACAGCCACTAGAGACTGGATTAACCCTAATATAAACATAGCAGTTTCTCTGAAACTGCTATGTTTATAGAAAAAAGGGTTAAACCTAGCTGGACCTGGCACCCAGACCACTTCATTAAGCTGAAGTGGTTGGGTGCCTATAGTGGTCCTTTAATAACTGTCATATTCTCAAACTCTGTCTGACCCTTATAACTGTCAGTTTGTTTTCCTCTGAGGAGGAGTTGTTTTGCTGCATGAGTGCTGTTGCCTTTGTGTGCTCATTAAACAGACCTGCTTGACTTTTTCTTGAAGCCTTGGCTCATGCTTGGGAGATGGGATAAGTCTGCAGTGCTGATGGTGTCGGTTGGAGTGCTTGGAGTCCTCGGCAAGCACTAGGAGCATCGATTGGCGGAGGTACTCAGTCGGAGTGCCAGCGGGTCCGTCACAGCCTTCTACACAAGAGACCACAGAAATTTCTTTATTTCGGCTTGGACAGGACTCTATTAGGATACACTGCTGAGTTATTGTTGCCAGTATAAGTCCTGATAGTTATCCAATGTAACTAATAATTAGTATTGGGAAGTGGCAACACTTTTCAAGTTTAAAGAGTTTCCTGTGTATTTTGTTTGGAGGAGAAATTCACTTGTTGGGGGTTAAATGTAAAAGTGTTGTGACTGTGACAAAATAGCTTCCATGATAATATGTTTACAATGAATCCTCTCTGAAAGAGGTTCCAGTAGTCAGTTGCACCAAAATAGAATCATGATGTAATGTGCATTGGTGCCCCCTTGTCGAGTGCCATCACAACCCAGGACTGAGGGACATCGGCGCTGGGATTTGGTAAGGGGGGGGCGCGCAATGTAGGGAGGAGGCAGTGCCAGGAATACAGCTTTGTGTTCCTGGCACTATAGTATCCCGTTAAATTGTGATGCACTTTTGGAAAAGATGACTGACACTGTCCTATAAAGCAAAAATAAAATCTTCCATGGGTAAATTCATACACATACACTTGCTTGATCACAAATGAGGCACTCTTCTGTATGTATTAAGGTGGATATTTATGAGATAGAAGATGTAGTCTTCAAGGAGGTGTATCTTATCATCTATAAATGTGCTATATCATGCCAATCTTCCTGCCCACATTCCAGGACAGAGAGCAGGTTGCACATGATGCAATGTAATGAATGTGTCTGCCCGTTAAAGGAGCATGACCACCCATAAAAGGGCCAGTCTGTGCCTAAAGAGGCTAACTACCTGCCACCCTAAACATGTACAGAGCGCTGCTAAAGTGCTCTATGCATGGTCTTAATGCCCAGTGAAGCAGACTTCAAAATGCAGAATGGGTCCACAGAACCTGGTTTTTATGGGACAGTTCTCCAAAATACAGGACTGTCCCAACAAATTCTAGACTGTTGGCACCTGTGTAAACGTTCTGGCAGTTTCACATATAAATATGCATTGAGTTTATTGGCTTACTTAAAGGGGTAATTTGTGGATGTCAAAGTTCCTTAATTATTTTATTTTCACAAACATCTGTTATTACAACATCAGCATGAAAAGCAAATTATTGCCCTGTTACCTTGGAACAGCATTCAAATTACAAATATTTAATTTTAAAAAAAGTGAATTTTAATTAAATATCCAAAAAAGAAAACATTCTTCAACACAACCGTCAATGAATTCACTAACTCATGTCCTCACCATAAACCCTCTTGGCAACAGTCAACTCTCAGAGGGAAGGAGAGAAAGGGGAAGGAAAGAGCGATATTAGTTTTATATAGAAATAGTCCTGTATATGCATACAGGATGGGAAACATCTGTTACAGAACTGGTCTTGCAGTGCTGAGTTATTTGCCAGTTTGTGACACAGAATACAATGGATACTGTAATCTACATTGTTTAGCAGACCGAGAAACAATGGTAAAGACCTAATTACCCAAATATAAAGAGACCTGTACTCCAATTTGGGATGCAGCTGCAATAGTGCCATGCATACACTGATCAGCCACAGCATAAACCACCTGCCTAATATCATGTAGGTCTCTCATTTTGCCTAAACAGCCCTGATGGATCAAGGCTCAAACTCAAGTAACAAAGCCCTTTTTGTTTGTTTAATGGAAGGGGGTTCTAAATGGAACTAAGGAATCCCTAGTTTTAAGAGACCACCCTCTTATCTCATGACATTATCCTAGTCCAATAAAGTAATAGAGGTCCAGGCCCTCCTTGGTTCAAGACAGGTACTTTATTAGGAACCAGAACAGCTAATAAAGTACCTGTCTTGAACCAAGGAGTGCCTGGACCTCTATTACTTTATTAATTTTTGGAAATCTGGTGTTTGATTCTGGTTCAGCAAGCACCCTGGCGCAGATTTATGGGCGTGAGTGCAGTTCCACACACACTACTAAAGGATTAAACTTCAGCACTCCAGATGTTTTGGACTACACCTCCCATGATACTTTGCCAGCATTATGGATGTATGAGCATTATGGGGGATTTAGTCCACAACATCTGGAGTGCCGAAGGTTGCCTATCCCTGTCCTAGACAAATCTTTCATCCTCATTTTTCTGTATGGGGCAATCATGCAATGCAGTCTCACACTGTGCAGAGAGTGGCTCAGAGTGCTGTGGCATGGCTGGGGCACTAGACAATTTTAGCATTGTCAAATTGGCATAAGCCCTTGTGCGATTGGCAAATCAATGGAGGTTTGATTCAGCAATGCCAAAATAGGGCATTTAGAGGAATCAAGCCAAAGCGATTTATACCCTTTCTATTTAGGTACTCACTGCATGACACGTGGCTTGATTCCTT
Source organism: Pelobates cultripes (assembly GCA_933207985.1). NCBI lineage: Eukaryota > Metazoa > Chordata > Amphibia > Anura > Pelobatidae > Pelobates > Pelobates cultripes. Next base: position 298,051,706 of record OW240914.1, read on the forward strand.
TAGAATGACTTAGAACCTAGCCTATTGCAATGCGTGATCCTGCAGCTTTAGCTCCACTAACCCCTACATTAATCCAGCCTTGAATGTTACTTCCATCTCTTTGCATGTAATAATAAGTGTTTTTATATTTCATTTTATTTACTGTTTTTTAGTAGGATTTTGCAGGGTTGATGACCTTATACTATTTGTAAAACCCAAAGTACATCTTGGTTAGCCACATAACAGTCATCACCGACTAGAGTGTGGTGACCTTCGTTTTATTTTTTTTGAATTTCTTTCCTGGTTTATAACAGGCATTTTATTGCACAGTTCTGTTGGAGAGAAAGACTAGGAACATTTTTATCATGTCTTCTGCTTGGTAAATCAGGTACAGCTGCCCTGGCATTCAGATGGTATCATGCAGCTAGCTGTGGCAAGGGCTGGCTCACACTTGCTGTGGCTCACATGTCAATTGGAATTTTCATATGCATTTTTCACGCAATCTATGTCATACCAAGCCTCTGGGCAATTGTTTAAAAATACTTGAAATTCAAATCTCAATTTAAAAAAATGCAATGTAAAATATGTAAGTAGTGTTAAATTGAATTTAAATCTGTAGGAACAATTTAACTTTCAGTAGTAGAGTTTTATGTGAAGTTATTGGTGTTATTAACAAACTTAAATTTTGTGAAACAAATAGTACAAAACAATAATTTATCAGAAATCTTGGGGTTATTTCACTAGTAAGTACTCGTGTCCAGTGTTATTGGTAAATACCCACTGTGAGCTTTTGTAAGTAGCAAAATATCTGCAGCCAAAAAACACTGCTAAAGTAACTCCATAGACCCCATTTTTAATTATGCTTCACCCCACAACCTATGGATTGACTGAAAGGGCGCCACTCCCTGTACTACTGGACCATTTAAAAAAAAATTAAAAAAGGTGTTATTTTATTTCACTTTTATATTTGTTTTCAGAAGGGGTTAATTGACCTCTCATCTTCCTCTGGATGATGTATGTGATGTTAAACAGTTGTTTATGTGATTTTGCCTGTGTTTCTACCTGGTTTATATTTGATGAGACAGTGACAATCACATCAGTGACTTTGGCAACAAGTTGGGACATCATTTGGTAAGGAGCTGTTAGCAGCTCCCATTATACTAATGGCAGTAATTCATAGTTGAGATTTTAGACACTTTAGTAACAGCTTCTTGGTAAAACGTCATTAAATCAGCAATAGTGGAGAACCAACAAAAAATAAATCCAAGTAGCAAAACTGGAGTTAAAAAAACAGCAATTTTTCCAGCTCCTCTATAATTTCCTACAATTTGCAAACCTCATATTAACTCTTCACAGTTTTCAGTCTGATAAATGAACCCCTTTGTATCGTTACATGCAGATATGCAAGAAAAAATCAGCCTTTAAAGGCACAATCGTGACCTTTCATACAGGACTGTACTGTACACTCAAAATTAAATTGTATGATATCATTTCTGGATTGGTGCCAGGGCCAAACTTTTATTAGAAAAAAAAAGATATAGTTCTGCATCATCAGCTCTTTGCTCACCGGTCAATTTTTACTTGTTTTTGAGCTTGAATAAAGACCAGAGTGGCAGGAATGCAAACGTGTATTCCTGTCGCTATAGTTATGAAAACACATTTTAGGTCCCCTGATGATTTTACTCACCTTTTTCCAGCACCGCTTGTGGCTTCTTGCGACTGGTGAATTATCTCAGACAATCCATTGCTTTTCTGTAGGAAAGCATTGGGAGGCTATTGTGCATGCGCAGCAAAACACTGTGCTGCGCCAATTAGCATCTCATCATAGAAATGCATTTAATCAACTCATCTCTACTAAGCCTCCATGCAAAGCATGGTGATGCTAAATGTCCGTGTTGCATCCTGTGCAGCACTGACCCAGGAAGTACTTCAAGTGTCCGTCAGAGTGACAGTCACTAGAGGAGTTACTAGGCAGCAATTTGTGACAGTGTTTACATTAAAATGCCTGCAGGAATATACTATACAAACCAGAACCACTACATTAAGCTGTAGTTGTTCTGGTGACTATAGTGTCCCTTTAATTTATATCAGCTTGTATCAATGGCTGGTTACTTGATGCACAAACTCTATAATTTTATATTCTGCACATCACTAAGACCCCAAAAAAACAACACTTCAATTTAACTAATCTTTTTTATCCAATACCAGTTTGCCAAATTTGCATCTAGTATATTTTTCTTTCCACTACAGAGGACATATTACTTATGCTAAGGAGACAGATGACTGGAAAATATGGCTGTATTCAGCGCTGTCTGTAATACATTCAAACTGTTCATTATAGTGTCTTCATAGTTACTGCATTTATGTGGGTGTGTATGCATGTGCGTTACTTAGCTATTGAAATTGTACATTCTGGTAAAAATTTGAAACCTGGGGGCAGAATACAACTTTTGGTGCTTGACATGAGTCAACAGGTGGTCATAAACATCTGTGATTCAGGATGTTGGAAGGATTCCCAAGTCTATGGAGTGAAATTTAAGTTGCTGGAAAATGCAGCGTTTAAAAACATTTTTTTACTGTGAATCATATGTAATAAACTAAATATGTAAGCATTAACTGGTACGCGTTTAGAACTAGGTTTGGAATAAAGACGTTAGAGGCGGGATTAGATGTGGAGCTGGGAACTCCTATCATATAGCCAGACCACTTTAATTAGTGAAACCCTAAAACTCTGCCTTATGTGTTTTATTTAAAATACTGATTAGTATTCTGTCATATGAACTGTGTACTGACATTTATAATGAAATATGGCCCACGGCATTTTAGAATTTTTACCACCCTATACCCAGTTAAATGTATACCATCCCAATGTATGCTCTTTTACACCTACTCTGAAATGTGTCATTGAGATATATGTATGCTTCTTCTGTGAATGTACTGGATGTGGGCATGTATGTTTATACAGAGAAAATACATATACAGTAATACACTAGAAGGTTAATTTACTAAACTCTGAATTGTAGTGAATGGTTTAGACCACAATACCTGGCCTGGTAGTTTAATTAATAAACTCTTACGCATATGTTAAACTGTTAAAGGAACACTGCACGCACCACAACTACTACAGCACATTGTAGTGATTATGGTGCCAAGAATGCCCTGTTGCTACTATAAGTAGTTAAGCAGTAAATGTAGTAGTTAGACTGCAAATGGTTTGTCTACTTACTGCTATCATGCAGACACTTCCAAGAGTGGGCAATAAAAGCTCCTGAGCTTCCTGGAGCTTCTATTAGCTGCCCTGATCTAAACCCTGCCTTTCAGGGCAAGCTAATTGGCTAAGAGCATCACCTGATCACAGAGGCAGCTAAAGATTCCCCCGGGCATTAGGCAGGATGCCAAATTGGGGCCCCCTCCTACAGCACTGGACTAATTACTATGAATAAGCCCAGCTGTGTTTTGTTTGTATGTCTGAGTGTTCTGTGTGTACTGTCTGAGTCTTGTATGTGTGTGGAGGAGACTGAATGTTGTGTGTTTTGTGGCTTAGTATTGTGAGTGTGTGGAAAGAGTTGAGTGTGGCTGTGTGTGCTGGTTGAGTATTGTGTGTGGAAGAGCCTTATGCCTATCCCACGCATGCTTAAACTCCTTTACTGTGTTAACCTCTACCACTTCAGATGGAAGGCTATTCCATGCATCCACTACCCTCTCAGTAAAGTAATACTTCCTGATATTATTTTTAAACCTTTGTCCCTCTAATTTAAGACTATGTCCTCTTGTTGTGGTAGTTCTTCTTCTTTTAAATATAGTCTCCTCCTTTACCGTGTTGATTCCCTTTATGTATTTAAATGTTTCTATCATATCCCCCCCTGTCTCGTCTTTCCTCCAAGCTATTCATGTTAAGATCCTTTAACCTTTCCTGGTAAGTTTTATCCCGCAGTCCATGAACCAGTTTAGTAGCCCTTCTCTGAACCTTCTCTAAGGTATTAATATCCTTCTGAAGATACGGTCTCCAGTACTGTGTACAATACTCCAAGTGAGGTCTCACCAGTATTCTGTACAATGGCATGAGCAGTTCCCTCTTTCTACTGCTAATACCTCTCCCTATACAACCAAGCATTCTGCTAGCATTTCCTGCAGCTCTATTACATTGTCTGCCTACCTTTAAGTCATCAGAAATAATCACCCCTAAATCCCTTTCCTCATATTTTGAGGTTAGGACTCTATCAAATATTCTGTATTCTGCCCTTGGGTTTTTACGTCCAAGATGCATTATCTTGCACTTATCCACATTAAATGTCAGTTGCCACAATTCTGACCATTTTTCTAGTTTACCTAAATCATTTGCCATTTGGCTTATCCCTCCTGGAACATCAACCCTGTTACATATCTTAGTATCATCAGCAAAAAGACATACCTTACCATCAAGACCTTCTGCAATATCACTAATAAAAATATTAAAGAGAATGGGTCCAAGTACAGATCCCTGAGGTACCCCACTGGTGACAAGTCCAAGCTTTGAATATATTCCATTAACTACAACCCTCTGTTGCCTGTCACTCAGCCACTGCCTTACCCATTCAACAATATTGGAATCCAAACTTAAAGATTGCAGTTTATTGATAAGCCTTCTGTAACGGACCTTTTGCCCACAAGAGGTTAAAAAACCGTTTAGGCGATATTCCCCTTTTTTTAGATGCACAGACAGCTACTGCAATCATCACTCTCCCGAACTGCAAACACACGAATACTGGAAACAGCCGAATAGGAAAAACCATGCAAATAGGTTTACACTCCTAACAGTCAAACTGGAACAGCATACAATAAATCCTCCCCCAATAATGAGACGACACGTCACTTTGAGGGTTAAGCAGGAACTGTCTGTAATGGCCACACACTGGCTTTTATGCAAGTCCCCATGCAAGGGGACATCCCACAGGGTGGGACACAGTACAACCAATCGTTTACAGGAGAACTGTAAAACACACCCACAATTACATCACAATCCCTCCTCTCTGTCCTGGAGATAATTGGGAAGTAATCCACTTCTCTCAGGACAGAGGCAAAACTCCATTAACCACATGGCAGTAACAATACAATAGAAGACATAAAATTACATACAGTTACATTTATTCCATAAAACATAGACATTCTACCTATCCCCAGATAGCTTAGATCTGAGCGCACATTACTACCGAATGGCGCTCAGATCACATACATACAGTTCAATCGCCATGGAGCCAAAGTCTTTCATACAGTCTTTCAGTATACGGCTGGGCTCCATGGCATAGCTATCTGGGGTAGCATGGCTTTAACAGTCCGCAGAAAGGCACGAATAAACCTTTCTGCCGGTAACATAAAAGTTTAAAATGCAGGACCATAGTCTAAAGGGAGCAGGCGAGCAACCAGGCCTCTCCAGTGGACAGTGTCAAACAGTGTCAAAAGCCTTACTGAAATCTAGGTAAGCAATGTCTACTGCACCACCCTGATCTATAATTTTAGTTACCCAATCAAAAAAATCAATAAGATTAGTTTGGCAGGATCTCCCTGAAGTAAACCCATGTGGTCTCTGATCTTGAAATCCATGTGTTTTTAGATGTTCAACAATCCTATCCTTTAACATGGTTTCCATCACTTTCCCCACTACTGAAGTAAGGCTTACTGGCCTATAGTTGCCCGACTCCTCCCTATTAACTTTCTTGTGAATGGGCACAACATTCGCTAACTTCCAATCTTCTGGGACTACTCCTGTTAACAATGATTGGTTAAATAAATCTGTTAATGGTTTTTCTAGTACACCACTAAGCTCTTTTAATTTCTTTGGGTGTATTCCATCAGGTCCCACTGACTTATTTGTCTTTACTTTTGACAGTTGAAATAGAACCTCTTCCTCTGTAAACTCACGTGTAATAAATGACTCATTTATCCTTTTTCTTAACTGAGGTCCCTGTCCTTCATTTTCATCTGTAAATACAGAACAAAAATATTCATTGAGGCAGTCAGCTAGACATTTATCCTCTTCTACATACCTTCCTTTTTTTGTTTTTAATCTAACTAATCCTTGTTTTACTTTTCTTTTCTCATTTATGTATCTAAAAAAGTTTTGTCCCCTTTATTTACTGACTGTGCTAGTTTCTTTTCTGTGTGTGATTTGGAAGCTCTTATAACTTGCTTAGCCTCTTTCTGCCTAATCTTATAGATCATTCTGTCTTCCTCACTCTGGGTTTTTTTTATAATTACTAAATGCTGACTTTTTGTTTTTAACTATTTTGGCCACATCTGCGGAGTACCACAGTGGTTTCTTGAATTTTTTGCTTTTACTGACAAGCCTAATGCAATTTTCTGTTGCTTTCAGTAGTGCAACTTTTAAATAATCCAATTTCTCTTGGACTCCATTTAAATTGCTCCAGTCTGATAATGACTCCTCTACACATATTCTAATTTTAGAAAAGTCTGTTTTTCTAAAGTGTAAAACTTTTGTTTTTGTGTGGTGTGACTCAATCACTGTTCTTATATTAAACCACACTGACTGATGATCACTGGATCCTAAACTTTCGCCTACAGTAATATCTGATATTAAATCTCCATTTGTTTACACTAAATCTAGTATGGCCTCTTTACGAGTTGGCTCCTCAACGACTTGTTTTAGAGACAATCCCAGTAGGGCATTTAGAATATGTGTGCTCCTGGCACAAGCAGCTATTTTTGTTTTAAATCTACACTATCAGTTGCCATTATTGCCACAAGTTCATGGATCTTATTCCCTAAACTGCGAGCATTTGAAGACATGACTCTAAGCTTATCATTTTTTAACACACTTGCTACAAGCACCTTCTGTCCTTGTTTTGGGGGACAATTGGATTGATGTTTCATCACCCTTTTGCCCCCCCTCCTAATTTAAATACATCCTAGCAAAACCTCTGAATTGCTCACTGAGAACATTTGTTCCCTTTTGAGAACGATGCAAACCATCTTTTTTGTACAGGTTATTTCCATTCCAAACATGAGAAATAAAGCCAAATCCTTGCTCCCGACACCATTCACCAAGCCACAAATTAAAGTCCCTAGTACGCATCCGCCTGTCGTTCTGAGTGTTATGCACAGGCAGAACTTCAGAGAATGACAGTGTGGAAGCAACCTGCCATATATCATTGGCAAAAACACTAAAAACGTCCTTAACCTCTGAAACCTCATTGCAAGCCAAGTCATTTGTCCCTAGACAAGCGATCAGTGCAGAAAATGATTTTGTTTCTCAAATATTTCTCACATTACTTAAGTAATCTGCACCTACTAGGCACTCGTTAAAGTGCAAAAAAATAATTCTGTCCTCCATCTCTCTGAGGGGCTCACAGCTCTGGAGGACACCATGGTGTGCACAGGCTGCTGTTCTGGTCAAGTCTGGACCACATAGTCACATACCTCTTCAAACAGTTATCCCGAACTGGTAAGAAACGAGGAGCCCCCACCACCACAAGAGAGCGAGCGCTTCCTGCACATTATGCAGCAACACCCTGAAATGATCCCAGCAGATGGTCTCCACTGTTCTCAATATCATCATATATTTGAAGACTGTCAGAATCAGTGGTCCATGAGCAGACCTCTCCTTGGTCTCATTCTCCTCAATGAGAGAAGTATTTCTTGGGCTTATGGAGCAGCATTGTTAGTAGCCAGCCCCCCTCTGAGAAGCAACAAGCCATGCGTCTATGCTTTGAGAATTTGATGGTGGAGGGCATTGAAAGAAACTTGCTCACAAAAAGAATCGAGACAGGTTCACACAGAATCTTTCTGCCTTCAGACGAAAAGTGAACGACTCTGCAGAGACTGTACTGAAAGGGTGAAACAGGTTCTGCGCGCACGTTTTTGTAATAAATAATTTCCTCTTTTACCGAGGGAAAGAAACAAACATTTTGCACTGAGAGGGTGAAACATGGTTCTGCAAGGACGTTGTTTTTTGTAATAAGGAATTCCTCTTTTTACCGAGGGAAAGAAACAAACATTTTGCACTTTAACTAGATGGAAGCAGTTAATGCGCACATTACCTAGGTAAAGTGCAGAAAACTCTTGATTCCGCACTTTAACTGAGCAAATCAGTTAATCTGCAGATTAACTAGTTAGTGTGCACATTAACTGATTTCTCACTTTAACTGTAACATATACACACACACACGTATTAAATATATATATATATAATGTTAAACAAAAATCTGCACACCACATACCGCAAAGGATTCTGGGTGAGCATATACAAATTAGTTTAACAAAGAATCAAATTTTTGCCTCATTTTAAACATGGATTCCTTTTAGACTGTGTTTGCTGTATACAACAGCTTGGAACACAACTTAGGAAAAGATGCAAAACTAGTAAATCACTCATGGACAGCTGTTTCGTTGTTAATGCAACTCATCAGCATGAAGTTGGTTACTGGTTTGCTTATTGAGGCTTGGTAGTGCTTGGGAAGCAAAATTCAAATAGGTTATGGTGGGGAAAAATTGTGATTGAAAACCCCTTCCACCTGAAGTCTGTGGATAGTTAGTGTTCCAAGCTGTTGTATACAGCAAACACAGACTAAAAGGAATCCATGTTTAAAATGGAGTGAGGCAAAAATGTGATTCTTTGTTAAACTAATTTGCATATGCCCACCCAGAATCATTTGCGTTATGTTGCAGGCAGCAGAACGTTCTCCACAGCGTCTCCAGACTCTATCACGTCTGTCACATGTGCTCAGTGTGAACCTGCTTTCATCTCTGAAGAGCACAGGGCGCCAGTGGCAAATTTGCCATTCTTGGTGTTCTTTGGCAAATGCCAAACGTCCTGCATGGTGTTGGGATGTAAGCACAACCCCCACCTGTGGATGTCGAGCCCTCATACCACCCTCATGGAGTCTGTTTCTGACTGTTTGAGCAGACACATGCGCATTTGTGGCCTGCTGGAGGTCATTTTGCAGGGCTCTGGCAGTGCTCCTCCTGTCCTCCTTGCACAAAGGCGGAGGTAGCGGTCCTGCCTCTGGGTTGTTGCCCTACTACGGCCTCCTTCACGTCTTCTGATGTACTGGCCTGTCTCCTGGTAGCGCCTCCATGCTCTGGACAGTACGCTGACAGACACAGCAAACCTTCTTGCCACAGCTCGCATTGATGTGCCATCCTCGATGAGCTGCACTACCTGAGCCACTTGTGTGGGACAAACAGCTTGCACGAGAAAGGTAAGTAGGGGGTAGGGTTTAAATAGGATCATAACTCCTCCCACAAATTCAGGCCAAATGGCCTTCCAACTTGTGCTCGGAATTTATCTAATACATAATGGAATGTAGAAGGGGAAGCAAAGTTGGTTGAGGTGTGCCGAAACCAACGTACGAGTAGGCCTGTAATAAAAGAGGGCAAAAGAGAATTCAAAGAAACACACTTTATTGCAAGTTTATACAGCTTGTGTACTGAAAGCTTGTTAGGAGCTTTTACTCTGATTGAGGTATATATGTAACTGAACTGAGGATTACCTGTGGCCCCATCACTTAGTGATGTAGACTGGGGTGTAAGAGCTTGAAGCTGCTGATGCAGCGCTTTTGTGAAAAAGAGAGACCAGCGAAGGAAGCCATGATGTAGCTCACCTTAATGGAAGGTTTAGACGTAAAGTAATGGATTAGGACTGATAGTGTGTGGTTGACCTTGGATACGTAAAAAGCGGAGTGACAGCATAGGAGGTATAAGCAAGATGCTAGACTTGTAGGTTTAGAGGTGACAGACGGACTGCATATGTGGACTAGGTGTGGATTCTGGAGCAGATGTGCAAAACCCTGCATGTAGTGAAATAGCATACCCCAGTATTAAAGTGATAGTGCACCCGAGCCTTCCCCAGAAATAAAATGGTCAGCCCAGCTTGTTCTTCTGGGCGCTTCCCTGTCTAGTTCGTGGGGTGAAGAAGTGGTGAGAAGTGGAAGTCGCTGTCTCTATGTGAGAGGCATAAAGCTGTGTTTAGTCGTGGGTCTCACTCTTTAGGACTACTGAAATGTCTCCATGAATATAACCTTTGTACTGTAGGGTGTCTTGGGAAGTTAAGTAGTGATGTTATATATATTAACAATAGGTGTGGAATATGTGGCGCTGAGTAATTAATGTGAACAGTGTATTTTAGCTGCTGTTTACACTCTATGGGTACTCCTAAAAGCCCACCATACAAAGATAAACACCAAAAGACAGAAAAGATTTCAGACCTAATGGGTGTTACCACCTCTTAGGTCTTCTATCTTTAAGAGTGCAGCGCTGTATAATATGTGAAAGCACAGTGAATTACCTGTGATTCAAAGGCAATTATCCTTTATATTCTCCAATGTAATATATATACAAAAGAAAACAGAAATATATACAGATAATTGTGCAGTATATCTATTACTTTAGTGAAGTGTTTAGTGGGTAACATATATATCTCCACTCACATTTTTTAGAGCCTTTTCAAGTGAATTAGGCTCTAAACTTTCGTGCGTCTGTGTCTTTAAGGGTAGATCACATGACCCCTCTCTCCAGGTTAAGTGTGTATTTTCCTCTCCCCAGCGTATATAAAAGACACAGAATTATCCAACTAAGTGTAGCATCCTTTGTAATATTTTCATATAAATAACAAATTAAAGTGCTCACCTTATTTAGAGCCTTTTGGTAACTGGCTCTAAGTGTATAGGCCTAGTGTCAATTTGTGGGGTGACACTGCCCCTTCCCTGGAATCACTGGTACTGGATACAGTGGATAGTATAAAATAAGGGAATTTATTACAACGTATATAAAAACAGTATAAAAATATTTCTAGAAAATAAAAAAATTGGATAAGTACAAAATATTGCAAGTATTGGTGGTTCAGAAAAAAATGATGAGTCCACTTTAAAAGCCAAAACGCGTTTCGCCGGTAAAAACGGCTTCCTCAGTCAGCTTGTGAGTGTCCTCTTGGTGTTCTGTAATTTAAGCGTCCAAAATCTCGCCTAAAATGTCTTCTTCCAATCAAAAGAGTCTTTTTGTGTCATGTGGCGTGGCTAAAATGCCGTCGCGTCACTTCCGGTTTTTCGGCACTACAGGATCCAGAGTGCTTTGCGCTTAGCGCGTCACTTCCGGTTTTCGTCCGGTTATTTGTGGGAAATATAGTCCGCACTGGGAGCTTTATTCAGTTAATATTCAGCTAATATGAACTGAATAAAGCTCCCAGTGCGGACTATATTTCCCACAAATAACCGGACGAAAACCGGAAGTGACAATATTTTGTTCTTATCCAATTTTTTTATTTTCTAGAAATATTTTTATATTGTTTTTATATACATTGTAATAAATTCCCTTATTTTATACTATCCACTGTATCCAGTACCAGTGATTCCAGGGAAGGGGCAGTGTCACCCCACAAATTGACACTAGGCCTATACACTTAGAGCCAGTTACCAAAAGGCTCTAAATAAGGTGAGCACTTTAATTTGTTATTTATATGAAAATATTACAAAGGATGCTACACTTAGTTGGATAATTCTGTGTCTTTTATATACGCTGGGGAGAGGAAAATACACACTTAACCTGGAGAGAGGGGTCGTGTGATCTACCCTTAAAGACACAGACGCACGAAAGTTTAGAGCCTAATTCACTTGAAAAGGCTCTAAAAAATGTGAGTAGTGATGTTAGTTTAACGTCCTTTCCATCGAGAATTTCCTTCTCCATGGAAATTGGAACAGAGTGGGCAGGTGAGACGTATGGAGTAGTGATAGTGGGTGGGGGGGGACGGGGAGGGAAATGAGGGGTAAGCCAGACTGTATGACCGAGATCGCCAGGTGAGGGCCTGCCAGGCTCAACGAGACACCAGGTGTGGCTATAGCCGATTCCACTTATCAGCCTGTTGATCATTTGGAGGCTGGCCAGGATAGCGACCATGGTCTCCTGATTGGAATCTGAGGAGTAAGCTGTCGGCCCTTGTGAACTAGAGCCGGGCCTGGGGACGTTGGCCTGAGCCGTCGTGAGCCTGTGTAGTTCTGCCTTACTGGCAGTAGCTGGGGAGGGGATACCCCTGTGTCTGAGCTCTGCTGAGATTTTTGAAATGTACCAGAATTCATTTGGAGACCTAGGCCTGACTGGCATGCTGGGTATTTCGTCCAACAGCAGACCGATTATTGGGATGGATTCTTGTGACATTCTAAAAAAGAGATAATGATTTGGATAAGTAATGTGTCTTAGAGGTGTGGAAGAGACCTTCGGAGAACTGGCCTGTTAGCTAGTGCCAAGGCGAAGAATTTACCTAGAACCAAGTGACAGGTGAGGCCCTGCTAGTGCCAAGTTGCGGAGAGAGGCTCTACCTATGATTTGGGCCGAGGGAGTTTTGTGGCCACTTGAACGTGGTGGCAGGATGTCGGCCTCTCGGTGACTGTAAGAGATTCAAAATGTGTGGCCGTGACTTGGGAAGCCCTAAAGAAGGGCGGGCGAGGTGGCTAACTATAATTTGGTCGTGGGGCTGAACCGCAGTGTATGAGGTGGGGTGTAGACCCTGCGGGACTGTAGTATTACTTAGGATAGCTAAGGCCAGCGCCTAATCCTCAATGCCAGTTCTCTTGTCTGATGGAACTTGTCTCTTAGAATGGTGTGATATAACGCATGTAGATACTTAACCTTGAGTGTTTGTCCTCTTTCTTTGGGCAATGCACAGGAAGATTACAATATATTCTTGCTTCTGCAGGGAACAGGCCGGTCCGGGAAACCTTAGGGGAAAAAGATGCTAGCGGGCCTGAGGCGTGCCATTGGTATAATGAGTGTAAAAATGTAGAAGGTATGGGTAGGTATGTATCAGAGATACTGTAACGTAAGAACTTGGGTAAGCTGAGGGACCTGAACGTTGGTCTGTAAATTAGAGACAAACCCCTGGGTTTCCACAAATGTGAATTTTTTGAATGATACGAAGTCGAAGTGAGGCCTTAAGGAGAAACGTAATCGTAGTGAGTAAGATTACCAATACCTGATACTGCAATGTAGGGAACCAGGTAACCTGTAGGTTGTCAATGGCGTAGGACTTGGCAAGCTGCGGTAATGACACAGGTCTAAGTAATAATATGTAGAAATGAATGACAAAACATGTACGCAGGGACGTATTAGCCGCGAGGCAAACAAGGCATTTGCCTTGGGCGGCATTTTTCAGGGGGCGGCAAAAAACGCCGCCCCCCAAATGCCCAGGGCAGATGCCTTGTTAGCCTTGCGGCTAACTGACATCCCGGGCGGCCGGCGAGGGAGCACTTCCTATGAGCTGACTGCTCAGCTCCCTCGCGCACCGCAAAGTGAGGCTGGGAGCGGGAAGATGGCGTCATCGGTTCCAGCGCCTCACTCACCGGCAGCGAGGAGCTGAGGCAGTCATATGGAAAGTACTCGCCGACAGCCTGCCAATGCCGCTCGCTCTCTGCTCACTGGACCTGGGAGAGACCCCCAGCACTCCCAAAGGTAAGGAGGTTGGGGGGGGATTTAAATAAAAAAAAAAGTTAATGTGTGTGTGTGTTTGTATCTGACTGTGTTTGTGAGTGTGTGTGTGTGTGTGTGTGTGTGTTTGTCTGACTGTGTTTGTGTCTGTGTATGTGTCTGACTGTGTGTGTGTTTGTGTCTGACTCTGTGTGTATCTGACTGTGTTTGTGAGTGTGTTTTGTGTCTGACTGTGTTTGTGTGTGTGTGTGTGTGTGTGTTTGTGTCTGACTGTGTGTGTGTGTGTTTGTGTCTGGCTATGTGTGTGTGTTTGTGTCTGTGTGTGTATGTGTGTGTGTGTGTGGCTGTGTGTGTGTGTGTGTTTGTGTCTGACTGTGTATGTGTCTGACTGTGTGTGTGTGTGTGTTTGTGTATGTGTCTGTGTGTGTGTGTGTGTGTTTGTGTCTGACTGTGTGTGTGTGTGTGTGTGTGTTTGTGTGTGTCTGACTGTGTGTGTGTTTGTGTCTGACTGTGTGTGTGTGTGGCCCAGAAGGTGGTGGGAAGGTTCAGATTGGGGTGGCTGGCGGGGGAGAGGAGGCATACAGTTTGTCCTGCCTAGGGCAGCACAAAACCAGGATACACCACTGCATGTACGGTTAAATATAGTAGTAATACGGTGGATTATGATTATGAGATTGTTGTTGACATTTTGTGAGGAATCTTAGACCAGGTATATTTTGAAGTTTAGAACCCACTTTGGGAGGTGGGGGGCTGTATGAGGCCATGGAGGCTGAATGAGGCCTCAAGGGAAAACGTAAAATGGTAAACCTTCTTACCTGTTACCGAAATGCGGGATCTGGGTACCTCTTCTTGGAGCTTTGTTTGAAGAAAAAAAAAGTAGTAGAACCTAAAACATATACATTCTAAGTATAAGGAACCAGAGTATAATGGGTTTTTTTTTGGAGACAGAGATTTGCAAAATTGTTCTAATTGTCTGTAATGAGCCTGGTGAAAAAGGATGTAAAGCTTAATTAAAGACATGATAAACTAAGAAAAGATGTAGTGAGTGGTAAATAGCGGTGCTTGGGGTTGTATTTAGCTTGCCGAAACAAATTAATTATGCTGAACAGGGTCTTTTAAGAAGATTCCGCTAAATAAATGAATGGCCCATAATTAAATATAATCTATAGGATGGGAAGTAGTTCCACAGTGATATTGTCATTATATCTAGTGGTGACTGGAGAGCCATGTACTACATGTAAATTTATGTAAGGTAAAGAATTGAGAAAGGGGTGAGTGCTAATGTTATAGGTAAATGACATGACAAAGGTATAATTTATGACAGTTTGTGAAAATTGAAACGTATGAAGCCTCTTGCGTTTGGCTAAGTGAACGAACGAGGGGAATATAAACGGGACCGACCGCCTGTGGTCGGTTAACTGAGCATGTGAAAACAGAACGAGAGCCATTTAAGTGTGTTCGTCTTTACTGGCATGCGAATGGACAAACGAACGTAAGTAAATATAGTGCGGTCGGTAGATATTTAAACGAATATAACGAAGGAGTGTGTACTCTGCGATCGGCTGTTAGCTGTACGAACGCAGAAGTACATGAACAAAGAAAAGTGCACGAACGGGTAAGTATGATACTAATAATAAAAGGGAGCCTATCCCAGCATTTTAAGGCCCGAAACGTGTGAAATAGCTAAACGCTATTTCCCACGTTAAGCTTACGTGGACGTGCCGGTCTCATGACCGGAAGTCGAGTAACGATGGGCATGGAGGACAGAGGCAGGAGCTGCTGGCGATGGACTGTTTGCTGGAGACTGGATTCTGGCGGGAACAACGGACCGGAAGTGCAGGTTGCTATGGAGAAGACAAACAGCTTGCACGACAAAGGTAAGTAGGGGGGTAGGGTTTAAATAGGACCATATCTCCTCCCACAAGTTCAGGCCAAATGGCCTTCCAATATATATATATATATATATATATATATATATATATATATAAAGAAGGGAGGTGACCAGCACTCACAGACTTTTGAAGATCAGACACATCCTGATAAAGGTCCTGGATGGGGACTGAAACGTCGATCCTGTTTTAATACCTCTTCAATAAAGAACAAATTTTTAACTTCAAAAGTCTGTGAGTTCTGGTCAACTCCATACTTTATATATATATATATGTAGAAAGGCCATTAGGCCTGAATTTGTGGGAGGAGTAAGTCCCCTACTTAAGCTCCCAGCCCCTACTCACCGCTGCCGCTCAGCTGATTGTCCTTAGCAACCAGCACTTCCGGTCCAGCTTCCCGCCAGAACTGTACCTGTTTCCAGCAGCCAGACGCCCTGTGCAATCCTCCGTCCGTCCGAGGCCCTTCCACTCCGTTTCCCTCCGGTCGAGGTACCCGACTTCCGGTCACGAGACCGGCGCGTTCACGTAAGCAAGGCGTGGGAATTAGCGTTCGCTTTTTCCCCGCCGTTCGGGCCTAAAAACGTAGGGGTAGGCTCCCTCTTTCGCATTTTCACGAATACACGCTTTCGTTTATATCTCCATTCGCGCCAAAAAACGCACGAACGTTCGGCTCATTTCGCTATCGTTTTACGCTTTTTCGTACGGAAACAACCGAATAAATATTTCATGTTTAAGCTCATTATTATCTGTATTCACTTTTCCGTTCGGTTGTTTCAGCATCAACCTATTCGTATGGTTAATTCACGTACACCATCTTACTAATTTACATTCGGTTATTTCTATTCTTTTAAGATAAGCTGGCATAAGTTCTAATCACAGTCCTACTATTATTTATTCCTTCATATGAGTTTGCGGTTACATTATATGGTTAACTACCAGCCCTGTGTTTTTCTACCTTGTTAAACCATTTAAAGTATTTTTCTGTTATAAACATTATGTTCACCACGGTTCATAACTTCATACGTGTCTAAATTCAAGCTATAACACTCTTTCCTAATAACACTCAGATAAGTCTTTTTAAACACTATTTACAAGTTATACCCTTTACACATAATCCGTACTATTCCTTGCACATAAATCACGCTGTCACATCTTTTGGCTTTTACAGATTGCATCGGTCTCTTGCTTTTCTGCATTAAAGTTGTTATTTCAAGGTCCTTTTATTACAGGAACAGGTATGGTTTTATCACCTTGAGTTATCAGGTTTTATCAATTATCTTCACATCTATTGCTAACTATGGTATTTTTCTTGGTTAAACCCTTAGATCCTTGTATTAATCTAAGCTTCCACCGTTTCTACGCAGTTAACCTGCCACGATTAAACAAGCTCTGTACTTTAAACAAAGGTATAGTTCACTCTCTTTTCAATACTAGACCTCACGTGGTCTCAACTCCATTACTACCTTCCCTCAGGCTTACGCCCAGGATACGTTATCTCTTTACTACTTGTCTACACAGACTTTCGGTCATACGGCCACCAGGCTCAAGAAGACACCAAATCCTGACACGGTACTCAGCCATACCTTCAGGTACTTACATCCTTACTCAAGTACGTCCATTCGCTACCCCAAGGCCTCATTCTGCCTTCTCACTCATATCCAAAATCATCCCATTCCTACACCTAAACCTCCCAGATCCCTCAATGCAGGATCTCACGTCGTGCCCCTAACAAACCTTCTCCCTATACTATTCATACGACATCACGATACGTATAAACACATCAACATCTGTCTTAAACCCCCAGGATTCTTCCTCAAAGACAACATTTAAGACAAGACTCTCTACACTTACCAGGAGGCTCCAGATACCATTTGCGACCAGTCAAGGTTAGTATCCACACACCATTCCAGTCCTCTAACTTTACCCTTTAGCATACTATCGAACTGGCTATACGGCACAGGCTAATGCCTTAGCCCACCCTATCAGGAAATCTGATCCCGCGAGGCCTACCACCCCCACCCCACCTCAACACGGAGGTACGGCCCCACGCCCAAATCATAGTTATAAGCCTCGCATGCCTTACTATAGGGCTCTAGTTAGGGCCTCACCTGTCACGGCCACACGTTTTGATTTCTCTTATCGTCACCGAGAGGCCAACATCCCGCCACCACGTCTGTGGCACCTACGTCATAAGCCAAATCATAGGTAGAGCCTCTCATCGCCACTTGGCATTAGCAGGGCCTCACCTATCCAGTCATTCAATAGTTAAGTTTTTCGCCTCGGCATCTAGCATTAAAGTCCAGTTCTTCAAGACACACCACTCCCCATACCCCCCCTTCTTACCTCACTCCCCTTCTAATATATCTTTCACATAATCATTCCTTTTTAGAATGTCCCAAGAACCAATTCCAACCGAAGAACTGACAGAAGAAGCACCATTCACGCCAATCAGACCCGTGTCTCCAGGCGAATCACTCACTCTTTCAACCCCCACGTCCTTGAGAGCATGGACTATTCCCAAAATCACAGCCGAGCTTAGGCTCAGGGGAATCCCCTTTCCGGCCACAGCTAGAAAGGCAGAACTTTACAGGCTGCTTACCCACCAAGTCCCCGAGCCTCGGCCGGGAACTAGCTCTCAAGGACAACCACCAAGTAACAGCACGGCCACCCAGGATACCCTGGCAGATATCTTGGCCAATCTACAGGCCCTCAATAGCAGGCTGTCTAAGGTGGAGAGCGCCATCTCCTCCTCAGGTACTAACACCGTAGTCCCAGTCTCTACCACGGCTGTACCTGCCATACCTTCATGTCCCTCTATACTCCCCCCTCCAGCACCTGGCACAGCCATCACACCTTTCGAGTCACCAGCACACTCCGTCCCAGATTCTATCAGGAAAGATATCCTTGACGGGAAGGATGTGTGTCTGGTGTCTTTACTCATAGCCTCTCAGGATGTACTCGAGAACAAGGCATACAATTATGGTGACATCTCTGTTGTGCTTAAAACGAGGGATCCCAGGCTTAATAAAAAATTGTCTATCCCACAGTTTGTGATAGCTTTCGGGATATACCGCGACGTCATTTGCACGGTGTATCCCCATAGGAGAGAAGAGCTAGATCTCTATCTCCACAAGGTAGTGGATCTAGGCATCAAGTACGGGGGCTCTTCCTTCTATGACTACCACAAGTCAGTCTCAGCGAAGGCGGCGACCCATCTCAAGCAGTTCAACATTAGAATGAACTGGGGTCAGATGGACACTGAACTTTTCTGTCGCCACTTCGCCGGACTCAGGCCCCCGGCTTGTGCCATCTGTAATTCCACATCCCACATGGCGGACTTATTTCCCGTCGAACCAGATCCCACCACCTCCACTCTCACCCCTCATCCCACGTTCACACCTCACTCCTCTTTCACCCCTCACAAGCCAGCGGGTGGTCTCCGGGATAAGCTGGGTAGGCCCTTCTCCTTTTTAGGTAAAGCACAGGTGTGCAATAATTTCAACGCAGGCTCCTGCAGTTTCAGCGCCTGTAGACTATTGCACATCTGCTCCATATGTTTCAGGGCACATACCAAGACCATGTGTCCAGCCAGGTTGTCACCAAACAAATGACTAACCGACATAAATATCGACAACCTGGTTTTTTATCTAAGGTGTCACCCCAGCAGGCACTTAGTGGATTTTCTCACCACAGGTTTCTCACAAGGGTTTCACACAGGCATAATAGCCATTCCCCCAGGTACACTAGAATGTCCTAATCTCCAGTCTGCACGTTTAGACCCAGTCGCTGTAGACACTCTCATTTCCGCAGAAACCACAAACGGTTTCATGATCGGTCCTTTCACCTCTTCACCGTTTTCCTCCTGGCGCACTAACCCTATTGGTATTGCTATTCACAAATATTCTAATAAAAAACGTCTCATTATCGATTTATCGGCACCGCACTCCTCTTCTGTTCCAAGCATAAACGCACTCATTCCAGCAGACGAATTCTCTCTGCAGTACGTCACCATCGACGACGCTATACAGTCTATCATGACATCTGGTAATCGACCCTGGCTCAGCAAAACAGACATCACTAATGCCTTTAAATTACTGCCCATACACCCCTCACTCTGGCACTTACACGGTGTTAAATGGCGAGGGTATTATTACTTCTCAACACGACTCACTTTTGGTTCCCGAAGCAGCCCCAAACTTTTCGACATTTTCGCTGAGTCACTATGCTGGCTGCTTCTGAATGTCATCAGGTGTCACTCCGTTATTCACTATCTAGATGACTTTCTACTGATAGAGCCAGGGTCATCAACACCCACAGCAATCAATAGTACTACCGCACTTTTTTCCACACTTGGAGTCCCTTTGTCCCCAGCCAAAACTATAGGACCCACTACAAAGTTGACCTTTTTAGGCATAGAGCTCGATTCTGTCAAACTCAGAGCTAGCCTTCCACACGACAAACTTTCACGATTGAGAGGGGAGATAGACACGTTCCTGCGGAATGACGTTTGCACCAGGAGAGAACTTCAGTCCCTTCTTGGATCTCTGAACTTCGCCATGTGCATCATTCCGCAGGGAAGGTCTTTTATTTCCAGACTTCTTTGCCTGCTCCATGGAGTCCCGGACTCCGGCACAGTTTCTTTGGACCCCCACGCCAAGGCTGACTTAGCTATGTGGGGGAAGTTTTTGAAAGACTGGAATGGTATCTCCATGTTTATCCCCCCTCTCTCCACCTCTTCACCCATCATCCACACAGACGCAGCAGCCAACACCGGTTTCGCAGCCATTTTCGGGAACCACTGGTTTAGGGGCCACTGGCCCACTGAGACGGATGCCTTGCCAGGATTCAGGGAAACCTCAACCCTATTTGAAATTTACCCCATTGTGGCGGCCGCACACACCTGGGGTCATCTCTGGTCCGGCAAGGCAGTAAAATGCTACTCAGATAACTCGGCAGCTTGCGATATTATTAACAAAGGGCGCTCATCATCCCTAACCATCATGCGGCTGATTCGCAAGTTGACCTGGCTGGCAGCATCCAATCAGTTTCACTTAGTATGTTCTCACATCCCGGGTATTCACAACACCGCCGCTGACGCTCTTTCTCGTTCTCGATTCCAGGCATTTTCTCAGGCACTCCCAGCAGCTCACCATCAGCCATCCAGGACACCACGGTTTCACGAACTAATATTGGATTAAGCACACTCTTGCTTCACGCTAGATCACTCACTCACCAAGCATTATCACCCAACACTGCTATCACTTACAATAGGGCACTTAACATATTTAATAAATTCACTGCAGAATTCGGGCTACAAGGTGACTTTTCTATCCAAACCATGGTGTCTTTTGCCTCTTTCTGCCACCTACACCTTAATCTGTCACACAACACCATTAAACTTTACCTCACCGGGGTTCAGCACCACAGCCTCACCAATTTTCCTAACAGCACCCCCTTTTTGTCTTCATACCCCATAAAAAAGGTCTTGAAAGGTATATCTAAGCTTTCACCACCACTCGCAAGCACTAGATTACCCATAGACGGGCCTATCTTCAGGTCTCTTAGCAATCTCCTTGACACAGCCCCATTTGATAGCTACACCAATACGGTGATAAAATCTGCCATATATCTCGCTTTCTACGGTTTTCTCAGACCTAGAGAGTTCACAGTGATTTGTCAAGGAGATATCGCACAATGCCTTAAAACTTCACACCTCACCAAGGTAGAGGATCACTACCTCCTCTCTATCCCTACCACTAAAACCAACCGGTCAATACATCCTACAATAATTCCTCTCTTCCCTACTGATAATGCCTGGTGTCCGGTGAAAGTTCTCGACCAACTACGGTCTACTTTTCGCACTCACCTGCCAGACTCTCCGCTCTTAACATTACAAGGGCACCCGCTTACCACGGCAAAATTGATGTCACATGTCAGAACCCTGTTATCTAAGCTCGGACACAATCCGGCTGCATTCTCCGGGCACTCCTTCCGCATAGGAGCCGCCTCAGCAGCCTCAAGCACAAACGCACCGGTCCACATCATCAAAAGGCTCGGGCGATGGAAATCCTCCATATATAACGCATATATTCCACAACCAGAGAAAGAGCTTCGCCAAGCTTTCAGAAACTTGGTCTTGTAAAATGCAATAAAGTGTGTATTTTCTCGAATTTATCTTTTTGCCCTCTTTTATTTACAGGCCCACTCGTACGTTGGTTTCGGCACACCACAACCAACTTTGCTCACAGTTACTATCCATTACGTATTTAAATTCCGAGCACAAGTAGAAAGGCCATTAGGCCTGAATTTGTGGGAGGAGTAAGTCCCCTACTTAAACTCCCAGCCCCTACTCACCGCTGCCGCTCAGCTGATTGTCCCCACCCACCTACACCCTGTTTTAACTACATTATCCTTGGTGGGCCCTCTTTTATTTACAGGCCCACTCGTACGTTGGTTTCGGCACACCACAACCAACTTTGCTCACAGTTACTATCCATTACGTATTTAAATTCCGAGCACAAATATATATATATATTTCTGTGGGAAAAGCAAGTCTTTTGGCTTGACTGGTGTTCAGATTTTTGTTTAACATTGTATTAACTATCCACAGAATTTTTAACTTCAAAAGTCCATGAGTGCTGGTCACCTCCCTGCTTTGGATTTATTTCTTCCCCTTGACTTCAAGCACCCGGCCATCACTACTTCTCTGCCATCTCTCGGCCATCTCTGAAATATATATAACTTTAAAATAGCTTTAATAGGGGGGGTGAAATCTTTATCATGGAATCACTAGTAGTGAGTCCATGATAAAGATTTTACCCCCTCCCTCATTCCATGCACTTACCTTGTCCTGGGAGCTCCTCTCTCTTTCCTCCCGCATGGCCATTTGCAAAGAGCGCTGGGAGGAAGCAACGGCATCGAGTGTGACCTCACTTCCTCGCAGCGGTCACGAAAAAAATCTATGGATTACATCTGCTGGACCCGCGGAAAAAAATATGAGAATTCGTGAAGCCGCAGATTCAGAAGCGCAAATTCTCGGGGTATTACTGTACATAATTATTTTATTTTATTAATTATACTTTGAGGAACCTGCCTGATAACCCAGGCAGACAGTCCAGAGAATGTAATTGGCAAGTCCTATATTTAACCCCATAACTTTCCAAAACACCATAAAACCTTTACATGGGGATTATTGTTATACTGGAGACTTCGCTGTACACAAATATGAATGTTTTAAAAAGTTAAACTTATCACGATGATGAAATCACCAGTAAAAGTGCAGTTTTTGTGTAAAAAAATGCAAAAAACTAATATGAGCGCTAATTTTGCCCAGCATTTGTGACTAAGTGGCTACTACAAAAGACTGGAAATACCCCATTTTGAATACCCTGGGTTGTCTACATTTGAAAATGGTATGCCATGATGAGGTTAATTCACATTCCTTGGCTACCATATGCAGGGCTGATGCAAGGAATTCTGCCACCCGATGCAAAGATCCATTTGGTGCCCCTTTTTAAATTTCACTAAATGCCAAAAGGAATCATTCCACTGATTTTTTCTTCTTCATATTTTAGTAGATATACCCACAAAGAAAATATGCTTTTTTCCTGCTTGCCGTCCAATCAGAGGCTTCTCATTGAGAAGCCTTTGTGCTGGATCCATAATTGTGCGCATGCACACTTGATCAGCGCTTTGCTATGTTTCCCATTGAGCATGCTAGTACAGCACGTATGTCTCTGCTGTTAGCTCTATGGAGCTAAAGAAAGTGAAAGAACATCTTCCTAGCTTTGTGACAGACAGGGGGGCATTTTTGCCCCAATTATAAAAGGTCTGATTTCTTTTTAAATCAGCATTTTTATAAACTGTCAAGAAAATTACAAACTCCAGACATATAAAGCACTTCAACAGGCTGCAATAATGTATGTGGAGTATTCCTGTCTCTCTTAGCAAACTGCCTTATACATACACACACACACACACACACAGAAAGTGCCTTATACATATAAACACACATACATACAAACACAGAAAGTGCCTTATACATATGTGCACCCAAACTGCTGAACACATACATACACCAACACATACGAACTGCCTTGTACACACACTTCCTAATACATACACAAACACACTGGCAAATACATACACACTGCCTTACCCACACATGCACACAAGCTGCTTTATAGATACATACAGGGGTATGGATTTTTTTTTTTTTTTTTTAAATCTACTTGTACAAGGGACTAAAGTGGACCCATACACAAACACACTGACCCATACAAAAAACACTGCACACTGACTGATACACAAACACATGGACACTGACACTCGAACACAGCACAGATTACCATCAGTAGCCTGTTCCATGCTCACTTTGCCCTTTACAGCGTGTTGGCCGCCGAGTATGACGTCACACTAAATCCCAGTGGCCATAAGTCCTGAGCATTGTTAGGAACGGTTGGATGCTGTCTTTCCTCATACTGCCCTGTGAACTGCAGCCAGGTCCATTTAACGCATCCTGGTATGCCTGCGGGAGGTACACTTCCTGCCTGGATATACAGCAACTCCCCCCAATTCAGCCCTAAAATAATTAAAAAAAAACTTCCTGTCCTTTCCGGATACTCACAAATTGTCTAATACATACATTGACCTAGTGTATATGAAGATTACATACCTGTAATGCATACAAATACAAACAGAAACACACACTGCCTAATACACACACAGAATGTTGAACAGACAAACACACCACTGCCTAATACACACACACACACACACACACACACACACACACACACAATGTCCAACGGACACACACACACTGCCTAATACACACACACATACACACACACAATGTCCAATAGACACACACACCACACTGCCTAATGCGCACACACAATGCCCAACACACACACTGCCTAATACATTTACACACACACAATGTCTAACAGACACACACACACTGCCTAATACACACACACAATGTCTTAACACACACCACACTGCTTAATACACACACAAAATATCTAACAGATGCACACAATGTCTAACAGACATACACACAAACACACACACACACCACACAGCCTAATACACACACAATATCTAACAGACACACACACTGCCTAACAGGTACACACACAGCAAGCTGCCCTCCTCCATCCCTCACATACTCTGGTTGGTGCTGGGGGCACTGGAATCATTAGATAACCCTTTGCAGGAAGTGCTTATGAAGGCTATGTGAGTCACATGCAGGGAGGTGTGACTAGAGCTGCATAAACAAAGTGAATTAACTCATAAATGGCAGATAATTAAACAGGAAGACTGCAGGGGAATAATCTATACACCAAAACTGCTTCATTAAGCTAAATTTGTTTTGGTGACTATAGTGTCCCTTTAAAGTTGAAGCTCACTTTGAATTCTCACGTTAGTAAATACCTTTGCTAGAATTTAAAAGGATTCACTTCTGCATACTCAGCTATAAGTGCTCCCAGCACTTAAATGAAAGTCCTCCTGGTTGTACTGAGCATGCATTAGTGGGTCACATGCATTCATAGAAGGAAACACTTATATATTACCATGAGTTATATGAATAGTCTATTTTCAAATATAATTATTTTCTCAAAACTTGGCCGTTTGTATCAGGTGGAAATTAAACAACAAGCTATTTAGTAATTATATGCATAATTATTTTTTTGGGTAGTTCCATGTCATAAATACAGTTGTGCTCAAAAGTTTGCATACCCTTGGAGAATTGGTAATATATGTACAATTTTTAAAGAAAACATGAGTGAGCAGGCAAAACATACTTCTTGTATTTCTTATGGGATTCATATTCAATTGTAGGTTAACAGTACAATTATAAAACAAAACATGGCAACAAAGAAAAAAATGAATTGACCCCTGTTCAAAAGTCTTCATACCCTTAGTTCTTAATACTGTATATTACCCCCTTTAGCATCAATGACAGCGTGCAGTCTTTTGTAATTGTTGTCTATGAGGCCCCTAATTCTTGCAGGTGGTATAGCTGCCCATTTGTATTGGCAAAATGCCACCAGGTCATGCAAAGCTTTGGTCGTTTTGCATGAACTGCACGGATCTCCTCAGGGTGGCTGGATGATATTAAGATCAGGAGACTGATGGCCACTCCAGAATCTTCACCTTTTTCTGCTGTAACCACTGGAGGGTCTACTTGGCCTTGTGCTTAGGGTCATTGTCATGCTGGAAAGTCCAAAAACATCCCATGCACAGCCTTCGTTCAGAAGAATGCAAATTGTCTGCCAGTATTTACTGATAGCATGCTGCATTCATCTTGCCATCAATTTTCACAAGATTCCTTATGCCTTTAGAGTTTACTCCCCCCTAAACATCAGTGAGCCACCACCATGCTTCACAGTGGAGATGATATTCTTTTCACTATAGGCATTGTTTCCAAACATAACACTTATGTTTGTGACCATAAAGCTCTATTTTATCTCTCCAAATTACAGTGTGCCAGAAGCTGTGAGGCATGTCAAGGTGTTGTTGGGCATATTGTAGCTTTTTTGTGGCATTGGCAAAGAACAATTATTTTTGCAGTTGTGGCTGAAATCTTTCTTGGTCTGCCTGACCTTGGCTGGTATCATAAGATTCCCGAATTTTCCACTTAAGTGATTGAACAGTACTGACAGGCATTTTCAAGGCTTTGGATATCTGTTTATATCCCTTTCCATCTTTATAAAGTTCCATTACCTTGTTACGCAGGTCTTTTGACAGTTCTTTTCTGCTTCCCATGGCTCAGTATCCAGCTTGCTCAGTGCATCTACGTGAGAGCTAACAAACTAATTGTCTATTTATACACAGACACTAATTGTAATTTAAAAAGCCACAGGTGTGAGAAATTAACCTTTAATTGCCATTTAACCTGTGTGTGTCAAATTGTGTGTCTATAAGAAAGCCAAATATTCAAGGGCATGTAAACTTTTGCTCAGGGCCCTTTGGGTGATTTCTGTTACCATTATAATTTAAAAAGGAGCCAAACAACTATGTGATAATAAATGGCTCCATATGATGATCCCTGTCCTTCAATAAAATATTTTTTTTTGCATGATCAGTCATATTTTCAAAATTCAACATTTCAATGTCAACATTTCACATTTTCTGCCAGGGTATGCAAACTTTCTTCATATAAGTATCAAACGCTATTTAAAATGCTCTCCAGCTGCATCATAAGCTTATTCATGGTGTAGAGTTTTATGAAA
>OW240914.1:298078320-298091452 GCA_933207985.1 Pelobates cultripes
CGCGACATCACTAATGGTTATATTTGGAGAATTCACAATTGATTATTCTCCTTCCCAACTCTTTAGTTAAGGTACTTATTATTTAGAGCAATATTTCCTGTATATATTTCTATCCCCTGTATATATTTCTCCAAACACCTGTATTCCCGTGTTCTAAGGTTATTTTACCTTTTTAAAAATATCTATTAAAAGTTATATTTTATGTGTCAAGTTTATTAAGGGTTTTATCTAACCAGGGCAGATTATGTTATCTTGTTTTCTCTATTCAAATTTCACTGAAGGGTTACCCCCTCTAATCTGTCCTAAAGATAATCTCTATACATACTATTAGCTTCCTATAACTTTCTCTTTTTTGCAAGGTTTTGTATTAGGGCTGTCCTGTAAGGGTGCCTGCTCTGCCTTTAAAATCCCCCTTCATATCTCCTGTCCTGTGTCTGCTGGCTTCTCTGCCTTTAAAATCCCTCTTCATTATTATTATTATTATTATGATATTTCTATAGTGCCATCAAATTCCGCAGCGCTTTACAATGGGTGGACGAACAGTCATGTAGTTGTAACCAGACAAGTTGGACAAACAGGAACTTCTCTGCCTTTAAAATCCCTCTTCATATGTCCTGTCCTGTGTCTGCTGGCTGCAGGACTCTGGCGTCGCTGTATTCAGTCTAGGAAGTCTGATATATGCATGGCCTCACCGACTGAACTCAGCGATCTATAGGAGGGAGAGGACTGGCAGGAAAAAGGAGAGAACTGGGACAATCCCGAAATCAAAGGTACACTTACACAGTTACTGTTGCACACACTGCAGCTAGTCAGCCAAAAATTAAACAAAATGTAAAATGAGGAGGAAGGAAATGGGTCAACACCTATTTTATATATATATATATATATATATATATCCCTATTGATTGCTTAGTGTATTAATTATGTCTTGTACTGATATTTAAACCGTGTACAAAGATGGAGGCTCCAGGTGCATTAACCCCACCCTTCTGCAGCTCAGCTCATTGGTGTGTGCACTGTAAACCAAGGTAAAGGTTGAGATGGTTATTTGGCAGAGATGTCAGACAAAAAAGAAAAAAGAGTATGCACATACTCACCACTCATAGGTAAGGCAGTGGGTAACTCTGTCCAGGCCCAGCTGGAGTGGGAGAAGGATCCAAAGGAGAATCCTCCAAAGTTTGTCAAGGAGGGATCCCCAGATGCATGCCCAGTTTGCTGAGAACAGGCCACGTTCCTGTCCATTTTTCCAACTTCTTCATGTGGTAATAAATAGCCCAAGCCATCCAGAAGCTCTGTCTAATCTAAGCCCGATAGCACAGGTCTTGGCCCACAAGAGTGACCAGCTGAGTGACCAGCTGATGCCCTCAGCCAATAAGCTATCCTTATATACTTTCTTAAAGGATGCAGCTGCGCGGCAGCTTTTTGACTCTCCTGTTGCTGTAATTGAGTTGGGGAGCAGAACACAACAGACCCCAGAAAAGAAGTCAAACCTCAAAGGAGAGATGAAGGCGCACACCTGGCATCATAACCACTACTGTATGCTGTAGTGGTGATGGTACAACACAGTACCATAAAGCTAAATAAAGATGTATCCAAAAGAATTGGTGAGATGAGATATGCAGGCTCAGATCAATGACTTTACTGCAAGCATACAATAGGTAAAAATTATATCAACCACTTGTGTGGTTTAGATACTTTAAATACGTGTATTTGAAACGTAAAAATAGTCATTTAACATTTTGGTGATTGATATTTTTTTTTATGGCAGTCTGTATCTGTAAGGAACCCAGGGTCATATCCTTGGCTTTCGTTGTTGTTATTTGTCACATTTAAGATGAATGTGAATAAATCCTGTTTATATTTCACTCCTAATCTCAATTTCTTAAGAGTAAACCTCCACTTGTAGGTTTTGCCCTGTAAAACAAATTACCTTTAATGATATTCCAAAGGCCATGACACCCATGTTTTCTCTTTGTCACTCTTCTTAGTGCAATATGGAAAGATAATAGCGAAAGCAGCACTTATCTCCAATTGAGAGGAGAGACAAGTTGCTAATCCCTTAATAAATGCCACATCGCCAGACTCATTGGCAGGCAGCTCTGGGGGGATCTTCAGAAACATATAAAATTAGTCCTTGTCTGCCAAGGGCTCTTCTGTTCATTTTTCATTCCAGATGCTGATTGTTTGGTTAGCTACTTCATAAAAGTCTATAGGCACGTCTGTGTGCGTATTCCAAAAAAATACCTACAGAAAGAACATCTCTATAGCAGAACTGTATATCCTAGGGTGTTATTAGCTGGACTAGGGCTCTCATCGCCAACAGCCAGATGAGAACAGTAAAAGTTGTGGTTTGAGAACAATATATGTGAATGTTTGCATACCTATCTACCTTTTAGATTGTAAGCTTGCTTGGGCAGGGCCCTCTGTTTGTCAAAACGACTTTAGCTCTTTTAATAGACCTTCAAATGTAATCTATACATTGTGCTAGCAATCTATATATATATATATACTTGCGGTTATTTGTATTTTATATATAGATAGATATATGTAGAATGTAATTCTAAGTTTATTTTGTTACCAATATATATATATATATATATATATATATATATATATATATATATATATATATATATATATATATTAATAACAAAATACAGTTAGAATGAAATTACATATGAATATATAATTTATATTAAATTTTGTTTCAATATTTTATTTATTTATTTTATTATTTTATTTATTTATTATTGTAATTATACGTATATGTATATAATATATGTGTATATATCTATTATATATATAATATATATACATATTATATATATGTAACGTCATTCTAAGTGTATTTTAATACTAATATATATACTAATTTTGGTATTAAAATACACTTTGTATGACGTTACATATATATATAATATGGATATATATTATATATATAATATATATCCATATTATATATATATATATATATATATATATATATATATATATATAAATACTTTCAATTTATTTTTACACATGTCTAATTTTTTTTTTACACTTTCCAACAGCAGGGGGACTGTCTGAAATTACAGACAGCCCCCCTACTGGCAGATCCACAGCCAGTTATAGGAGGCCATGTGATTACTCTTTGGCGCCCTTTAACCGATTACAACATTGTTGCAATCGGTAGTTAAGTGTGTTCCTAGGTGGCCGTCGTTCGGCTACCGACCACGCGGCGGTCGGCCATCTTTGTTCCTTTGTTAGCCCAGCAGGGTTTGGTCGTCGAGCGCCTGGAAACAAAATTGGCTACTCGACGGCGCGAACCCCGCTGGACTTCCAGACCGTTTGGGAGCCCCGGCCGTTCGGTAGGTTGTTCCCCTGATGTCAATCGGTACTTTGAGCAGAACTTGAATCTAATGTGTGTTTCGTGCGGCGTTCGGTTAGATAGGCTGGGATCTGAGCGGTATACTCACGAACTGTGCGCTCAGACCCCAACTATCTACCGAACGTCCATTCGTTTAAATGAAGGGAATATTATGGGAGATATGTATTTTAATGTGAAATGTAAGTTCTGCTGCACAGAGGGATAATCCACTTAACGGTATATTCTCGTGGGAGTATCCCTCTCGTGCAGCAGTGCATGGTGGGAAAAATGTATGTATTGTTCAGTTCCCCATGTAGTCCACTACTGTGCCACCCCTGGAATGTCAGTAGGGAAACCCCTTGCATGGGGAATCCCATAAATACTGTGCCTGTAATTAAAATTTATAATTGAAAGATCCATTTGGTTTAGTTTGTATTTATGTGTCTTTGTTATAGCTTATATTGTAATGTGTAGTGATATTTTAACATTTATATTAAGCACTTTATTTGTGCTGCGTTTTACTATGTGGTGTATTAATATTTTTTTGGCATAATGATTATGGTGTGCTATGTTTTTCTTTTTGCTGTATATTGTTTATCATAAATAGGTAATAGAATGTTCACCATTCAGCACCTAGCATAGATTATTCATATCTAGCATTAAACCCATGCATTTGAGCGCTTTCTAAATTAACAAACAGTTTCTAGACAGCCAGACACAGAGAAGGCCACACACTCTTCTTAACTCAGTAGCTCAGAGGGTCCTTAGAAGCTGCTTGCTCACTCACTTTGTCCCCTTAAAGGGACATTCCACTGCCCAAATACAAAATAAATAAAAATCACAGTTTAGTAGGTATACCCCAAATGAAAACTTGCATGCATTTAACTATGCATTTTTTTCATTGGAGTTATATCTAAAAACAGCTTGCAAAACATGCAGTTCTCTTGTCTGCAGCCTTTGCAAGTTCTTCTCTTCTAACCCAACCCAGACTTTTTGTGACTGTCCAATCACAGACTTCCCAATGCAGCTCAATGAGAAGCCTTTGCGAGGCAGGTGCTCTGGGTTCAGTGCAAATAAGCTAACCAAACCAGGAAGTAACAGGACCTGGTGTCTGCTTGAAAGGCCAGGGGGTGTAACCAGTATAATTTATAAAAATGTAAATTGAGCACCAGCATTTGTATGGCCACATACCAGAACCCTGATGCTGCTTCAGTAAAAAGAGTACTGGATACCAGAAGCCATCACCAGACTGATCCGCAACTTGGAACAGGATGTGACATTCACTGTAGCGGCTGTGTGCTCTTTCGGCGTTCTCACCGTGCTGCTGAGTTTGGCCTTCCCGCTCACTGCCTCATATGCGACGTGCCCACAAGGTGGAACTCCACCTTGCACATGCTGGAGAGACTGTTTGAGCAGCAGCAGGTGATAGTGGAGTTTCAGCTGCAGCATGCACGGGTCAGTTGCTCTGCACAAGACTTCCCTCCAATTGATCAGAGTTAAAAGATTTCAAGTGGACTCATTACAATTACAGGGCCTCTAAAGAGTCCTCTGTTGTTATTTGTCGTCACTACCTTCCCGCGTCGGTAGTGGGTCATTTGCGCGCCTGCTGCCTTCCTTGCATGTGGTAGCCGTTTCTCAGGGTCCCTGTACGGAATGGAACCCTGATTCCCCGTTACCGGTGGTCACCATGGTAGGCTCAGTCAATGGCATTAAAGTTGATATGGATTGACATACGAATGCGTCTTCGCCTTCTCGTTGGGAAACACATTGAAAAAGTGCTCTAGCATGACGAGCTGGGTGATCTCCTCCGGGAACTTGGCTTGATGGGAGTTGAGCCAGTTCTGGGTGGCCCTTGTGATGCCACAGTGTATACCCAGATATATCAGAGCTGCTGCATAAAGTGGGGGCCGTCTGTGCGCGCTTTTGGCGTTCTTACCCTACTGCTGCTTCGGCCTTCCCGCTCACCACCTCATGAGACTGTGCGAGCAGCAGCAGGCGATAGTGGAGTTTCAGCTGCAGCAAGCACGGGTCAGTGGCTCTGCACTAGACTTCCCTCCAATTGATTAGAGTTAAAGGATTTCAAGTGGACTCATTACAATTACAGGGCCTCTAAAGAGTCCTGTATTGTTATTTGTCATTACTACCTTCCAGCGTTGGGAGTGGGCCTGCTGCCTTCCTTGCATGTGGTAGCCATTTCTCAGGGTCCCTGTACGGAATGGAACCCTGATTCCCCGTTACCCGTGGTCAGCATGGTAGGCGCAGGAACTGGCATCGAAAGTTGATATGGATGACATCCGAATGCAAAGTCGCGGTCACTGGGATCTGCGATTGGCCCGAGGTTCTCTAGAGTCAACAAAGTGCCTGCGCAACTATAATGTCAACAACTACTCTGTGGAACAGAGTTGTCTTTTTTTATATGTCCCAATATTTTGGGGGCTACCCCAATTAAAAATATAAAAAAAAAAATATATATATATATATATATATATATTTATATATATATATAAAAACAGTGTTGGCTACCTCCTCCTCCTCCACCGCTGCTTCCACCTACACCGCCAAGGTCACCGCCTCCTCAACCTATGGGTCACTTAGTATAAACTAATAGCAGAGGCTTGTGAAGGGCTTTTGTCCATGTATCAGGAGTTGAGTTCAGTTAAAAAAAATATATATATATATATATATATATATAAAACAGTGTTGGCTACCTCCTCCTCCTCCACCGCTGCTTCCACCTACACCGCTACGGTCACCGCCTCCTCAACCTATGGGTCACTTAGCATAAACTATGTACACATTAGCAGAGGCTTGTGAAGGCCTTTTCTCCATGTATCAGGAGTTGAGTTCAGTTTGAACAATGAAAGAGAATACCCTGCACTCCAACCCTCTCTCAAATGGATAATTTCCTCCTGACAGCCATGCTTTAGATTTTGATTTATGTTCTTCCAAAGCTAAAATCAAAGATGCCATCTAGTGATATTTTATGGCTCAGCTGTATTTTTAATTGTTATGTTATTTTAAGTGATTTCCCTATCCACATTTGTTTGCAGGGTACTTTTCATACCCACATTTTACTTCCTTTTGCAGCTCTCTAGCCCTTTCCAGGAGTTTTTTTAGAGACATTTTTGTGCCCAAAAGTTCGGGTCCCCATTGACTTCAATGGGGTTTGGGTTTGGGGTCAAGTTCAGGGTCAATTTCGAGCCCTAACCCGGATTTTTTTTCAAAGTTCGGCCGAACCCGCCGGACCCGAATATCCAGGTGTCCCTCAACTCTATTTGTGTTGGCTTCCTGAATTGCCCTCTTCACTATAAGATGTAGGATGTGTGCAGAACAGCACACACCTACAAAGGAACCATCTTGAAAAGCTTTGACCATGTTAGCAGTTCCATTGGTGACCATGAACCCAACTCACAGATTTGTATCCGTTCCTTCAAGGTTCTGGCATGTGCCATTTTGGAAATCGAGATTTTGGCTGATTATCTAAAATCATCCAAACTGCAGGTTGACCTAAAATTAATCTTTAAATATAATTGTAACACTTCGGTTAGTTAGGCTGGGAAACTTGATAAAACCCTATGTGGTGAAACATTTTGTGGATTTTTAAAGCATTTTAATTAAAGCGATTTAGGCTATTTTCACACTGTGATTGTGCCATTTTCCGTTTTTATTGCTGTTTTATTTTTGCCTGGCATCCTGTTCATCACTCCAGAGAGGATGTAACTAACAAATACTAGGTGGAGATTATTCCACTCATGCCTTATTTATTGAGTGGTGTGTCTGCTCAATTAAATGTGAGTACATTTATTTCTATTTATTACTCCTGGTTTAGTGTACACCGGGAGAGCTATTATTGTAATTTTTGTCATTTTTGGGCTCATGGTCCCTATACCACTGTGAAAACTGCACTGCTGACTACACTACTACATGTATCCTACAAGTGGGGAGATTACAACTGGACGCCCATCATACTAGAGCTGGTCTTAGCTCTATACAATGTGAATAGTACCATATAAACTTGCACTTTAAGTACATCAAAATGTTGGAAAATATTGCACTATTAGCTTTCTTCATGTTTTATTTTGTATATCTACATGGTTACCAAGAAACGCTGGATCTGGTATCCATATAGAAAAGGCAAAAAGACTCCTATGGGCTATGTGATTTGGTGGCTACCTTTGCAAGTTTACACATTGACTTTGGATTTTTATATTTGCTGCTTCTTCATCCTTCACTAAGTCTCAGCTATTGTTTGGGTGGAACAGCTATATGGGCTATAATCTCTGCTCTAATCACAAAGGGGAAAGGGGAATCGTATCCCTCTCCTCTTACACAAAATCTTTCTAACAATTACAGATACATGTTGGAGATGTGAGTCTGGTATAGGATCCATACGACATATTTGGTGGGATTGTCCTGGCATCAGACCATACTGGGAAAAAATATAGGAGGAGATGACTAAGATGATGATACACCAGGTTTTGATATAGCAACTGTCTTATTGCATGTGCCGCCTTTATCCCTTTCTAAATACCAAAAAATCTATTTTACGACATCTATTTGACGCTGCTAAATCATTGAAGTGGAACTATCCCCACTTGAAAAAGCCCCTGAGGTGAAATGCGGTGTGTTTACTTCATATGCTGTTTTATCCTGTTTTATATTTGTAAGAATAAAGGTATTTGGGCTTATACTACACTTTACAGAGTGCGCCATTTTACACTTTTTTTTTTTACATTTTATTATTACTGCTATTTTTATTATTTTCACCTCCAACTGCCTGGCACCTGATTTTTAGCTCCAGTGAGTACTACTCTCAAGATATCCTAGGTGGGGATTATACCATCCACACCCAATCCAATGAGCAGTTCGCCTGCTCTGGCAAATGTGAGTACGTTCTTAATTTATTTTTAACCTTCCGATATTTTTATATTTTATTGATTCTTTTTTACTATTGTGTTTTTTTTTATATTTTATGGTCCTCATACTACAAAGACCCTACTCTCATGTATCCTTGCAAGTGGGGATTTTACCACTGTATGCCATTCATACTGGAGCTAGTTACAGCTCCATAAAACGTGAGTAGGACTATATCTTGTTCTTTTTAGCTTTTCTCAGATAGAACATACTACCCTATTATTCCTTTTTTTTCTGTTGTTTCATATGAATTCCACTGCTGAACTTACCCTGGTACTCCCATTGAGGAATCACGCAGGCACTCTGTGAACAAGCACCTTTTGCAAGTGTATTTCCACACTACAACCTTGGACTTTCATATATTGGACTTTTTTGCTCTTCTCGGGTCTTCATAATATATATATATATATATACCTGTGTGCTATATTATAGCTTCCTAATTGTATTTGCTTATTCTATATTTCTCTATATTGTGGCGCTACCCCTAACTTCCTCTGTTTTTTTGTAAATCATTGATACTTGTCCTCTGGAAGCAAACGCGGGCCATGACCATAAAACAATGGTTAACAAGAGTAGGGGAAATACAATCTGCAGAAGCTATCCAGGCAGATTTATTAGGCAGTAGGGAGATGCATAATGAAAAATGGCACCCCTGGTTTGCATATATAGCACAGGATACCCTTAATAGGGAAACACTTGTCGCTACTTGAAAGGACAACGGGGAAGAGACTTGGTCATTTTTTTTTCTCTCTCTTTTTCTTTCTTTCTTTCTGTTCTTACTTATTTCTATACCATAACTACCTTTTTAAGGTAAAGGTAATACATCACCCTAAGCACATGTGTTAAATGAGGTGAGTCCCCAAATTAATAGAGAAAGATGTATGGAGACCTGTGGGTAATTAGTGGTTGAGAAAGGAGAGTTGACATGCAGGAGTAGAGCTGCAAACCAAGAGTAGATATATGACCTAATTTGATGAGATTGAAGGAGGGCAATATTTTACGACATTATCGAAAACAAAACTAAGGTGAATGAAGATTATACGATAAGACCCCAAGATAAATGGACTTTACTCATTTAAGAAGGAAGTCTTAGCCTTAATTAAATTCCTTTGCCTAAAAATATAGATTACATTTATATCCAGTGGCCCTGTATTCCGGGAGAGTGGGAGATATGTGTTCTCCAGCTGGGAGTAGATACTGCTAAACGTTGAGTTTATTCTGAAATATGTAAATAATCTTTGCATTTTTGTATGATTTATTTCATATTTAGATCCTGCATGACTTATACAAATGTAATTGATTAGAGACCTGTGTGTCTCCTTGGCAGCCAGGATACTTTGGAGTTATGGTGTACTTACTTTATTTATATATTTATTTTTCTTGTACTGTTATCTTGAAAATCAATTTAAAAAAGAAACAAACAAAAAAAAAAAAGAAAGGGGACCTTGGCAGCGACACCCAAGCTACTAGCAGGTAGGCTACCACAACGACAGAGGGGAAAGGGCAACTAGCAGAAAAAAATAGGGGGAAAGTTATTGATATAGGAAAACCAAAACACATGCAACATGAGTCAGATAGACACAATTTTTTTATTTATTTTTTAGAAACAGGAAAAGAGATAACCGAGAGAAAAACTGGAAAGGCAAAAAAGATGTGAACAGAGACTGAAATGAGATGTGTAATACATGCTGTGAAGAAAATAGACTGAGTTCGTCATTTTCTTCTGTGTTCGTGCTTTTCTGCACCCTTTCGTTCATTTTGGATTTATTGGTTCGGCAGTTTAAAACTACCGAAAACCGACCAACCTCCTGTCTCATTAACTTCAAAAGAACCGTCTATTAAGCGCTCTCTGGGCGGCCGCCGTTCGTATAGCCGAATGCCACGTGGAACAGAAAATGGCGGCCTTCTTGTTTGCACGAAAGGAGGCAGAGGGACTTGGTCGTAGAGTGTCTGGAACTAAAATCGGACACTTGACCTTCCGAACCACCGCTGAAACTACCGAACGCCTGCTTCCTTTAGTTGCCGAACAGCCAGGAGAACGCCATTCGGTAGTTTGGTTCATACGAACAAGGGGAGCAATTGCTCCTATGAGCCAGGAGGATCCATTTGGGACTTTATTCGTTTTTATGCCATTTACTGAATTGACCTACCGCACACGCTGAATTTGTGGAACTGTTTTGGGCAGGAGCCTCGTGTGTGGTCGGTAACTTATGGCTTCCATACTTTTTGAGAACCCCTGAACCGATCTGGGTGAAATTTGAATATGTTGGTCCCCCAGATCGGGACTATCAGGGGATATGGAATTTGTGGGGATACCTTGTGTGTAAATTGTGTGCCCTCTGCCTGGAAATAATTGGGTTATTCCTTAACTTATCTCAATATCTCCCAGGCAGAGAGAGGGTGGGTGTTACTGTAAATCTGTATGCTGATTGGTTATTGTCTTTGTTTACTGTGGGAGGTCCTCTGGCAGGAGGATTCTCATAAAAGCCAGTGTGGCCTCAATAACAATCATTCCTTTTGAAGTCTAGGCTCATGCTTGGGGAATATTCTACTTGCTGGGGAGAATCATCTTGGAAGCTGCATTCATCTACACTATTGCTCTACCTCCTAACTGCAGTTATAATCACTTATGCTCAGCTATTGGGAAAGGAATAGAAGACCGCAGTACCATAACCACTGCAGGTCTTAACACATGCGGGGGCAGCAAACAGGATTTATGCCTAAACTGGTAAAAACAATACTTGCACCAGCTCTAGATAATGGGTACATAGGGATTTTTCCAGCCAGACACAGAGTTTATGAAATGGTTGAGAAACACTAGCCTATATAATGCATTACTTTATGGGAGTCACTAGAACTCCTTAAGATTATGTTAGTTTTTAAAGTTCTACAGGAAGCGATGCCAGAGAGACAAGCCTTAATTCAGCTGTCATGCTTTCTTATGATGGGTAAAATCTTTGTAGCTTTTCAATTACTTTGTATTGTCAGGGTCTATGAAGTTCTAGTAGATCTTGTAAATTTCACCTAATGTTTAGTCAGGTCAATCAATGGTCAGTGGCAAGAAAGTCATGAGAAAGTTAAAGGTGGATTCGACTTAACACGACCAAGAGGCACATCTTTTTCAATGCATCATCTGCCATACAAGCTAAGAGAACAGATAAAATGATAAGGTATATAGGTTTTTTGCCTTTTCAGCCACTCTTTCTTATTCTCCCTTGCTTTTTGCCAATTAATGCATTGCTCTGAGTTCTCCCTTGATTTATTACACAGGGCTCTAACCTAGAGCAATAAACACACTTTTATTTGTCAGGTTTTTCCCTGTAGGATGAGACATGGAGAAAAGTAATGGGAAATCCTTTTCTTATTACAGATTTTTCTTTCGGCTAACCCCTTCAAGCCCAGACTGCAGCATGATACAATAATATTTTATGTCAACAACCTAGTGACATCTCTGAATATAAATTTTATTTAGGTTGAGTCAGCTAATTACTGCATTTGATGTCTTTAGCTCAATTATGCTAAACACAACGCTCTTCTCACTAACTAACTGTCATAAGCAAACAATCAAAGAACAACATTAAGTTTAAATAGCCTGTCTGGGAAAATGTCTTTAACT
Organism: Pelobates cultripes; assembly: GCA_933207985.1. Classification (NCBI taxonomy): domain Eukaryota; kingdom Metazoa; phylum Chordata; class Amphibia; order Anura; family Pelobatidae; genus Pelobates; species Pelobates cultripes. The sequence continues at coordinate 298,090,200 of OW240914.1, forward strand.
TGGTTAATTCTGAGTTTATTTGTTTACTTCTTAACTACTTTGGTTTACTATATTTAAGTAATTTGTGAACTCACCTACCAAACCACTCCTTGTGATCTCTTTAGTAAAGTCACTATTGGTAAGCCAACTCACTATTTAGTGAACAGATCCCTAACCTTTGTTCCTTGACCTATTCTGCAATCACTAGTACTCATACCGTACAAGATATTAAAAATTGTCTGACATAACGGTGGTCAGGCTTTGGAAGACACACACTAATTCCATCAGCTGACCATTCCTCTTCCTGTGACACAAGCTTATTGAGAAAGGCTTGATAAATGGATCCCTCTGCTTGAGATATGAGAGCAATAAGAGAGGCATCCTCAGTATAGAATGTGTTTAAACTGCTCATCACCAAAGGGAATTGCCTTCATGGAGCTCTCGGAGTCTTGAGTAAAGAGTCACACTTTGTATCCTACAGTGGGGTAAACTGCAAATAATGCTAAATAACAGCTTCCCTTACAAGTGTCTGGAGGATGAAAGACTTGGTCATAACAGAAATTTGCTTTGTATCCAAATTAATTTCGTTAGTCCGAACTGAATGTTATCCATTGGGCGGTTCAGTTGAAATTTGGGCAATATTTTCGGATCAGAATTTCATTTGAAAAGCCCTTTTTAAATTGTGGTATTTCAGAATATAGTAAAATATAAGAGAAGTTTAAATTGTACATCATGCCACCCCCTTATGCCCCTAATGCCACTGGCCGCTTGCTGTCCTTTTGCCACAGATAGGGATATGTCTACTAGACAGCAAGCAGCCAGTGACTGCTAGCTGTCATAAAAGGTTAGTGACTATGCAGTCTGCATGTTCCCCTAGTTGGGCAACTAGAAAAGAACAAACAATAAAAAAGAGGGGCAGAGTGTGTGTGTCGCCAGTGGGTGGTAGTTTTTAAATTAAATAAATATGGTGAACTAGTGTCCTTCCCGAACATGTAAGTTGGCTCAAGAGCTCTGATAGGTAAGTAAGATAGGTAATTCTCACTTCTTTCAAGACTTGCCTAGTAAGTGAGACTTGGTAATTAGAGCACTTTCACTGAGTTTGCAAGCTCAGTCTGTGTGGATCCCTTAATGGAAAAAAAATGAATTTAATTTTCATGCATCACAATTGTGGCGGAACCAGCCTCGCCACTGGGCTTTGGAGAAGACTGATTGCCAGCTTCCTGCCCTTTGACTATGGCCCCATGTTGAAACGCTTGATTTTCCCCTGCAAAGAC
>OW240914.1:298091552-298396927 GCA_933207985.1 Pelobates cultripes
CTGTGTCAGTGTGTATCAGGGATCCTTAGGACAGGTGTCAATCCATATCTGCCAAGTGACCCTATGTAGGGGACCAGTCTCTATTCTGCTCTGTGTCCGTGTGCATCAGGGGCTCTGAGGACAGGTGTCAATCCATATGTCAAGGTGTCAACATGTCATATGTCAGGTGTCAATCCATATTGGTTGTGATTTAGGAATGTTAGGTGATTTCTGCCCTTTATGGATTAAAACCAGACTCTGTATCAACTGTGTAATTTTCCATGGGAGTTTTGCCATGGATCCCCCTCCGGCATGCCACAGTCCAGGTGTTAGTCCCTTTGAAACAACTTTTCCATCCCTATTGTGGCCAGAAAGAGTCCCTGTGTGTTTTAAAATTCGCCTCCCCATTGAAGTCAATGGCGTTTCGGGCGGTTCGCCGGTTCGCGAACATTTGCGGAAGTTCGCGTTCGCCGTTCGCGAACCGAAAATTTCGGGTTCGCGACATCACTATTGACAGTTCCCTATGAATTCAGATGAATGTATTTCTCCTCTTAAACTGCAAGCCCCATTAAAAGAGGATCTAGACTAATTCTCTCTTAATGTGTTTTAATATTATGTGTTACCAGACTCGTGCTTCATATCTATTATATGAGTTTGTGGAATACAGTATATTGGCATTTTAAATATTGTTGTCTTTTTATCTGAGACTAAATTCAACAAGCCATGTGGCAAATGCAATCTGCATTCACATTATCAATACGTAGATATCCAGTAGCAATTTGCCTAATCCTACAGAGTCTCAACAAATTTGTTTATGGCATGTGATGAAGCACTGCTGAAGTATACATGTAACACATACAGTAGAATGGATATACATTGCATGCGCTTTTGCATAATAATATGTAGCATGTTGGCTAATGCATGTAATTGGACCTCATATGAAGATCCAGAACTCTGGTGGAAAGATCATGGAAATACTTAGGATGAATATCTAGAACTCTGAGGAAGCAATTACTGCCAATTAGGATGATATTAGTTCCATTACAACTCGCTTGAACATAAAGCAGACCACCTCATGCTTTTGACACATAGTGATCTTTATTGTTTAGATTTGGATAAGATCCCACACAGCGCACACTAGAAGAAAATCTCCGATAGATCATATTGAGCAGATGCTGGATGCACAACAAAGAAATATCTCAAAGAGACTAGGAGAGCAGGAGCTGTTGGATGGTGTAGCTGTATTGGGCTATTTGCCATTTCTTTTGTACATTTTGTATTGTGTACATTTAAAGATACACTCACAATTTCACAGAAAGCTCTTACTTTCCAAGCTAGAAACTATAGCTGCTTAATATAAAAAGGAAAATATCTGGATTCATAGAATTGATTTTTCTCCTGAGAGAGTATTCTCTTCTACAACTGTCATTAGTCTAATACTATCCTTACCTTTTTGTGTCATTTTACCCCACTCCCTCTAGCATGTAAGCTCATTGAGCAGGGCCCTCAACCCCTCTGTTCCTGTGTGTCCAACTTGTCTGGTTACAACTACATCTCTGTTCGTCCACCCAAAAGCACTGCGGAATTTGACGGCGCTCTATAAATATCGTAATAATAATAATAATAATCACATGGGTTTTCTCAATTTTAATGATGAGACTTACACAAAAAAACAACGTATTTTAATGATTACATTGAACCTATTGCAGCCCTGAAGTAAAGGGTTTTGAGCACACTTTGAGATGGCTTAACACACTCCAATGTGTCTCAGGACACTTATTAAAAATCACAGTAATGGGCAACATTTGGCACCAGTTCCATCAGCAATGTGGAAGTTTTCTACACACATCAAGTTGAGATATTAATGCTCTTTTATATATACCTGTTGGCAACACAGTGCTCACTCATTTAGTTATTTGTGTGAAATGCTCCCAAGAGTATTTAGTCATACCTATTTGTAACATTTAATTTAGTAAATGCATGTAAATACAATAGCTCCACTCTGAATTATTCATATTTCCTACGCCACTCCGGACGACACTGAAATGGTTGAGATATGAAAATAATGCAATATAACAATGTAAAAAAAATGTGCAAAGCAGTAATGTCTGCAAAGATGGATAAGAGCCCAAGCTACAACAGACTTTCGATCCAAAATAAACATTTTGCTTCAGTACTAAGCTTCATAAAGACATTTGACTGCTTTTCCAACAAGTATCACTTCCCTAGATGGATTTTGGCCGCAAATATCTTCATTATAAAAGAGGGCATGGACACAGAGTGCTGTAAGAACTATTGACCAATCTCACTCCTTAAAGGGCCACTATGGTGCCAGGAAAACAAACTCATTTTCCTGGCATTATAGTGTTAATAGGTCCCCCCCACACTCTCATGGCCCCCCTCCCACCGGGCTCTAGGGGGACGAAGGGGTTAAAATCTTACCTTTCTCCAACGCAGGGCTCCCTCGGCTCCCCTCCTTCCGACGTCATCGGCTGAATGCGCATGCGTGGCTAGAGCCGCACGCACATTCAGTCAGTCCATAGGAAAGCAGTTCTCATGGATGCTGGCGTCTTCTCACTTTGAAAATCACAGTGAGAAGCGTGGAAGCGCCTCTAGCGGCTGTCAATGAGACAGCCACTAGAGGCTGGATTAACCCATATATAAAAATAGCAGTTTCTTTGAAACTGCTATGTTTACAGCAGGCAGGGTTAACCCTAGATGGACCTGGCACCCAGACCACTTCATTAAGCTGAAGTGGTCTGGGTGCCTATAGTGGTCCTTTAAAAGCGATCTGACATTATACTCTACAGTGAGGATAAAAAGTATTCAATCCCCTGCTGATTTTGAACGTTTGTCCACTGACAGTCTATTATTTTATTGGTAGGTGTATTTTAAAAGTGGGACACAGAAAAACAAAAAAAAATCCAGAAAAACGCATGTCAAAAAAGTTTTAAATTGATTTGCATTAAAATTTGTGAAGAAAATAGACTGAGTTTGGCATTTTCTTCTGTGTTCGTGCTATTCTGCACCCATTCGTTCATTTTGGATTTATTGGTTCGGCAGTTTAAAACTACCAAACACCGACCACCCTCCTGGCTCATTAACTTCAAACGAACCGTCTATTAAGCACTCTCTGGGCGGCCGACCATTTGTATATCCGAAACCCATGTGGAACAGAAAACGGCGGCCATCTTGTTTGCACGAAAGGAGGCAGCAGGACTTGGTCGTCGAGTGTCTGGAACTAAAATCGGACACTCGACCTCCCAAACCACCGCTGAAACTACCAAACGCCTGCTTCCTTTAGTTGCCGAACAGCCAGGAGAGCGCCATTCGGTAGTTTGGTTCATACGAACAAGGGGAGCAATCGCTCCTATTAGCCAGGAGGATCCATTCGGGACTTTATTTGTTTTTATGACATTTACTGAATTGAACGACCGCACACGCTGAATTTGTGGAACTGTTTTGGGCAGGAGCCTCATGTGTGGTCGGTAACTTATGACTTCCATACTTTTTGAGAACCCCTGAACCGATCTGGGTCAAATTTGAATATGCTGGCCCCCCAGATCAGGGCTATAAGGGGATATGTAATTTGTAGGGATACCTTGTGTGTAAAGGGGTGTTCTAATTTTTGGGAAAATTGTGTGCCCTCTGCCTGGAGATAATTGGGTTATTCCTTAACTTATCTCAATATCTCCCAGGCAGAGAGAGGGCAGGTGTTACTGTAAATCTGTATGCTGATTGGTTATTGTCTTTGTTTACTGTGGGAGGTTTTCTGGCAGGAGGATTCTCATAAAAGCCAGTGTGGCCTCAATAAAAATGATTCCTGTTACACCCTTCATGAAGTCTAGGCTCATGCTTGGGGAATATTCTATTTGGTGGGGAGAATCGTCTTGGAAGCTGCATTCATCTACACTATTCCTCTACCTCCTAACTGCAGTTATAATCACTTATGCTCAGCTATTGGGAAAGGAATAGAAGACCGCAGTACCATAACCACTGCAGGCCTTAACAAGATTATAGAATGATCATTTCTTTCTCAGTGGGCAAATGTTCAAAATCAGCAGGGGATCAAATACTTTTTTCCCTCACTGTATATACAAGTATAGAAGAGATTTAGGGCTGAAATGCCTCCAAATAGACCCAAATCTACAAAGTTTTTTTTTCTCTCCCATCCTAGTTTTTCTCATCAGTCATTGGTTATTTTTGTACCACTGATGGAATACTTTTTTTCTCTACCAAAATACAAAATTAAAACAATAATGTATTCATGCTATTATTTATTTTCTTCTGTCATGGACACTGGATCGTGACTTTTGTTTCACTTGCCTTAGTTCATTTAATTCATGTTTTGTGTTCAGATTTGAAATTATAACTCTAGCTTGTTTGAACAAAAACTTTGACTTAAAAAAAATAAAAAAATGTAAGAAAAAGTGCCCAGTACATTCTGCATAGTGAATAAATCCACATTTGAAACTGTGAATTCTGCAGAGATGTACGAAATTGTAGGCAAATCATAACTTGGAAAGAAAAGATTGATATATTTGCTCTGTATTTGGCAAGGATAATATGGAAGTGGCCCTGTCATTTTTTTTCTTTTGTGGATAAGTGTAAGATAATGCATCTTGGACGTAAAAACCCAAGGGCAGAGTACAGAAATATTTGTTAGAGTTCCGAACCTCAACATCTGAGGAATTATTTCAGATGACTTAAAGGTAGGCAGACAATGTAATAGAGCAGCGGGAAATGCTATCAGAATGCTTGGTTGTAAAGGGAGAGGTATTAGCAGTAGAAAGAGGGAAGTGCTCATGCCATTGTACAGAACACTGGTGAGGCCTCGCTTAGATTATTGTACACAGTAGTGGAGACTGTTTCTCCAGACAGATATTGATACTTTAGAGAGAGTTCAGTGAAGGGCTACTAAACTGGTTCATGGATTGAAGGATAAAAAAAGGAAAGGTTAAAGGATCTTAACATGTATAGCTTGGAGGAAAGACGAGACAGGGGGATATGATAGAAACATTTAAATACATAAAGGGAATCAACACAGTAAAGGAGGAGACTATATTTAAAAGAAGAAAAACTACCACAACAAGAAAACATTCTTAAATTAGAGGGACAAAGGTTTAAAAATACTATCAGGAAGTATTACTTTACTGAGAGGGTAGTGGATGCATGGGATAGCCTTCCAGCTGAAGTGGTAGAGGTTAACACAGTGAAGGAGTTTAAGCATGCGTGGGATAGGCATTAGGCCATCCTAGCTATACGATAAGGCCTGGGACTAAGGAAAGTATTTAGAAAATATAGAAACAGATTTGATGATGTATATTTTTTTATTTTAAAAAAAAAGTTTGCTCTGTAAAGCCACTATAATAATTTAAACATGGCTGCAAGGTCGTCTTTAATGCGGGGCAAAATGGGCAGCTGCCTGGGGCCCAGTCATTCCTAGTGGACCCAAAGCAGCTGCCCCTTGAGCCCGCCGGAACAACCACTGTGGGCTGCACAATGAGGAGGCCCATCGGGTGGCCCATGCTCTTAGGGCCACCTGATGGCAATGAGTCTGCAGGGGACCGGTCAGCGCTGTGGCGCTTTAACAGCGCGACCGAGCCCCCTGTGATGAGTTCAGCGCTAAGAGGAAGTGCAGTCACTTCCTCCAAGCTAACACAGAGAGTGCCACGCAGGAGGGAGAAATAGAGGAGTAGCCAGCCACTGGACCCTAGGGAAGTCACTCTCCTGCACTCAAAAGGTAGGAAACAGGATATATATCTGTCTGTATGTGTTTATGCATGTGTCTGTGTATCTGTTTGTCATTAAGTGTGTCTGAGCATCTGCATGTCTGTCAGTATGTGCCCCTGTGTATCTGTGTGTGTCTGTGTATCTGTATGTGTGTCAGTGTGTTTCTGTGCATCTGTATGTGTTAGTGTGTGTCTGTGTAACTGCATCTGTGTCCGTGTATGCATCTGTATGTGTGTTATTGTGTGTATCAGGGGCGTACCTAGAGCATTTGGCACCTGGGGCGGATCCTGTGCTTGGCACCCCCCCCAAAAGCCCCGCCCCCCAGCACCAGTTTGGCTCCGCCTCCGATTTTGCTTAGCTCCGCCCCACTTTTCCTACCATGGGGCACTGTGCGGCCACAGCTCACACAGCCCCCTCCAGCCAGGGCCGGTGCAAGGATTTTTGCCCCCCTAGGCAAAAGTAAAGTTTGCCGCCCCCCCATGTGACATCACAATGCCCCACCCATATGATTTGCCATGTTATCTAACGCCAGTGCTGCAGTGCCGCCGTGTTTACATTAAAAGGCCTGCAGGGAAAGGCTATAGACACCAGAACCACTACATTAAGCTGCAGTGGTTCTGGGGACTATAGTGTTTCTTTAATGTGAGGTAAATTAGAGATTAGTGCCATGAATAATATACTAGATTGCCTACTTACAACCAGATGAGGATGATGATGGGCTCTAGCTGCAGTATGGCTCCACTGGTCTGGTGTAGAACAGGCTCTCTGGAGGCGGTTTGTAACTGTGGTCACAAAAATCAATGTTCTGGGAGAACGGGAAGCAGCTCCATTTTTTGGGGGCCCTTTACACAGCTCAAGGTCTAGGTCCCAGGGTCCACCTTCATGTTCCACCAATGAGTTTGTTCACAGGGGGTGGAGTGTGTATGGGATGTCCTGATATGTGTGTAAGGAATGCATTGTGTGAATCTGTGTTTGAATGTGTAAGGGCTGCAAGGTGTGTTTCTGTGTATGTACCAAATGCATTGAAAGTGTGTAAGGGGTGCATTGAGTGTGTGTAATGAATGCATTGTGTGTTTCTGTGTGTGTAAGGGATGCATTGTGTGTAACGGCTGCATTGCTTGTGTATGTGTGTCTGTGTGTGTAATGCATTGTGTGTAATGCATTGTGTATTTTTTCTGTGTGCAAGGGGTGCATTGTGTGTGATAAAGAAGAGGTGTGTCGGGTGCTCACTCGAAAATAAACAGTTAAATAGGCAGCAGTAACCAATACAAGGATTCCCAGCCTTGTTAAGAAACAGTATAGAAGAGAAAGAAAAAGAGGAAACCGCGCCTTACATGAGTTATATATACATACACTTGATGTCTCTTAGTAGTTGCGGATAATTTATCCTCAAAAAGAAAACACAAAGAAAAAATATACAGTAGTGTATGTTTAACAATATTAGAAAAAGGTGATGAATAGAACGGAGGTATTTTAAACTCACATTTGGTAGAGCTATTGTGGGAGCTCTACCATGATTGACATGGACGGTACAATCGTCATCAAGTGTATGTATATATAACTCATGTAAGGCGCGGTTTCCTCTTTTTCTTTCTCTTCTACATTATGTGTGATGAATGCCATCTCTCCTTATCCCCCTCCCAATCTCTCCTTATCCCCCCATCTCTCCTTATTCCCCTCCTCCCAATCTCTCCTTATTCCCCCCACATCTCTCCTTATTCCCCCCCGATCTCTCCTTATTCCCCCATCTCTCCTTATTCCACCCCATCTCTCCTTCATTCCACTTTATCTCTCCTTGTTATTCCGCCCCCATCTCTCGCCTTATTCCCATCTCTCCTTATTCCACCCCATCTCTCCTTATTCCACCATCTCTCCTTATTCCACCCCCTCATCTCTCCTTATTCCCCCCGCCCCCATCTCTCCTTATTCCAACTCCCCTCCCCCTTACCTTAGTTGTAGCGTGGCCGAGCCCTGTATCATGGTCCGCGGGTACAGGGAGCTTTTGTTTCCTGTACCCAGCCGGACTAACAGGAAGTGCACACTCAGTGTGTACTTCCTGTTAGTCCGGCCGGGTATAGGAGACAGATGCTCCATGTACCCGCGGACCATGATACAGGGCTCGGTCACGCTACAGGGAGGGAGTGACAGGAGGGAAGCGCTCAGCCCCTCTCCTCAGGCTGCGCCCGGGCGGGTAAAGCTGCAGCTGCCTGAGGCTCTCTGCAGAGCGCTCGGGTGGCTGCAGCAGGAGGGGGGCCAGCGCCCCCTCCCAAGGCACCCCCCACCCTGCTGGCACCCGGGGCGGACCGCCCCCCCTTAGTACACCACTGGGTATTAAACTCACTGCGCAACCAAGGACCGGCTCCAAAAAGAAAATTAATAAGCCAGCAGTGCCTCAGAAATCCTCCCCAGAAATATATCTGCACTGAGCCTTTAGCCTCCAGAAAGGTGTCAGTCCGAGAATCCATTCAGCAGCTCATTTGGCAGCAGTGCCAACAGGATGAAAAACGGGCACAGAGGAAGTGACGCTTGGAAACTGTGGTTGAGCCCCCTGGATTCTACAAAGTACATATACTAGAGTACGCCTGAGGCCTTATCCCCTGGACAGGGGTCTATCTATGCTTCAATGATGAATGGACTAGTGACTCCAATCTACCCGTAGATTATTTAGTTATATTTCAGCGCCAACAGGATGAAAAATGGACACAGAGGAAGAGACATTTGGAAACTGTGGTTGAGCCCCCTGCGTTCATAAAGTACAAATACTAGAGCAGGGATAGGCAACCTTTGGCACTCCAGATGTTTTGGACTACAGCCCCCATAATGCTCTTACACCCGTAATGCTGGCAAAACATCATGGGAGGTATAGTTGAAAACATTTGGAGTGCCGAAGGTTGCCTATCCCTGTACTAGAGTATGCTTGAGCCCTATACCCTGGACAGGGGTCTATCTATGCATCAATGATGAATGGACTAGTGACTACAATCTACCCGTAGATTATTTTGTTATATTTCAGCGCCCCCAGTATGAAAAATGAGCACAGAGGAAGAGATATTTGGAAACTGAGCCCTCTGGGTTCTATAAAGTACATATACTATAGTATGCATGAGGCCTTATCCCCTGGACAGAGACCTATGCTACATTGATGAATGGACTAGTGACTACAATCTACCTGGACTTTCACATGTAGATTATTTTGTTATATTTCATGAAATATATTAAAACAGTTGTTGAATAACATGGTGATTTGCGTAATCTGTAAATAAAATATGGTTGTTATGAATGATGCAATTTTATGGTTTGACAATTCATGGGACTGTATTAAGGGGACAAACAATATTTTGCTATGGAAGGAAAAGAAGAGTGCATGTCTAAATATTAAAAGTACTTTTGTAGAGAAGTAACATTATTTATTTTTATGACTGTGTGTCTTGAAGTTTTATTCTCTGAAAAGTTAACAAAGTTAGATAAATACAAATAATTAGTGTAAATATACAACTAGTGTACACACACGTCTATGTCTCTCACGATTCTCACCACTCCTTTTCATCACCTTCCTCTCCTGTTCATCTTCATCTCTCTTCAATTCCTATGTTTTTTCTTATTCCCAGCATCCCACCCCACCATATGATAACAGTAACTCCATGTTGGCGGTTGACAGAGTATATTAGTTTGTGAAAGCAAACTATGATTCAGCAGCTCCAAGCAACACCAATGTCAGTAATTATTACAATTTTAGGTATTTTGAGTACCCGGTTTCAAGGTATATATGAACTAAAATTAACTTTGACCTGATGGAGAGCAAATACGGTTGGCATTTGAACTTCTGATATTGCTATTTTATTAAAACAAACGAATTGCAGCTGTATGGTAAAATAATCACTTTTTATGTTCTGTGTTTTGATGAAGAGTGGCTTGGTATCTCTACCTGATGGACTACTAAAGGGATTAGAAGAGTGTGGCGCTTTGCTGAGCATGCGTTCCCATCCCCAATGCTTGTCTATGAGAAGCACCCACTGAAGTGGATGAGTTCGCCGATATGGATGCCTCATCAACCAAGGTGGAACGGTAGGCTGTGGCTGAGGAGTCTGTGCGCTGGAAACAAAGTAAGAAAGCTGTACTTATAGGTTCACTCCCCACATATAAAGCCCTTCAGCGTTATGGGTGTTGAATATCAAATTAAAAAAGCACTTTATAAAAGTGTGATTTCTATGAGACAACGGCAGTTTTGTAATAAATTAAAGAAACACCTCCTGGCTGTCAGGGAGGTTTCTTCCACTACTTCCATTAGCTCAAGTAGTGCACACCTGCCTTCCCCACAGACCTCTTCTCAGACCTCAGATCAGTGCAGCGTTCTTTCTGATAACTGTGCAGAATGTGCGTGCATGCACATGAGGAAACGTGCACACACAGGCAGGTACGCACTTACACAGGGGTATAGACTCCGAGTCTTCTTACTGAGAAGCCTCTGATAGGCTTTTTCCCCGTGAAGAGACGGTTAGTCTCTTTGAGGGAAAAAGGGAGGACTTGCAAAGGCTGCCGTTCATAAGAACTGCAGCTTTTGCAAGTTCTTTTAAGATATACCTGCAATGAATATTTGCATGAAAAATAAATGCATATATTCATTGGGGTATATCTACTAAACAGTAATTTATTACTTTATTTTCAGAATTGTTCCTGTGGAGTGGTCTTTAAACTTTCATTTCACACAGTAAATGTAGTAGACAGTTATCACATTGATATAATGGTGTGACGGAGTTCCAGTACTCCAACGGAGTACTTCCACCCAGTCCACTTCCTAGCCGCTTGCAGAGACCCTGGAACGCTTCAATCTCAGTCGCCGAAGCTCCGGAGCTCTTCCTCCCGACCAGGCTGCAGCTCTTGTTCCAGGCAGGGATCATCCCCTCTGCCTAATCCTCTGGACCTTACAGTGTTTATTGTTATTGCCTTTACAAAGGCACTTGGGGCTCTCAGGCCTAGCTCTCTTGCTTTAGCCTATAGGTAGAGGGATCCTGCAACCAGCAAACAGGTCCAAAGACTCTGTCACTGGGATCCTACAAATCCACACAGGACACAAGTTCCAAAAGGAAGTAACAACTTTATTTTTCTCGGGACTAGCCCATATGTTCATTATTTATAGATTACTGTGACAACTTATAATTACATATTTATAAATGGGTGGGAAAGACCATAATTAACAGAAAAATATATCTCCTGCCTGCAGAATTAGCAATATGCAAATCCAGGGCCGGACTGGGAAAAAAATTCGGCCCGGGCATTTTTTTTATCACAGCGGCCCACTAAGAAGGGGGCAGGGCAGAGAGGGTGTATTTTGTCATCACTCATGACAAACATGCCCCCTCTCAAAGTGAGCATGTTGGTTCAATGCTCTTCCAGGGCAGACCATGCGCAGAGCTCTGCTGAAGAGCTCTAGCATGAGAAAAAAGCCCTGTATTTGTTCTGCACAGGCGAAGCAAATTTAATAACATGCTTGCACTGTGTTTCCTTGCAACTTGTCTCTGGTGTCTATATAAATGGATACCAGGAGACAAAAGGGCCAGGGAAGAGTATTGTGCATGTGTTTGGAGCCTGCTTGTGGTATTGCATGTGTGCAGAGTGAGCTGGTCGTGGTGTGGTATTGTGTAATAAGGTCGGTTTTAGTCGTGTTGTGTTTGTGGTGTAATGTAATGCATATGTGGCTAGGGGCTGTAGAGAATGTGCGTATAGGGGATGTAGCAAGTGTGTGCATACAGAATATAGTGTGTGTGTGTGTGTATAGGTGATGTAGTGTTTGTAGAGAGTGTGTGTTCAGGGAATGTAGTATGTGTTTGCTTACAAGGAATCTAGTGTGTGTATAGGGGATCCAGAGTGTGTGTGTGTGTGTGTGTGTATGTATATAATGTATGTCTTGCGTGTGTTTGAAGGACCCAGAATATGTATAGGAGATCTAGTGAGCGTGCGTATATAACGGATTCAGAGTGTATATAGGGATCTAGTGTGTGTATGTGTGTAGATGATCCAGAGTTGGGTAAAGGATCTAGTGTGTGTCTGGAATGTAATGTGTTTAGGGGTGCAGTGTGTGTGTGCAAGAGGTGTTGTGTGTGTGAGGGGTGCTGTGTGTGTATATATATATATATATTTATATAATATAAATATGTTTGGAAGTATTGCGTATGTGTGTGATGCAGTGTATCGGGGGGTTGTGTGTGTATGTGAGGGGTGCAGTATGTGTGTGTGATGGATGCTGTGTGAGGGTGCTGTGTGTGTGAGGGTGCTGTGTGATTGATTTGTGTGAGGGTGCTGTGTGTGTGGGTGCTGTGTATGATGTGTGTGAGAGTGTTGTGTGTGATGTGTGTGAGTGCCGAGTGTGATAGTGCTGTGTATGACGTGATGCGTGTGAGAGTGATGTGTGAGAGTGCTGTATGTGAGAGTGAGTACTGAGTGTGAGAGTGCTGTGTATGATGTGTGTGAGAGTACTGTGTGTGATGTGTGTGAGTGCTGAGTGTGATAGTGCTGTGTATGATGTGATGTGTGTGAGAGTGATGTGTGAGAGTGCTGAGTGTGAGAGTGCTGAGTGTGTTGTGTGTGAGAGTGCTGTATGTCAGAGTGTATGATGTGTGTGAGAGTGCTGTGTATGATGTGTGTATAAATGTTGTGTGTTGGGGGTAAATAAACAAATAAAAAACTAAGGGGGGTAAATATACAAATAAAAAAAACTAAGCAGGCATTAAATCCCCCCCTCCTTTCTTATCTTTAGACTGGGAGGGGGGGGACAGGCACGTGGTGTCTGGTAGGGGGGGGACCAGCACTCGCACACCATCCCTGGTGGTCCAGTGGTGAGTGAACTCTAGCCTGAGGGCTAGAGTTCACTCTCGCGAGATTGGGGCGTTGCTATGGCAATGCTCCCGATCTCGCAAGAGGAACCCGGCGGAGCTGCAAGATAGAGCTCCGCGGGGTCCTCTCCCTCCCCAGCCGCAGGTCTATTTAAATGGCCTGGTGAGGGAGATCTTTGATCTCCCCACCGGCCCTCCATGGAATACAGCGGGGCCGGCGCTCGGATAGTGCCGGCCCGGCATAGACCGGCAGGGGAGATCCTGGGACCTCCCCTGCCGGCCTCGGCCCATGGCCACCGCGGCCCCCCGGCCATTTGCCCGGTGTGCCCGATGGCCAGTCCAGGCCTGTGCAAATCTACTCAAATATGCAAATTAGTAAGCCTCGCTATTCTGGTAGTGCATAATTGCAAATGGCTGTTGCTGGATCCTTGCATCCAACAGGTGGCGCTGTACAGGCTCCACAGCCAAATCCACCAAGTTGATTGCAAGCATTAGCAAGACATGAGAGCACATTAATATTTCACCCCAAACAACCACATTACACACACCCAATGGTGTATTTTGGATCTGTGCTGCCCTAGGCATGACGGAACTCGGACACCCCCTAATTTACATTTGCCCCACCCCTTCCTGTCATTTCCACACCTCTTCCTGTTAAAGACTAACGCACACTTTGACTGACAGACACACACTCACTCTCAGATACACTGACACACACTGATTTGACACAATCTGACAGACACACACAATCACTGCACTCACAGACACACACTGACAGACACACACAATCACTGACATACAAACACAATGACGCAGACACACACTCACTGACACACACACATACACTGACAGGCATACACAATCACTCAGACACACACACTTCCTGACACACACACACATACACTGACAGGCATACACAATCACTCAGACACACACACTCACTCACAGACACATACTGACAGACACACACAATCACTCAGACACACACACACTCACAGACACACTTACAGACACACACACTGACATACTCACTCACAGACACATACAATCACTCAGACACACACTGACAGACAGACATACACTCACTCAAAGACACACACTGACAGATATACACACACACTGACAGCCAAACACAGACACGCACACACACTGCCAGCCAGCCAGACACAGACACACACACACTGCCAGCCAGCCAGACACAGACACACACACACTGCCAGCCAGACACACACACACATTTCCCCTCCCCCCCCCCAACATTCACAGATTATTTTTTAATTTTAATTTAAATCCACCCAGCCTCCCTACCTTTTTGAGAGCTGGGTGGATTTTATACCTGGTGCTGCTGGCCGGGCTGCTTTGGCAGGGAGGGAGGCAGGCGTGCAGGCAGTTGGGTGGCTAGCTGAATTCCAAGGCGGGAATCCCAATGACATCATATTCCGGCCCCCAGCATCACTCTGCGGGACTCAGGGAGCTGAGCAGAGAGAGCTCACAAATCAGCACTCCCTCGTCGCCCGCCTTGGAACTCAGCTAGCCGTCTGCCACCAGGCTAACAAGGTATTTGCCTGGGCATTTGGGGGCAGCGTTTTTTGCCGCCCCCTGGAAAGTGCTGTCCAGGGCAAATGCCCTGTTTGCCTCGCAGCAAATACGTCACTGCACACACCCTGCACCCACAATGGACACACTGTGGCTTAAACATAGGAATCACCCAAATACCTAATTAAGCTCTTGGTGATGGTGACTACCGTCACAAATGGCACCTGTAGTCCAGAAATAACAACTGTTATTTTCAGATCCATAAATACTTGCTTACTGAATAAAGCACATGTAGAATGGGGTAAGAAGAAGATTGTCCTCTTGTACTCTGTAAATTAAAACAACATCAGTATCCCGTGTCCACAGGGGCATGCTACCTATAAGTCTCACTGCAACCCATGTGCATTCATTTTTTTTCATGATTGTTTGTGACTGAACAAGATTTTTCGCTTGTACAAATTACGGTACTTTGCTTGCAATTGCATGAGTCTATTTTTTGCTATAGATAAAATTTTATACTTAGATTGTAATGCTTAAAATATTTTTTGTCTGCTTCTTGATGAAGTTATGCAGTTTCAGTGAAGAATCTTATCACTTGTTATGTAATCAGAGCTGGCTAACCTATGAGGTGGTGGACTCTTGTCTGAACCTGGAGCCCCAGCTCTGACATTGGGCCTGGACAGCTATGCAGTCTTGTGCTGATTTCCAAAAAAGCACCTCTCCCTAACCGGCTTACACTAGTTTGCAAAGCTAACTACTTATATAATGCTACTGGCCAAGGAGTGTCAGCAATAGCCCAATGCAGAATGACTGCAAATTGGGGGCAGCTAAAGAAACAAAGAGAGACACAAATGAGATCTGATAGAGAGACACAAGTGTGGGGTCACAAAGAGACAGAGAGAAACAAGTGGGGTCTTATAATGAGACATAAAGATAGCGGGGGCTGAGAGAGAGACAATCGGAGATTAATAAAGTGATAAGAACTTACCCACACACTCAACCGCTTCTCCCAACACAGTCAGACTCCTCCACACACAAAATTCTGCCACCGCACACAACACTACACACTTTCAAGCACACAACATTCAACCATCTACACAACGTCATTCACTGACCAGAACCCAGGACTCTAGGAGGGGCCCCAATCTGGCAGCCTGCCTAGGGCCTTGGGAAATCTTTCCCGGGTGTGTAGATTGTGGCTCCTGAATCGATGATCCGTCCATGTTGATATCTCTCCAGCCCTAAGAGCCCTTTCAAATCATACTCTTATAGGGTTAAACGAATCATTAACTCGAGGAACTAAGTATCGAGAGTTAGTACGACTGCACAGACATCTCCCACCATAATTATATTTTAGTGGTTGAGCATCTTTTCTACAGATTTCATATGGGTGCATAATACATTTCATTAAGGTGTGAAATTGGCAACTTGTGTAACAAAAATGTTTACTGATTACTCCATCAGTTAGCCAGAGATATAAGAAATGTTAGGAATAAGAAGTGTGAATGCCAGGCTCTGGAAATGAAATATCTCATTCTGGTCTTACAATCTTCAATGCATCTTGCAGTGAAGAAATTCTATGGTGGAAGCTTTAAGACAGAGTGCAGCAGAGGCAGTATAGTTATAATATTACTAAGTATTGAGAGGACAAAAATAACTATGTGTAATCATGGTAAAAGAAGCAATGAGACCACATATGATTAATCTTTAATGGAAAAAATAATCTGGCTAAAAACTATCTTGATGAGGAGTACAGTCCATCAACTGATAGGAAATGAGTACTTTAGTGATGTGCAGACAGATATTGGTGGGAAAAGGTAAACCGATTAGAAGCAAATTGGAACGAAGAGTTATCAATCTCAATAAGTGAGGTACATGCAGGGCTACAAATGGTAAGTTAATGTATGTTTCTGTAAGTAATGTATCTGTGGTTACAAGGAGAGATGGCGCTGGGTTTAATGGAGAATTTAAGAGATGTTGTGGTTACAAAGAAAAGTAAGAGAACCTGAGTTTAAAGCCGAGATGGTGCCTCGAGTCAATACAATAAACATAGACTGCTGCTATAGACAAGCCCAACATATCTGTTCTCTGGATATGTTGGGCTTGTGTAACTTACCAGTTTGTCTGTTACTTCAGGGACCTCTTAGGTTCTCACCCTATCATCTCTGTTTCTTAGTTGCGCTATCTGTAGACTTAGTTATCGGATGTTTAGCTCAGACACGTTTAGCTCTGCTTGCTAGCTTGATATTATTACCAAAAATTGTGCACTTATTCTACATGCCATGTTCATTTCTTGGTCTATTTGTTATTACTTGGCTTGTTTTACTGGTCGTCGCATTACAAGCGTGTTTGTTCCTCATTGCACACCATAGATAGAGAATGTCAAAAAACTACAATATATAAATTCCAAACATGCACATCTAAGTTCATATTTGTACACAACTTTAACTCAAAACAAACTGGACAAGCCAAATTATTTTAAGAAACACTCCAGGTAAAAGATTTTTTTTACCTTGCCAACAGATGTTCCAAATCAACTGTCATGGAGATATTGAAGGTGTTTAGCACAAGCCGAAATGCAGATTTACTAAACTAAAAGGAAAAAATTTGATTAGTTACTTTTATTGCATGTCTCCTAAACATTAAAAAGTAGCAACTGGACAGTCACTGCAGCCCATTCGCTAGGAAAAGCCCTATCACATAGGGATGGTATCTGAGAAATAATGAGGGTGACCTGATGGCATTATACTTACCATGAGAAGTCTTCTTTCTCCTAATTCTTCAGCCCCAAAAATAAATAAACCCATTATTCCCGATGCCACTTATGACGAACTGAACCTCGTCACGGGTGCATGGAGAGCCTGCTGGCCAGCCTCTTACCAAAAGACTATGGGCCAAGTTAACAAATATAAAGACCCATATTTTATTCCCCCTGGTTCAGCACTTTCCATAGAACCGAACGCTAGCTCCCTAGCGGCAATTTGCATGGACCAAATTTTTCTATTCTCTTAATTACATCTTAAAGTATTTTCTACTCTTACAAGAATAATATCACAAGAATCACTGGGTCGTGCTGTTTTAGATGCATTTCAATAAACCTGTTTGCATAGCAAGGAGGGCTTGTTTATTTACTGTATTTTATACCTGATGAGCATCAAAAAAACACAGAATGCAAATAGTTTTGTTTGGATGATGTACTTCGAGTTATTTAGGGGTCCATTTTAGGCAGTTGAATTTCATTCTTAAATTAGGCTGCAAAATGACAGAGAACCTGGACACAAATGCATTTTAGAAGGCCCTTAATTTCCAGTGAGTGGATATAAATTGAACATTCCTCAAAGAGCTTTTTTTAAATCTGGCAGGGGATAGCATTAACTAATTACACCCAATACTTATTGTTGCTCGAAAACCCTCTCCATCATTCTGAATAAGGAATGTAAAGCTATATGTTGGAAACGGAGTTTGTTCACAAGAAATGTTTGCTCTAGACCAGAAACTTGCAAATTATGGGAGGTGTAGATCCATCTTCTTTAGGACAACCCTGCTTTAAAGTATAAAGACACATATAAGTCTCAGACGCAACTGAAAACAATAATCATAAAGATGGAACACACGTTGAAAAAAAGTCATACAAATGTTTTTCCATTTTATTTTTCATATTATACTTTATTAGTGTTGTAACTATCAAACTTTAAAATACCCAATACGCTTGCACTCCTATAAAAACAATGAAAAAACTATTATGGAAAATATCCCTCAACAGAAAGAGAAATATCTCTCTCCAGAAGAATATGTCTTTGCTAGTATTTCCAGCTTATGACACTGCAAGTTTGAGGAGTTCCTTGTAATATGAATTAAGTACCCATCACTACACAAGCTTTAAAAATATCATCTGATGGGGGGACGGAGCTAACGGGTGAACTGACAAGTCGCATGGCGCCTGAACTCCGCTACGACTTTGCCTAAACCACGCTATAGAATGGCTTCTACCTGCATCACAAAGCCCTGCCACATACCACCCATATCGGTGAACTATGGGGAAGCACTCCAAGAAGACCCGAGGGGTGAGTGAGGTACTTACCCGCGATATCGGCCAACTCCTCACACAGGCGGGCAGGCCCAAGATGGCCGACTACCTCCCTGATTTAGCACAAGAGTCCCTTTCAATATTGGAGGATGAGGATTTGGGCGCAGAGGACAGGTACTACTTCAAAGGCTGCATGGACCCCCACTTGCCACTAAATCTGACCTCAAGGCCTTCTTCACCTCGGAACTCGCCGTGTCACAGGTTAGATATGGGCCGCTGAAGAAAATGTCCACAACCTGCAAATAAAGCAAGGCTCCACTGATACAAGCTTGCAGGAGCTCACAGCAATATGTACTCAGCTGAGTATGAGGGTCGGACACCTGGAAGATTCTGCAAGACAGCACAATGTGAAGGTGAGGGCGATCCAGGATACTGCAGATGCCGCTGAACTACCTCAATTCATTTGGAGGCTGTTCTCCACAACCCTAATGCCCAGACAGACAAAAGGACTGTCGCTAGACAGCCTGTACCGCATCCCTGGCTGCTCTCGCAACCAAGCTACTGCAACTCAAGATATCACCTGGTGCTTTAAGACACGTAATGACAAAGAACGATTTATGCAGGCAGTTAGGGGACAAAGGAACACTTGCCGAGTTTCTTTCATGATTTAAGTCACCAGACATTGCAATGGAGAGGGGTAACCTCCCAACGGAGAGCTGCCGACATCCCATATAAATGGGGCAACCCAAGAGCACTCATCATCGACAAAGACGGCCATCAGCACCGACTGACCTCACCATCGGAGGCTCTGACGTTCCTGCAGTCATTGAAACTTACCTCGACCACGAGTGCCACCAACAAATCGGGGCTTCGCTGGGATGTTGCCAATGTTGCGGTGTTCACCCTATCGGGATCTAGTGCTCCAGGGTGACTGGTCATAACAGTATTCATTGCCCCACATAGAAGCATGAAGAGTTGCAGAATACCAGTTCTCTGCTTCACCATACCGTTTATATTTTGGTTTTTTTCTATATTTTTGTTGATATAATTTATTTGATATATACTTACATTTGATATTGTACCTCCTTCACATATTTATGGGAGACCTTGCACCTAGGCATACTCCCCGCCCCCTACGGTTGAAATGCAAAGGCCCTAACTTGCCCGCACACCGGAACTGCACTAAAGCAGCCACCTCCCCTCTCTTGAGTTCCAGGGATATGGAGTGTTAAAACCTGCAGTGGTTATGGTACTGCGGTCTTCTATTCCTTTCCCAATAGCTGAGCATAAGTGATTATAACTGCAGTTAGGAGGTAGAGGAATAGTGTACATGAATGCAGCTTCCAAGACGATTCTCCCCAGCAAGTAGAATATTCCCCAAGCATGAGCCTAGACTTCATGAAGGTACCGCCTGCTGGTCCCGTTATTCCCCTGGACAGTCTATGTAAGCACAGCGACAATCACAGCCCAACGTATCAAGGGCTCTACAAGAGACAGCAGCTTTCAGTTTAATTCTTGCCGCCTAAGATCTAGTATTCCTTGCTATACACTGCAGCCATTAGTCTTCTCTCACTACTTCACCCACCTGTTCTCACACAGTCACAGATCTAGGTAATATTGCAGCGGTCTGCTCAGCTCCAGTGGTCTTAACTATACTTTGTCTGCCTAGCATGTTAGACATTTAATACTTAGAAAGTTCCAATCTTGCTTTGCCTATCATAACTGTAGCATACTTTCAGATATTTCACCACGTTTGTCTAATACGATTCCTCTATATCAAAACTATTGTGCAGTAGTATCAAATGCCATTTCATTGTATTGTCATGAAACATGTCTTGCCTGCACATGCTGTTGTGGTATTGCAAGCTAACTTGTAACTAAACTGGCAGAGCAAAAATAAAAATTAAAAAAAAATAAAAGTAGAGAAATGCAGAGGTGTATGGATGGATATGGTGTAGAAAGGTACCTCTGTAGAAGATAACTGGTAAATAAAAACAGACAAATAAATGGAAGACTAAAAGTGGTGACCAAGTAAACAGAAGATAAAGGTATAGAGATATGGAAGGTCATTATAGCGGCCACCATAACCACTACGGATTTATACAGTGGTTATTAAAGCTTATTGTAGGGTATAAGTTGCTAATTTTGCATTCCCTCCTGTTTACTTTATTTCTGCTAAATGTTTGCCACTCAAACCCCACCCTCTATTCTCTGACATCATATGAAGAAGCATTGCTTCCACATACAGCAGTCTAAGTACATGTCCATGGTGAGCAGACAATGAAAGCTCGCACTGTGCAAGTCTGAAGATTTTAACCACTCGGCTGACAGAAGTGTAATTCCACCTGTGGCAGAATCATTAGCCAGTCTGGAACAAGAGTTAAAGGCAGGCTAATATAAATTCTGTGCATAATGATCGTCTGATGCCAGTCAATGATGGCAAAAGTGCCCTGTCCTTCCCACAGTCCACCATTCCTGACTAACTTCCCCTTCAGCAAGGAAAGTGACATCAACCAATGAGGATTGAGCTGCGGGGAGAACTTGGCCTCGGAGATGGCAAAGAGGTATGTTATGCCTCATTTCAATACTTTTTTAGATAGGGAGGTGTAACGGCACCACGGCATAAAAGGGGTTAAAAGCCGTTTAGGAGATCTTCACCTTCCAGAGACACAGGCAGCTACTGTAGACACCAATCCACTGAACCGGAGAAGCATATGAATGCTCTCAAACATACGAATGCTGTAAACAGCCAAATAGGAAAAACCATACGAATAGGTTTACACTCCTAGCAGTCGAACTGGAACAGCATACAATAAATCCCCCCAAAAACGAGACAAGGCTTTGTTTTGAGGGTCAAGCAGTGAACAGACAGAGCTGTGGGTTTATTGTTCTTATATACACATTAGTACCACCCACAGGGTTTTGGAAAACAACCAATAAACACGTACAATACACTCAGACACTCCCACACAAATTCCTCCCCTCTGTCTGTGATTCAATTACCTTACACAATGGGTAATGTAATTATGACAAGCAGAGAAATACAATTTTCCCACATTATTCATAACTTGAAAAGTATGCATCACATTCACATTTTCAGAATCAGCATACTCCAAATACAAACATATGTCAAATTCATACAAATTGGTCCAATGGTTCAAAAGATAGATCGTAGTCCTTTGTGACCAAAGGAAGCATGTTTTTTCTGCCCAAAACCAGTTCCACAGAGTCTTCTATCCTGGAGATAATTGGGAAGTAATCCAATTATCTCCAAGGACAGAGGCAAAACTCCATTGAACACATGGCAGCAAAAGACAATAAAACACATAAAACATATAACTGTGCAGCCATTGCACAAAACAGGTACATTCAACATATCCCCAGATAGCTCAGATCTGAGCGCACATTATTACTGAATGGCGCTCAGAGCACACACATACAGTTCAATTGCCATGGAGCCAAAGTCTTTCCCATAGTCTTTCATTATACGAATAGGCTCCATGGCATAGCTATCTGGGGTATCACCGCTCAAACAGGGCCAGCACCGAATGACCCGGCTTTCATGTCTTTGCAGGGGAAAATCCAGCGTTTCAACATGGGGCCATAGTCTAAAGGCAGCAGGCAGGCAACCAGGCTCCTCCAATGCACAGTGGCGAGATTGGTCTCGTCACAGGAGGAATTCAACAGAAAGGGTTACTCTATCCAAAACAAGTGTTTTATAAAACACTTTAAGATACCAGGAAGTAATTCCAAATTCTATAATAACTATAATAAGCTGCAGCAGCTATGGTGTTTGGATAGTATCTTTAATATAGAAGACAAGAGAAAGAATATTTAAGCTGGGATTTAATGCAGGAAAAATGTGGTAAGAGAAACATGTCAAAGTCTGTATGAGATAAGTAAGGGTCATACTTAAAGGGACACTCCAAACACCCAAAACACTTTAGCTTGCTGAAGTGCTGTATGTGTGAAATTATAAATTAACCTTATTACACCCCCTGGGCAGGGGTCAGGTCCTGGGGGGGAAAGTGTGGTAACTCACCCAAGATCCCTCCCCTCCCCCCAAAAGATTTAAAAAATATACACTCATATGCATATATAAATGCGTGCACACATACACACTCACAGACACACACACTCAGGCACACACATACACTCACAGACACACACACATACTCAGACACTCACAGACACTCACAGACACTCACATACACTCACACACAAAGACAAACACACACATACTCAGACACTCACACACACATACACTCACACACACACATACACACACTCACAGACACACATACTCAGACACACACACACACACTCAGACACTCACACCCACAGACACACACACACACTTAGACATTCACACCCACAGACACACTCAGACACTCACTCACACACACACACATACTTAGACACTCACACACAGACATACACACTCATATACTCAGACGCTCATACACTCACACACACAGACACACTCAAATTATTTATATTTGTAACATTTACAGATGTCCACCCAGTCTCCCTACCTGGAGAGCTGGTGTGGACCTGTCCCTGTGGTCCAGTGGGGCTTCAGTGAGGCGGGCGGCTGTCTACCGGTCATACGCGGCGAGCGAACTGTGTTCAACCAGCTCTGCTCCCTCACGCCGCGCGGGCCGTCTACTGATGCTGGGAGCCGGAATATGACATCATATTCTTGCTCCCGGCATCAGCAAACGACGTACAAGGGAGCAGAGCTGGTAGAACAAGGTGAATCCACGGTGGGGACTATACCACTTACGCCTACACACTGAGCAGCTAGTCTGCCCAATTAAATGTGAGTACCAATTCATTATTTTATACTCCTGGTACGTTTTATACAATGTGAGCACTATTGCTGTCTCTTTTATACCCTTTATGATCTTCATACCGATGATGCATCTGCCTAACTACACCGTCTCATGTATCCTATAAGTGGGGATTGTACCACTGTATGCCATTCAGACTAGAGCTAAGTTAAGCTCAATCAACTGTAAGTAGGACCATAGACGTTTTATTTACTTTTATGTTATTCTGGGATTTTCTTTCTGTTGCATATATGGCTGCCAAGAATTCTCTGATCTGACCGCATTCCGGAGGAACTACCCTGACTCTTTGAGGTTTTATCTTCCAGCAAGTTTTTACATTCGGATGCACACTTGGACCGATATTTGAACTTTCTTTTGCTTTTTATTTGTTTGTCTATATTTATGTGTTTGTCAAACAGAGGTGTGTATATATATATATATATATATATGTTATAACACATCTCTGTTTTTTTAATTTCTGGCACTACCTTTATCCCCACTGTTTGACTTATCTCTGTTAATAAGGCTAAGATAAGCATGTCAAACTCAAAGTCTAGCACGGGCCACATAAACAAGGTTTAAGTTTATGTGGGCCGCAAAAAAAAAAAACCTTACATTTTCATAGAAACGTAGGTTTGTTTTGAAAAGTACAGTATAAAAAAAAAACAGCATCCCCCTCTACTAAACCCCAGTCCCACCGTCTGTACTACATCCCAGTCCCCCACTATACTAATTCACAGTCCCCCATCTATACTAAATCCCAGCCCTTGTTAAAAAAAACAATATTAGCCAACAAGCAGACTCCCCTCACATTGCCGCTGCCAGTTTGCACTTCCGGAGTCCAACCTCTGGTATACCCCAATGGCGCCATCCACATCTTGTGATAAACGGATTCTCCTGCTACTCCTTGAAAACCTGTGAAGGTGGAGCACCTTGACATCACGTCAGAATGTGACGTGGCGTTGCATGCCTCCGTGCACCTACAGGTCCTCCACTGTCCAGTCGCAGCAATTGCAACACTGACCAACACACACTGACAGAAACACACACACATTCACTGACAGACACATACACTCTTTAACACACACACACACTGACACACACACACACACACACACTCTCTGGCAGACACACACTCACTGACAGACACCCACACACACACACACACACACACAGAGTCTGACAGACACACACACTGACAGACACACAGACACACACTCTGACAGATACACACACTCTAACACACACACACACACACTCTCCTGCCTAAACTTCTCTAGGTAGCTCAGTCTTCCTGCTCTCTCACGCACGCAGGTTAGTGATGCCAGTTGCTGGAATGACATCTTGTTCCGGCACCCATCATCACTAAAGGGGTTGCGCATGAGGGAGCAGTGAGGAGCAGGAAGACTGAGCTCCCTCACTACCGCCAGGGACCTCTCCTCCCCAGCCAGGTAATTTTGGTAGAGTAGGCATCTGCAATGTGGGAGCGATCAGGTGCCTACTCTGCCTTAGTAAGCATGGCAAACTCGCGGCTCGCTGGGCCGCAAAAATATTCATTGTGGGCCGCATGCAGCCCATGGGCCGCGAGTTTGACATGCTTGGCTTAGAGGAAGCCTTATATTTTAAGGTGTGTCGCCTACTCTAATTTGTATATATATATTTTTTAGTTTGGTGTATTATCTCTGATTCTTTTTTATCCTTTAATCTAAACAGATGCCTATAACTAATGCATTCCAATTGTACTATTGTACTAGTTTATTCCATACCCAGTGGTTTATTGGCACAGCAAGGGATTCTGGGAGTGTCGTTCACATTGTAAATAATATTTTGGAAGCAAAAAATGTTTGTGTAAAAAAAAAAAAAAACCTGAAGAAGTCAATTAAAAAAAAACCACACAAAATAACAACTTCAGCTACACATTGCACCTGATATATGTGGGAATATCCCTTCAAGAGCAAGCACAAATGAAAATGGTTCTTTTTTTGAACATCTTCAAAAGCAAGAATTTAACTTCAAATATATATGTGCACCGGGCACGAAACATATTGGATCTTGGAGTGCCGGTGTTTTGCAAACTTATATACATAAAACGTATGAAATCGACAAAAAGGCTCACTCACACAAGACACACATTTTCTATAGTACTATAGTTTGCTATATTGTTGTTTTACATTGACAAAGCTAATGTGAACACAATCACAACAGAACGCAGTCTAGCAGCCGAAAAATAGAACAAAGTGCTGTCCCTGCAGACAAATTAGGGGACAGTACAAAAATGTAGGACACCTGAAAAAAGAAAGTGGAACTCTGTGTAGCGGCTGCAGATTCAGTACATTGTGCTTCTAAATTGCTGTATTAAAAAACACTCACTCATCACAAATGAGTAACAGTGCACATTCTGCATGGGATTCAGCAAGGGTAACCTCCGCACATAAATCAATGGGAAGTTAACAATGAGTACACAATGTTGGCTGAACACAATTTTCTCTATTTAGATTTCTGGCAAGTAACATCTCTACAATATCAGGACCGGGAAATCTAGCGCTTTATAAAAATGTAAAAAAATTTAAAAAAATATGTTTGTGATTCCCACATTCCTTATGGTTTGGGGACATTACTCTTCACTTTTTCTTCTGTTTTTTTGTTTTGTTTTCTTTTTTTTTTTTTAAAACTGCCTTTTTGCTGACTCCCTCCCCTAATATTTTTGTGCTATTGTTGGCCACCCTGTTAAACAATAATGGTTTATTGTGAATTCAGTTCTTAAAGGAACACAATAGTGTCAGAAATACAGGGAGTGCAGAATTATTAGGCAAGTTGTATTTTTGAGGATTAATTTTATTATTGAACAACAACCATGTTCTCAATGAACCCAAAAAACTCATTAATATCAAAGCTGAATATTTTTGGAAGTAGTTTTTAGTTTGTTTTTAGTTATAGCTATGTTAGGGGGATATCTGTGTGTGCAGGTGACTATTACTGTGCATAATTATTAGGCAACTTAACAAAAAACAAATATATACCCATTTCAATTATTTATTATTACCAGTGAAACCAATATAACATCTCAACATTCACAAATATACATTTCTGACATTCAAAAAGAAAACAAAAACAAATCAGTGACCAATATAGCCACCTTTCTTTGCAAGGACACTCAAAAGCCTGCCATCCATGGATTCTGTCAGTGTTTGATCTGTTCACCATCAACATTGCGTGCAGCAGCAACCACAGCCTCCCAGACACTGTTCAGAGAGGTGTACTGTTTTCCCTCCTTGTAAATCTCACATTTGATGATGGACCACAGGTTCTCAATGGGGTTCAGATCAGGTGAACAAGGAGGCCATGTCATTAGATTTTTCTTCTTTTATACCCTTTCTTGCCAGCCACGCTGTGGAGTACTTGGACGCGTGTGATGGAGCATTGTCCTGCATGAAAATCATGTTTTTCTTGAAGGATGCAGACTTCTTCCTGTACCACTGCTTGAAGAAGGTGTCTTCCAGGAACTGGCAGTAGGACTGGGAGTTGAGCTTGACTCCATCCTCAACCCGAAAAGGCCCCACAAGCTCATCTTTGATGATACCAGCCCAAACCAGTACTCCACCTCCACCTTGCTGGCGTCTGAGTCGGACTGGAGCTCTCTGCCCTTTACCAATCCAGCCACGGGCCCATCCATCTGGCCCATCAAGACTCACTCTCATTTCATCAGTCCATAAAACCTTAGAAAAATCAGTCTTGAGATATTTCTTGGCCCAGTCTTGACGTTTCAGCTTGTGTGTCTTGTTCAGTGGTGGTCGTCTTTCAGCCTTTCTTACCTTGGCCATGTCTCTGAGTATTGCACACCTTGTGCTTTTGGGCACTCCAGTGATGTTGCAGTGAATATATGGCCAAACTGGTGGCAAGTGGCATCGTGGCAGCTGCACGCTTGACTTTTCTCAGTTCATGGGCAGTTATTTTGCGCCTTGGTTTTTCCACACGCTTCTTGCGACCCTGTTGACTATTTTGAATGAAACGCTTGATTGTTCGATGATCACGCTTCAGAAGCTTTGCAATTTTAAGAGTGCTGCATCCCTCTGCAAGATATCTCACTATTTTTGACTTTTCTGAGCCTGTCAAGTCCTTCTTTGACCCATTTTGCCAAAGGAAAGGAAGTTGCCTAATAATTATGCACACCTGATATAGGGTGTTGATGTCATTAGACCACACCCCTTCTCATTACAGAGATGCACATCACCTAATATGCTTAATTGGTAGTAGGCTTTCGAGCCTATACAGCTTGGAGTAAGACAACATGCATAAAGAGGATGATGTGGTCAAAATACTCATTTGCCTAATAATTCTGCACTCCCTGTACAAACATAGTCCTGACACTGTAGTGCTGAAGTGGCGGTTTAGGGTTCCGGCCCCTTCTCTGTGCAGTGGAAAGGTTATTTTACTTACCTTTTCTCTCTCGCTGTGCCTGTCTCGCAGTGGCTGGCCCCAACCCATAGAAAAGCATTGGGAGGTTATTGTACATGCGCAGCAAACACTGTGCTGCGCCTATTAGCATCTCCTGACAGAGATGCATTGAATCAATGCATCTCTATGGGGAGCGTTCAGTGTCTCCATGTAGAGCATGGAGACGCTGAACTAGGAAGCCCCTATAGTTGCCGTCGGAGTGACTGCCAGTAGAGGTGTCACTAGTCTGCAATGTAAACACTGCCTTTTCTTTCAAAAGGCGGAATTTACAGTGCTAAAACTGCAGGGACATGCTATAGACGCCAGAACCATCACATTAAGTTGAATTGGTTCTGGTGATTATAGTGTCCCTTTAAAGGAACAATGTCAGGTTTCCAGCCCTTCTTCACCTATGCACTACCATTTACGTTACTCTTGGTTTGGAGCACTCACTTGCCCAACACAAGATCGCAATATGAACATGTGGCCGTACACATGTTATCTTTAGCTGGGCATGCACTTTTCTCAAATGACAGTCAAGAAAATGGAAGCACACAGGTAAAGAACTGCTGGGGGCTTAAAGGTGTTCTGTTAAGTCCAAAATTTGTGTGTTAGCTTCATTACGTCACTCAAAAAATAAATAATTTCCACATAAAGAATTAAAATAACTATTGTATTATTCTTTTTAAAGCCAATTAAAGCAGCCAATCAGGACTGTGTGATTATAAAAGATTTTATGTTTATGAAATACAACAGTTATGAATACCGGTAAAGACAGAGCAGACATATTCCACAAATAAAGGCTTAGTCAAGAGAAACATTTGTCTATTACCTTAACCATATCCTTGCAAGTATGTCATCAGAAAATTCTACGCCGATACACTTTAGCGCTTCCACAAACTGTGGAAAGGTAACCAACACAGATGTATGGAGGCAAGACACTGGCAAATACTTGTGTAAAGACTTACTGGAATAAAAATAAAATTTAAAAAATTGATGATATAAAACCATAATCTCGATGTATCTTATTGTAAATTACAACAATAAACAGGGACAAGAGATCCTTATCCGTAGCTGCTGCCCTACTCCCCCATCAACTTTAGCGCACCTATTGGCATTTGATAGATATACACATTTATCACATAAATTGATAAAATACATCAATTTAACAGTGAAATGGCAAAGTATTCCTTCCATAGTTTAAATGGAATGTCTAGATTGCTTATAATTTTGATATGTTGTAGCAATTTGTTTTGTAATTTTTGTGACTTGCCTTTGTTTTGTCTTATTTTATTTTATTTATTTTTTAATATATTCAAATATTTGTTTTGTCTTTTTTTTTCCTTTTGGTTTAACCAATGTATTTGAACTGGAATATTTTACAATTGCTTCATGTTGTGTGAATTTTATTTTTCTTTTCACAATACGAATAATTTATTTTGGAAATTTTTTATTTTATTGCAAATTCTATTTTTTTTTTTTTTTATCCGCATCAAATGTATTAAACAACCTGGTAAGAACTGAATACAGTATGTAATTTCAGTACACATAATCCAATTATTGTGCAAAGGTAGTGAAAAATGTCTCTTTCAATTTGGCAATGTATATTTGAACATGCCTTGAAAAATCAATGCAACTGGTGTTTTTACAAAACTGACTTGTGGTGTATTGAAATGTTAATTGTAAAATTTAGTCCAAAATAGGTGATTTGGAAAAATGATCTGGTTCAGCTTGTTTCAAATTTAGCAGATTTAGTCTAATTTTTGCAAGTTAGTTCATCACGATTCAGAGCTTAGTAAAAATAACCTGCAGTGTTTTGAAAAGAAAAAAAAATCTCTTCATAGAATGTGTAAGTAGGGCTGTCATTGTTGGTTATTCAATAAAGTGTGAATTGTGAAAAATTAACAGCGAACAAAGTGAACGTCAAGCTTTAGTTTAAAATAGCCAAGCTCAGTGAGACATTTTCTAATCCACCTATTAAGGCCTAACATTTAAAATAAACTTTCAGTTCAATTAAAATTTGTTGACAATTTACACGTTTGTGAATTACTGATAGTGGATTTCAGATTGTAGGTGGTCAAAATAGTCAAACTGATTATATAGTGGTCTTGGAGAATTTGTTTAAAAAGTGAGTAAATAGCCACAATAGAGTGGTTTATTCCATTATTAAGCTGAGAATTGTGAAGAACTGAAATGTTAAACTTTAGGTGAAAAAAAAGTTCATCTAAAAAAATTGTGAAAAAAGTGAAAGTGAAAAAAAATTCCAATTCAGCTATTTTGGTCTAAAGTTTGCAATTTCTTTGTCAGTTGTCCACAATTTCCAATTTTGTAAATTGAGACTGGTGTCCCATAGGCTTACATGATCAAGTAGTTCTGCACATTTCTTCCCACCCGGTTCCTGCCTTCAGTGGAAAATTGAATGTCACGTGCCACGTAAACCTAATACCACGGGAGGAAGTGCTATTTCCTTCATATTACTTTAACCTTATGGGAATATGAGTCTTTTTAATGTAAGAATCCAAACAGCATGGTTTTTACTTATTTTACCTCTTATGCACTTGCAGTATCAGGGAATCCCATGCATTATATCCATTCCATCTTCATTGGGAGATGAGAACTTTCTCTTTTCTGTAAATGTTTGCAGATGTTTAAGAGTACTGGGTTTCAGCCACGCAGTACAAGGAGCCTGGACAATCCAAAAATCAATAATACATTATTCTAAGTACATACAATATAGGTCCCTGTAATTCCAAGATTCTGACCAGTGCAGCATGACTTAGCATTGAAGGAACACTAATGTTTATCTCTAATGCTATAGTGTCCTCCTATTGGGGGGTATATATGCTTTGTCTCTTAGATACCAATCGGGACCTGATACAGATTTAGTGTAAGTGCACTTAAATACAGTGAGAGCTCCACACAAGCAGGGCCGGATTAACATAGGGGCTGATGGAGCTGCAGCTCCAGGCCCAGGCCCATGGAATAGGCCCATCTAAAAAAAAAAAAAAAAATTTTTATTTTTTTTATTTTTTTTTACACACTACTCTTAGGTTTCCCACCTGACTGGTATTTTACTGGCACAGACGGTATTTGAGGCTGCCTGGCCGTGCCGGTACTGCAGTAATACCAGCAATACAATTGCAGGTATTTTTCTCAGAATAAATGGAGATTACTCTGCAATACCAGCACCAGTCAATAGGGGTCACTGTGTGGAGAGAGGCAGGGATAGGAAGTTACAGCATATCCCTCCCTGCCTATCTATACTCACTGATCTGCGGGGGAGCAGCAACACAGCACAGAGTCCAGACAGCAACCCTACAGCTCAGGTAAGTGAGGGATGGGGACACTGGGGGACACATGGGGACACTGAGACACTAGGGGACACATGTGGACACTGAGACACTAGGGGACACTGAGACACTAGGGGACATATGGGGACACTGAGACACTAGGGGACACAGACTCTAGGGGACACATGGGGACACAGACACTAGGGGACACTGAGACACTAGGATACATGGGGACACAGACACTGGGAGACCTGGAAACACTGAGACACTTGGGGACACTTGAAAACATGGGGACACTGAGACACTAGGGGACACTGGGACACATGGGAATATTGAGAGACACTGAGACATTGGGACATGGAGACACTATGTCCCCATTTCTCCCAGTGTCCCCATGTCCCCCATCCAGTGTCACTAGTGTCTCAGTGTCCCTAAGTCTCACAGTGTCTGTGTCCCGTGTCTCTCAGTGTGCCTAGCGTCCCCATGTGTCCCAGTGTCCCTATATGTCCCAGTGTCCTCATGTCTATGTCCACAACTGTCCCCAAGTCTCCCAGTGTCCCCATGTCTCTGTGTCCCTAGTGTCTTAGTGTCCCCAAATGTTTCAGTGTCCCTATGTCTCCCAGTCTCTGTGTTCCTAGTGTATCAGTGTGCCTAGTGTCCCCATGTCTCCCAGTGTCCCTATATGTCCTAGTGTCCCCATGTCTATGCCCACAACTGTCCCCATGTCTCCCAGTGTCCCCAAGTGTCTGTCTTCCAGCCAGTGTCCCCATGTCTCCCAGTGTCCCATAGTCTCCCAGTGTCTGTGTTCCCATGTCTCTGTGTCCCTAGTGTCTTAGTGTCCCCAAATGTTTCAGTGTCCCCATGTCTCCCAGTGTCTGTGTCCCTAGTGTCTGTGTCCCCATTTCTCCCAGTTTCCCTAAATGTCTCAGTGTCCCCATGTCTCCGTGTCCCCGGGTCTCTGTGTCCCCATGTCTCACTGTGTCCCCAGTATCCTAGTGACATGGGGATACACTGAGACATTGGGACACTGGGAGAAATGGGGACACTGAGACACTGGGAGACTAGGGGACTGGGTGACATGGGGACACTGACACTGTGATACATAGGGACACTGAGACACTGGGTGACTTGCGAGACTGAGACACTGGGACACTGGGAGAAATGGGTACACCGAGACACTGGGAGACTAGGGGACTGGCGACATGTGGACACTGACACTGTGATACATAGGGACACTGAGACACTGGGTGACTTGCGAGACTGAGAAACTGGGAGCAATCCATCTATACAGCAGAATCAAACTGTGAGTAGTTTGTTGGTGATTTTACAGAATTTTCTCTGATGTCACTCCTTGTGATTATACAAATTATTAAGGCTGGTATTTTTTTCCAAGAAAGGTGGCAACCCTAACTACTCTTCACATACTCTTGCTTAAAGGAGCACTATAGGGTCAGGAACACAATCATGTATTTCTGACCCGATTATGTAAAAACCAACATCCTGGCCCCTTCTTGCCTCCCTAAGTATAGTAAAATATAACTTGTATTCAAGTCTGCAGCTGCTGGCTCTGCCTCTGAATTCACTGTCTGCTGACATCATCAGAAGTGGTGGTCTGAGCAAATTACAATACTTCCCCATAGGATTGGCTGAGACTGTCAACTAGGCAGATCAGGGGCAGAGCCAGCACAAGTCTAACATAGCCCTGGCCAATCAGCATCTCCTCATAAAGATACATTGAATCAATGTATCTCTATGAGGAAAGTTCAGTGTCTGCATGCAGAGGATGGAGACACTGAATGGCAGTGCTGCACACTAGGCAGTACTGCCCCAGGCAGCACCTCTAGCAGCCATCTAAGGAGTGGCCAGTGGAGTTATTTTCTCTGAAAAGACAGTGTTTACTGCAAAAGGCCTGAATGGAATGATTCTACTTACCAGAACAAATACAATAAGCTGTAGTTCTTCTGGTGACTATAGTGTCCCTTTAAGTTTGGAAGCTTAAGAGGGATGTATGGGAACAAAACTTGTGTGGACTAGCTGACAATAAAATTAGTTTAGGTAATGCAGGTGCTGGTCTCTCTAACACTGTGGCATGTCCCCTTTCTTCTACACTCACTACATACACTACACTCACTACAAACACTACACTCACTACATACACCTTTACTCTGTCTCAGACTATATACCAGGAACTTCTGCCTGCTAGTAAGAAGGTAAGGAGACAAGTGGACCAGCGAGTGCTAGGGGACAGTCTTTAGAAAGCACGGAGTGAGCGCATCATTAGATGCATTTATGTCAAGCTCATGGTGCTGCGTGCATAGTATGCCCTTAGTTGGACAGCCTGCAGGATTGGCGGGCAGCCTGTCATGCATTCATGCCAGGCTGTCCTTCAAATTCTTTGGACAGACATGCCCCCTTTTTGGGCATGTTCACCCCTTTTGGCAGGTATGGTCACGTGATTTGCACCAGTGGCACACCCTTTTACCCCGCCCATTGACTTCCTATTTCACTGGACACTGCTGTTAGGGGTTATGGATTTACTTGAAAGATGAAAACATAAATTAGAGAGAGATTAGCATAGAGTATGTGTTTTCATATAGCTGCATCCTTTGATTTTCCTTCTAACACCATCTCCATCAGATACATGACGCTTGGTAGGTATGACTGTTTTAGTGTTTTTGGTTGAAAAGATTCCGTAATTAGGCCCATCATATTTGTCAGCACCAGGCCCACTGTGCTCTTAATCCGGCCCTGCACACAAGGTGTATATGGTGAAGGTTTCTCACCTGATATTACACCATTTTAGGTTCTCATCCCCCTAGAGTGCTGGAGGATTCAGAAGGTGCTACTACATTTATGGTGTGGACTGTATTATCTTTTAACTATCAAGAGATTGCTTTGTACGCATCAGGACAATACTAACTTTATTTGCATGAACTACTATCTGTAGAGTGAAATTTTTCAAACAAGTTTTGTTAATTTTGTGTTGTCCAATTTTTAAATTTGAGACTTTTACTAAGTTTTGTGCGCTAACTCACTGCTTGAGTATAGTGTCCTAGACATCATTTAGGTGACCTGGACTGTCAGTTAAAAAGGTGAGTTTACTTGGCTTTTCTCCACCGCAGTGCTGGTCTCCAGTGCGCCACTCTGCCTCTTTGGCTGAGGTAATCGATATTGATGATCTCAGTCGAGCTAATTTTTTACCATAGGGAAGCATTAGGAGGTTAGTGCGCATGCGCGACAATCGGCACAATGCAAGCAATCAGCATTTACTCTACTCTATTAATAGAACAGGAGATATGAAATTCTAAATTAAACAAAAAAATCTAAATGTGCAATATAAGAGGTTTACACATTGCAGGAGCATCCTGTGTGTGATTAACATTTAATTCATAGAGCAGGATGTAAACACTTCTAAGGTAAGTTAACATCTGATAATAAATTAAAGCATGTTTTCATGCAGGCTGTGTGGGTCACTGCCAGTAGAGGTGTGGCTAGGGCTGCATAAACAAACATTTCCTGTAAAGAGTCATCTAATGTTTTCACTTCCTTTATTGCAAATTCTATTTAATTTAGAACTTCTTATCTCCTTGTAACAGATCCCCTATACTCCGACTGAGTATATCCGTTGTAATTCTCCCAAGTCCCAAGGGAAGCAGTGATTAAAGCTCTGGTATACCCAAACATCAGCCTCGACTTGATATAGGGTACAAGAAGACTGTTTTTTTATGGCTCAGTTGCCTGCTTATATACACAGACCCCCAGCAGAGGGTCTACAGCAGTAACATAGGAAACCACTCCCACAACATGCCCAGAAGTCTTTGTGTCTGGGAGACAGTTTAGTGTGCTTTGCTTAAACTAATTATCTCCCAGGCACTAGAGTTACAATATATAAAACATAAAATATTAAAAATACATACAACACATATAGGAACCCCCACAAATATTATATCCCCAGATAGCCTGGATCTGAGCGCCCAAGTTGTGCAAATAGTGCTCAGATCCCACTAACACAGCCGAATCACCACCGGGGTAAACTTTTCACCGACCACACACATGGCCTATGCCCAAATTAGTTCCATAGAAATAGTGGTAGCGGTCAGTCACTTTCGGGAGTTCCATATGAACAAATTGTCGAATCGTTCCCCTGGCTCATAGATAGCGATTGTTCGCCTTGTTCATGCGAACAATCCTACCGAACAGCGCTCTCCTGGCTTGTCGTGGAAAGAAGCAGGCGTTCGTGTGAGTTTACCAGTGTTCACGAGGTCGAGTGTTCGGCTTATAGTTCCAGACACTCAACGACCAAGTCCCGCTGCCTGCATGTGTGCGACAAGATGGCCGCACTGAGAGAGCACTTGAATTTGTGGTTCCTTTGATGTTTAATGAGCCAGGGGGTGATCGGTGTTCAGTAGAGTGTAGCTCCCAAATAGGGAAAAACGTGAATGGGGTTCAGGAACATAATATACGAAAACTTAGCAAGGAAATGTCTTAAAGGCAGGGAAAATAGTAAGCTCCAGGACCTGACGGTATCCATCCACGTGTACTTAAGGAACTAAGTGTAGAAATAAGTGAACCTCTGTTTTTAATCTTTCAAGATTCTTTTCTTTCAGGAAGTGTTCCGGAGGATTGGAGGAAGGCAGATGTGGTTCCTATATTCAAAAAGGGTTCAAAATCCTTGCCTGGAAATTATAGACCTGTGAGCTTAACTTCTGTGGCTGGGAAAATATTTGAAAGGTTATTAAGGGATAATATTCAAGAATTCCTTGAGAAGAACATGGTTATCAGCAAAAATCAGCATGGTTTTATGAAGCACAGGTCATGTCAAACTAACTTGATTGCGTTCTACGAAGAAGTAAGTAGAAGTATAGATCAGGGTGTTGCCGTAGATGTGATCTATTTGGATTTTGCCAAGGCATTTGATACAGTTCCACAAAATAGATTAGTGTTCAAACTCAAGGAAATCGGTCTAGATAAAAATGCTTGTTCTTGGGTAGAACATTGGCTTAAAAACAGAGTACAAAGAGTTGTCATTAATGGTAAATTTTCAAGCTGGACAGAGGTGGCAAGTGGTGTCCCTCAAGGGTCTGTTCTGGGACCCCTTCTATTTAACATGTTTATAAATTATCTTGAAGACCGCATTGAAAGTCATGTTTCAGTGTTTGCAGATGACACAACACTTTGTAAAACAATACAATGTGAGCAAGATATTACTTTGCTGCAGAGGGATTTAGATAGACTGGGGGACTGGGCACTCAAATGGCAGATGAAATTTAATGTTGAAAAATGCAAAGTTATGCACTTCGGCGTAAAGAATACACATGCAACGTATACCCTTAATGGAAGCGAATTAGGGATAACCACACATGAAAAGGACTTGGGAATTGTTATAGACAACAAACTATGCAACAATGTGCAATGTCAATCAGCAGTGGCCAAGGCCAATAAGGTATTGTCATGCATGAAAAAGGGCATTCATTCTCGGGACAAGAATATCATTTTGCATCTTTATAAATCACTGGTAAGACCCCATATTGAATATGCTGTGCAATTTTGGGCACCTGTTCTAAAGAAGGATATTATGGCACTAGAAAAAGTGCAGAGGTGGGCTACAAAATTAATAAAAGGAATGGAACATATCAGCTATGAAGAAAGGTTAACAAATTTAAACCTATTTAGTTTAGAAAAACGTCACCTGAGAGGGGATATGATAACATTATACAAATATATTCGGGGCCAATACAAACCATTGTGTGGAAATCTATTCACAAACCGGACTTTACATAGGACACGAGGCCATGCGTTTAGACTGGAAGAAAGAAGATTTCGTCTAAGGCAAAGGAAAGGTTTTTTTACTGTAAGAACAATCAGGATGTGGAATTCTCTGCCTGAAGAAGTGGTTTTATCAGAGTCCATACAGATGTTCAAACGGCTACTAGATGCATACTTGCAAGAACAGAATATTCAAGGATATAATCTTTCAATGTAGGGTAATAACTGCTTGATCCAAGGATAAATCTGACTGCCATTCTGGGGTCAAGAAGGAATTTTTTTCCTAGATTGTTGCAAAATTGTGCTTCAAACTGTTTTCTTTTGCCTTCTTTTGGATCAACAGCAAAAAACAAATGTGAGGTAGGCTGAACTTAATGGACGCAAGTCTCTTTTCAGCTATGTAACTATGTAACTATGTAACTAAGTTTGTCATAATGTATATGGCCCATAGTCTGTGGGCAGGAGGCCAGCTTCCACACACCTCCAGGAGTTTGTGGAAAACGTCCAGGGTAAGGAGCGTTTGTCACATTCCTGCTGTGTTAATAACTTGCTAGACCCCACAGAAGCCTCCTCTGTGTGATTAAAGTTCAATTTACAGAGCAGGAGATAAAAACGTCTACATTTTAAAATAGGTTACATCTGATTGGAAATGAAAGTAACCATTTTGTTTTCATGCAGGCTGTGTCAGTCACAGCCAGGAAAGGTGTGGCAAGGGCTGCATAAACAGAAACAAAAGTGATTTAACTTCTAAATGGCAGTGAATTAAGCAGTGGAATTTCAGAGGCATGATCTATACACCAAAACTGCTTCAGTAAACCAAAGTTGTTTCGGTGACTATAACTTTAATTTAAATTTGAAATTCACTTTGAATTCTCACTTTAGTGAATATACCTGTGAGACTCTGGGTAAAATGAATATGATGTTTGTAATTAATGTAGCTCTAGCTCTCACATTTCATAAACTGACATGGAGAGATAAGTGGGACATTTAAGGGGGTTGTAGCAAAGTAATCCTGTAGTTTAACACACACAAACGAGAAATGGGGTTTAATGAATTGCAAAATTCTGCATTAAATGGTTGACCTGAAATAATAAACTCCAAATCAGCTACAGTCAGGAGTTCGGCTATTGTAGAATGAATTTTCTAATTTGTTTTTTAATTCACTGCCATTCACAGTTTAGTGAATAAACCCTTAATGAAATTCTTTATCAAACTGCTTTTTAAAAATCTATATATGGAATATAATCAGTTATTGTATCATTGTATTTATTGAAAAAACAAGATGTTCCCATATATAGCTGTAACAGTTTTCAAGAAGGTACATAAGTCCAATTGACAGTAATCATTAATTTATAGAAATCCATTAACATGTCTCCTAGGATTTCACAGTCACAATCTAAAAGTTACTTAATTGCAAGCTTAAAAGGATATTTATCTTTCCTTCAAAGTAGAGCTGACATAGGTGCCAGAAATGATGACTCTCATGTTTCATGTTTTCTTCATAAATATTTTATTTTTAAATAAAATATTTTTTTACATTAACCACTTACACACAATATTATTTGTTCAAAAAATGTGTGTAATGTGCACGTTTTTACAATTTTAGTTTACACACATTTTAGCTTTCCTTAGCTTAAGAACAGTTCAATGAAGTGGCCTGGGTGTACTGACCCTTTAATTTTAATTTTAGTTTTGTACAAATTGCAGTGTTTCCATTGCAGAGTTAAACACATCTTGAGTGGCTGTGTTCTAGACAGCCTCTTAAGGCACTTCCGAATTGAGAACCAAATCAAACTTGGTTGTCAATCAAATGTTGCTCATCGAGGTGTGGCATTAGGTTGGCACAGCGTGGCAAGTTGCTGAGCATTCGCACTAGCCTCCCCAAGGATTGGGATTGACTGAGATCACCAAGATTGGTGATCTCAGCCACAGAGATTGGGTGATAGAAGGTAATTAAATTGCTTATTTGAACCCTTGCACAGGAATGCGATAGTCTAAATAGTAAGAAGGAATTAGTGTTTGTATTCCTAAGTTGTGGTGTTCCTATAGTACACCCCTGCATCGCTACCTCTAATTTTAACTTATCTTACCGTTCTGGAAGAATTTTTTTAAAGTCATCGAAAGAGATACTCGACTGTCCAGATAGATTTAATCTAAATCGAACAGAAAGTAAACTATATTGCATTACTTACAATATGGTAGGTTTAAATAAGACGCTTCACACATTCAAAATGATTTGATGACCTAAGTGAAATGTGTGTTATATCAACAGAAATTATTTCGGCTTTAAAAAAATAAATACATTTAAAAAAAATTATCTCAAAAACATCTCATTTGGTTGTGTCACTTTCTGAACAAACAAACTGAACAGCAAACAGTTTATTTATAGATACACAATATGCAGGAATTTACTCCCTACATGTGATGCATAATACAGAAACTGCATTCAAATATGCAAAAATGAATGTAATAAAATCTAAAACGCTTACATTTAAAGGCAAGTGCTTCCGCAGTTTAACCCCTCCCTGACCAGGAAGAGGCTCCACCAATCAGGAGCCTCTCGTTCTGAAATCTGCGCTGTGGGGTTATTTTCCACATCCCTGTCCAGTAAAACCTCTTCCTTTGAAGTCTGAAAACCCAGGAGTCTGGATTTTAGCTGCAGCAATTTTTACAAGTTGTTAACGGTATGTCACTCTTGGCAGAGAGACCAGATGCAAGTCACTCTCTATACCAAGAGTGCCAAAAAGGCAGATCTCCAGATATTTCAGAACTGCAAATTCCATGATGCTAAAGTCTTTTGGTAAAGCATATGGGGGTGGTAGTTCAGTAACATCTTCGGATCCACATTTTTAGTACACCTGTTCTACACCATAGCCTGAAAATTAAAGGACCACTATAGTGCCAGGAAAACATACTCGTTTTCCTGGCACTATAGTGCCCTGAGGGTGCCCCCACCCTCAGGGACCCCCTCCCGCCCGGCTCTGGAAAGGGGAAAAAAGGGGTAAAACGTACCATTTTCCAGCGCTGGGCGGGGAGCTCTCCTCCTCCGATCCTCCTCCTCTCCTCCCCGTCGGCTGAATGCGCACGCGCGGCAAGAGCTGCGCGCGCATTCAGCCGGTCGTATAGGAAAGCATTATCAATGCTTTCCTATGGACGCTTGCATGCTCTCACTATGATTTTCACAGTGAGAATCACGCAAGCGCCTCTAGCCGCTGTCAATGAGACAGCCACTAGAGGATTTGGGGGAAGGCTTAACCCATTCATAAACATAGCAGTTTCTCTGAAACTGCTATGTTTATTAAAAAAAATGGGTTAATCCTAGCTGGACCTGGCACCCAGACCACTTCATTAAGCTGAAGTGGTCTGGGTGCCTAGAGTGGTCCTTTAAGCAAAGTTGTTATAGAGTGCCCTTTTATTTATTACATGTAGCAATTTTCACACAGTGAATGGTGCATGGCTAACCGTGTCTGCCCCATTTTTCCTTTCTGTACCCTTCAAATATTCAAGAACAAAACTCAAAATAAAACATATTTACAATAACCAAAACTTATTGTGTCTGTATATGTTCATAGTGCGTCTTTATTTGCTAAATCTTTATTAATTGGGACTCTAATCGGTTACAGAGCCCAGCAATACAGTTTTAAACCATTTAAATGATAAACATACATAATTATTTTTTAATTCTATTTGATTGATCTTTCATAAGATATTTTAGTTATGTGTATAATTGCTTCCATTTTCGTGGTGAGGCCATAACAGAGTTTTTTTTCTGTACAATTTGCAAGTAAATACTTTTAACATGCTATCGAATTCATTGATGTGGACAGAATGACAATAAATATCACCTTTTCCATGAATAATTCATGCATTCAGCTCTCTTTACTCTCTAGTAAGTATATTTATTATCAGGGACAAAGCAGAATGCCGTCTCAGTGTCATTCCTATCAGGTAACAGAACTAATGACACGACATGTCTATACATTGGAATTGGGAGCTCTGTGTCTTTATACAGTGCTGAATGAAATCAATTTAAATCGCTTTTATGATACAAATAGTATTTAGTATAGTAGTCATAGTATTTAGTATAGTAGTTGTATAAATAGTCAGCTATTAAAACCATGTTCACATAAATCATTAGTTTTATTCACTGAAATTTAAATTGTTAGGAAATCAAGGTGAATTCAAAAATAATTTCAGGTTTAAATATATATATATATATATATATATATATAAAATATAGCAAGGCATGGTAACTAGTAAAGATAACTAATAAAGATGATTACACAGTGCATGGAAATGGTAACTAATAATGATATAAAGGATGTCCTATGCACTGGTGGGGGTTACAGCAATAGTTAAACTCAGAAGTGTATGGAGCATTAGAGAATTATCAAGCTATTAGTGGCACTGGAGGTAATTAATTAGGCTACAGCACACATTGTATGTGTTTAGGTTGACAGGTTAAAACAGAAAGAATAGTAAAGCAAGTGTCGATGTAGTGATTGCTCACTCAGCCAATGCCCTTAGAGGGAGAGGCACAGCCATTGGGTAACTGGAGTCCACCAAACTTGAGCATATCAACTGAACCTAGCCGTAGCATGCCCTGATAAGGTGTTTCCTGGAGGCCAATCCTGACCAGTCGCTGGTGCTGTAGCGTATGGACTTTCTGGTTCAGGCATCCGTCACCGCTTATTCAGAACCCTCCTTCTGTGTGAGAATTACCGACTGGGAGATTGGTGCGCAGATTGCGACATCCGTCTACGTCTACACCTCCGCAATACCACGTGAGGGACCCACAGGAGAGGCCGCACCATGCAGCGTCGGTCAGCAGTTTGGCACTGATGGGCAGGAGATTGTCTGCTTATTTGTAGCTTCGCCCAAAGTTGTGTGCACATGTTTTCAAATGCTTGTTTGAGCAGGGCCACCAGGGGAGTAGGCTGTTAGTAGACTTGCAGAGTAGCAGGCCCAGGTATGGCAGCCATCTTGAGTGGTAGGCCTCAGCCCTCCAGATCGCTTAAGCTTACAGTGCTTAGTTGAGCAGGCCCCTGGGGTTCTCCAGTAGGGACCGGGATATCCTCCACCGGTCCAAAGGGGGGGAATGGGACCCAGGTACAAGCTGTCGTTCAACTAGTGCAGAGGAGCGTCCGTCTCCCCTACCTCCAGAGTGTCAGCAGGCCTCAGAGTTGTCTAGCATGGGCTTTATTCTGCAGAACCTGGAAACGCAGGTCCAACACTCTGTATAGTATTCCTCAGGAGTATAAGTGGGATTTGAGTTGAAAATGTTGAGGACAAGTTGATTATTAGGCTTTATAAGAGGTATTGCACACCTGTGCAATATTCATGCTGTCTAATCAGCATCTTGATTTGCCACACCGGTGAGGTGGATGGATATTCTCGGCAAAGGAGCTCACTAACACAGATTTAGACAGATGTGTGAACAATATTTGAGAGAAATAGGCCTTTTGTGTACAAGTCTTAGATCTTTGAGTTCAGCTCATGAAAAATGGGGGCAAAAACAAAAGTGTTGCATTTATAATTTTGTTCTGTGTATTCTGACTTACACATGATGCATGTGAAACATATGTAAAGATGCATTTTACACTCTTTGAACTGAGTAAAAGGGAACTATCAAGATGACAGATGTTAAAAGATTTATTCCTATATACTATTTTGCAAAATTTTAATAGTCACAACCATTTAAAACAATATTAAAGGAACACTCCTTTGATTTTTTTTTTTTTTTTGTGCATGTACATTTTATGCATGTTTCTTGGGAGGTTTATGAAAAAAAGAACATGCAAAGGTTGCAGAGAGTAGGTCTTCCCCTCTTTCCCCAGCACAGGCCAACACTGTCCGTGATCCTAAATGCACACTTAGAAAGGGCTGGTGACCCTTGCTCGCTGATCTTCTTTTCAGTGATGTAATTAAGAGATACTAGAGAAGACTCAATATAGATTTTGACTTGTATAATTATATTTGAGAGTGTTTCTGTTTTGCTTTTATATTTAAAGATATATTTGATATATGCCACGTTTTTAATAAGGATATAGAGGTTTATATTATTAGTTTTTATCTATTCCCATATTTTTAATATCCCATATTAAACTTTCCCTTTTTCATTTTTCCCATATATGTTGCCCATACTATATTAATGGACTACTACATCTATAGGGAAGGAGGTCTCACATTATAGGAGGACTAATATAGCTCCCTTTGTAAAACTAAGGAGGCTGGGAGCCAGAAAATCGTGCTGCAAGATGGCCGCTGTAACAGTGGAATAAAGAGGGGGAAATATATATTTATATATATATATATATATATATTTTTTTTTTAATCGAATGGCTGCCGTAACCAGAAGTGTCGTATCGCACCCCCGCAAGCACCAGGATGGCGGCTGAGTAGGGTTCAATAGGTGTCACATATTAGCATTGGCTATGGGAGCCTAGGGGGCATGTCTAGATACTCGTTTTGGCGCCAAAAATTATCTAAAAGCTGTGAATGTCACATGAGACTTTTTAGGCACCTGAGGAAGACGCAAGGAGCATTGAAATGCGTTGTGCTGTGTTCTATTACTGTGGACTTATATTCTATGGCACTCAAGTAACTTGAATGTAAGATTTTTTTATTGTTTGTTT
Organism: Pelobates cultripes; assembly: GCA_933207985.1. NCBI lineage: Eukaryota > Metazoa > Chordata > Amphibia > Anura > Pelobatidae > Pelobates > Pelobates cultripes. The sequence continues at coordinate 298,134,615 of OW240914.1, forward strand.
TTAATAAATAATGTTTATCTTAATTTAACTAATGTTGCCTTGTCCTGTTTCTGTTTCTACTATTGAGGTAAAGCTGCCACTTACCCTGTCTGGAACTACAACTATCACACCTATGCTGTATTACCTGAAACAGTTATTCAAACAGGCTCAGAAAAATGTGAGTGTTATACCTTAAGTCGGAGAATCATAATGTCCAAACATTACCTGTGATTACTTTATTAATTTATGAGATTTTTTCTGTTTTCTCATTTTCTGCAGGGATAATTATACCAGATTTTGGGGTATATGTATGTTTTTATTATATTTTAAAATACATATGTATACACATTTTAGGAAGGTTGCATGTGATTGCATTTCTGGATTAAGTAAGATATATCCCACCATTACAATATTTTATTGTGCGCTGTTCACTTTAATTGTTTGCTGTGTTCTTTATTGTGTGGAACTATCGTGATTGGTTCCACAGTGATAACAAGCTTAACTTTAGTATTTATTGCACTTTGTAAAAGTGCCGCGTATTGTGCTTTAGCTGTTATCCAGTCTAGAGTAGAGCACTGATATCCTTCAAATTAAAGGGCTATGATATTTTCAATGTTTCAAGGTAGGCAGCATCAATTATAATATCTGAATTACAGAAAAAAATTGGATTTAATAGCAGTTCTCTGTTGAGAAGGTCTCAAGCTAGGGAGGTTTTAATAGCTTTCATCCTTTTACAGGATGTGTGTTGTAAACTAATCATTATATTGTATGTTAATGTGACTCTTTTACATGCTTTTAAAAATGTGCAACCTAAGCATCTCCTCTCTAACCTCATCGACACTGTAGTTTGGAGTTATCGAAACATCCATCGAGAGTCGTTCACCTGCAGCCTGCACTCTGATGTTCTCCTTGTTTTTAACTCCTTGCCCTATAAAAATAAATGAGATGTTTACGACCAGCTGTTTCAGAGGTCTGTGTTTAGCTTTATTAATAGTCAGAACTGTTTTCACAGATAAAGAATAAAATATTACTGTGGGCTCGTAAAATATTAATCCTTGCATACTTCATTCATATATGTCAGCATCTTATATTTGATGATGTGCAAAATTATACAAATGCCACGCATGCAAAAATGAATAGAACGTTAAACAATAAATTTCCTAAGTTAAGGGGACACTCTTGATTTAGTTCTTTTTTTTTTTTTTTTTACAGTTTAGCAGATATATCCCCGAAACAAAATGTGCATGTACATTTTATGCATGTTTCCTTGGAGATTTATGAAAAAAAAGAGCATGCAAAAGCTTCAGATTTACTGTCTGCAACCTTTGCAAGTCCTCCCCTCTTTCCATAGCACAGACCAACGATTGATAACCAGTACATTAACTTCTAGTGCAATTCCTCTGGTTTTTGCCATGATGTTTTTTGAGCGGTTGAACACAAATCAGGAGCTTTCCTGATACCCAAAGCTTAGATTCTCAGTTGTTGTAAAGATAAATTAATTCAAATTTGGACTGCAAAGATACACAGTGAGTACTGTGGGCAGCTTTGAGACAATACAAAAGTTACAAGGACAAGATCAAGGAGTCTACCTGTTGCCAGAGGTTATCTTGGAGATTGTACCTGTGCCAAAACAAGATCGTGAAATCCCTTGGCGTGCCGGCCCGGTCCTATTTTTTTAACTGAGTGTTGTATGTTGCTGTATTCGGCTCGTGTTATTTATGGGTGCCGCAGTTGCTTTGTAACATTGTAGCATATGTAACATATGGGTGCTGCAGCTCTGTGTATACCTAGCAGTTTGTGTTGCTTCCCTGAGGTCCAGTGGGGACCAGCCTCACCAGGTACAGGTCATGGGCAGGAGCTACAATAGCTGCCGTGAGATGCTCTACTCCAGATTCCTGTTTACAAGTAGTGGCCGGAAGTGATCTGAGATCACTTCCTCTAAGTGCCGCAATACGTAAATTGAGGACTGTCCCTTACCGCCTGCAATCACCACTTGAGTTGCACTAGCAGATATCTGAAATCCCACTGGGACCCCTGATAGGCCAGAGCTTGTTTGTATCTGGCACCCATGAGTGCTGTTCAAAGGCACATCAAGTGCCATGCATGGCACACGTGCCAAAGGTTGCTGACCCCTGCCTTAGACATTATCTTGGTTTCATATAAAGTTGTGCATAATGTAGCATACTCTTTGAGTTTTTTATATGAAATTCTACCACACAAAAATTTTAAAATCAATGACAGCTTGTAAATACAGGCAGATAAAGAGACTTATGTTCAACATTTTGGATACACTGCTGTTATTCAGATACTCACTTGATTTTAACAATATCCTTTCTCTTACAGCAGAAATTTGAGGCAGACCTTCCCAACTTACCTATATAATTTTTATTTTATTTTTTGTAATCTTTATTGTATTGTTTTGGTAGATTTCACAAATAAAGAAGAACATATAGATACAAAGTATATATATTCTTACAATTTAAAGTATCAGTTTGTCTCATTCAGTTTACTTAGATAATAGACAAGTAATTATATCCATTAGCACGCGTCCAATGGCATTATCAGTTCATATAATCCGTTTCTTGTAGAAATACCAACAAAAGTAAAGATACAGAAATGTAAAAAATTGATGAGATTATAGAAAGTATCCCAATGTCCCGAGGGCTGTGACTAGTGTCCTCCTCTCTCCATCCCATACCCACCCCCTGTGAGCTACTGTGGCTGCCCCAGTGCGAATATCAGCACTTAGCCAGGCTAGTGTGGCTGCTTCTTCCTCAATTGCAGGAGTTGAAGGTAGATCAGGAGCCATTTTAGATCTAGCCCTTCTGTCTCTGGGTCCCGCCAAGGGGGTGGAAATACTCATCCATAAGGCCAGACTGGGAACTAAAGGTAAATCCCACGGTACCTGCGAGGGTTCTGGCCTTTTATTGCGGCCCATATTGAAGTCAGGTAGCTGTATAGATGCTAATTTAGGGCGAAGCAGAGCAGTGAGCTTTAAGGAACACTATAGAGTCAGGAACGCAAACATGTATTCCTGACCCTATAGTGTTAAAAATACCATCTAGCCCCCCTGGCTCAACTTTTCCCCCTTAATATATAGTAAAATCTAACTTTTATTACAGTCTTATGCTGCTGGCTCTGCCACTGATTTGCCTCCTTGACTGACATCATCAGAATAGGAAAGCATTGGATTGGCTGACCTTGTCAAGGAGGCAGATCAGGGGCAGAGCCAACACAAAACAAACACAGCCCTGGCCGATCAGCATCTCTGCATAGAGATGTATTGAATCAATGCATCTCTATGAGGAAAGTTGAGAGTCTCCATGCAGAGGGTAGAGACACTGAATATCAGTGCTGCACACTGTGGAGCACTGCCCCAGGAAGCACCTCTAATAGCCATCTGAGGAGTGGCCAGCGGAGGTATCCCTAGACTGTAATGTAAACACTGCCTTTTCTCTGAAAAATACAGATTTACTGCAAAAAGCCTGCAGGGACTGGCTATACTCACCAGAACAAATACAATAAGCTGTACTTGTACTGGTGAATATAGTGACCCTTTAAGCTGCCATCCTGTTCAAAGGCCAGACCAAGCACCATCCCACTGACCTATAATGTAGAACATAAAGGGTAACTAACACAAGCTTAGGGGACAGACTGTCACGGGTGGCGGTACGGAAACCGGGACCCCTGAGTGCCTGATGATGATGGGAGTCTCCAGCGTGGAAGTGGATTATCAGGGCCTTGTGCAGGGTAACCACACGCCCCCTGGTGTTGAGCACCAGCATTTGTGCAGCCACATACCAGGACCCTGATGCAGCTTCTGCGGATGCCAAAAGCTAGGAGCTAGATATGCAGACCTCCTAGGGACTGGAAAAGGGGGGCTCTGCAGCAGACATGTATCCAGTACAGAAACAAGGCAAGACTAGAATAGACACCAAACAAGAAAACAAGACAAAACTAGAAGAACCCAGAACCGGAGCAGGACAGAAAGCAGAACCCAGAATATGTACACAAGACACGAGGGAAACATGAACAGGGCAGGACAGGACTGCACATGAACTGGGAATACAAGACAAAATAAAACAAGACCAGAAATGCAAGGCAAAACAAGAGGAGACATAACTAAGTACTATATATGTAAAACATTGGAGATTTAGACATACATGAATGGCCAAGATGTATGCAGCCCACCAACTGCGGCAAAGTACTCCAATTAAGGTGGGGTACTAACTACCTAAATATGCATGACTAAAAAAACAATAATAAAACACACACAGCACTTACCAGCAAGAAAGGGGCAGAGGACTTGAGAAACTGCCTGCAGAAACCAACTGAAACAAAAAGGATTAATGGGAAAGGAACGTGTGCGGCAACAAAAAACAAACATTTAAAGGAATCTAAGAGACTGGGAATTCCAGGAACGGAATACAGGAATGAACCCAGAAAACCCAGCATAAAGAAAACCAGACATGGAATTGAAAACCAGAAAGACTAAACAAGAATTGTAAAAAGAGTACTGGATACCAGAAGCCAAGGCCAGACATCTCCGCAGAACAGAGCAGGATGTGACACAGACGGTGCGCAGGCATGGGTATTACTTATATTCCTTACCTAAAAAACTCACTAAGCAATTTCTCCTACTATTTCCCCTTGTCTGTCTCTTTCTTTTGCCTTTACTCTATTCTCTCCATTCTTAATTAACTCAATAATGGTGGTATCTGGCATGCCTTAGAGCAGGGGTTCCCAACCCAGTACTTAAGTACCCCCTAACAGTCCAGGATTTAGGGATTTGCCCTGTTATGTCTAAAGTATTTTTTCTTTCTAAAAACTCCTTAGACACAACTGGGTAATGCCTAAATCCTGGACTGTTAGGGGGTACTTAAGTACTGGGTTGGGAACCACTCCTTAGAGAATAAAGTTGTTATAAAATAATTACTTACACTACTTTGATTACTTTGGACTATGTACCAAGTTTGTGAAACAGTGTTTATTTACATTACTTTATTGGTATCGTCATATCACCAATAAAGACATACATTTGAAAAAAACAAAACAACACTATCCTTCTTATATTTGGACCCTTATTTTTATTGTGCAAGATGGTATGATAACACAAAAGAGAATACCTCAGTGGCGGCCATCGTGGAGAATACTATATTTTATATTTATCACTCTATACTTATTGTTTATTCTTCAATACATTTATCTATATGGAGTGATATGTTGCAATTACATAGCCATATTGACATCAGTGAAACACAATGAGGAATTTGTTTTGAATTGTGTCACATAATATCAAACTAGCTAACTAGAGAAGGCAGTGGAGAGAGAAATAGACAAGGAGATAAGACAATAGATGTTTAAGACATATCTTTCTGAGAGCTGCTGTCTCTGTATGACGTTAATAATATACCATTAGCTGTGCCAATGGACCTCTGGTGACTGCAAGGTGACCTCAAGATATAATAGTTTGACTGCCTGTATCCTGTTCTCCCGGTTTTACTGGTTATCTTCTGCCAAACATTAACCAGAGGTCCATTGGTGCAGCTAATGCAAGGTGAGACCAAACTGGTCGACTGATCTGTCACTTGTGTCACCACACTGCTTTAAACCTTTGCCAAAAGCATTATTATAAGTGAAAGAACTTTTGTTAAAACTAAATGTGGAAATTTTGCCAATTTCCTATGCATATTTATTGCCTTCTGGGTAGAACATTCTCTAGTATAATTCACCAGCATCATTGCATTAGCACAACAAGGTCTCTCATAACTCCAGTGCCGTTTTATTCTGTAGTGAAAAGGTCACAGTACAATTAAGATTAGGTGCAGCAGAACTGCCATTCCAAAAACTCTTCAAGTCAAAGCAATGACATTTGAAGCCTGTTCCCCAGGTGAAGAGCAAGAAACACACACGCTACTTCCAGTTTTTTCACATGAATCCTCATCTGTCTGTCCACCTCGTAGGGATGAAAGCAAACATTTATAATGGAATTGTCTATTACCCTTGAAACGCGTTGCCTTTGATAAATGTTACTCAAAAGAGAACATAATTTGCTAGGATTTTCAATATGATGCTTATTCAGTATATGTGAAACGGCATTCTATGCACCGTAACTACTATAGACCATTTTGACATTTACCCAGGTATCCTATAAGCACATAGGATTCTGCCTCTCTTCATAGATATTTCTAAAGTGAAAATTCTCCTTCCACTGACCCTCTCAGCCAAAAAAATCCATATAAACAGATGCAATTGATATCACATGGAAGGGGTCCACTTTAGTAAGTTCAAGTGATGGGATTTAGTGATGGTGGGCTAAAATGGAGGTGCTTGGTGGACCAAGATATGTCAAAACATTTAAAAATGGTTTGACACTTAAGAGTAGGGCAGCTTAAAGTGACTCCTAGCCACAAAGAACCAGTGCCAGTACAGCGGGTTGCTGTTTATATGGTGTTTCGAGTGACTATTTACAAATATGTTAAATTAAATAAAGAAATTTACTCTGTTTTACTTGGATCTATCGTGCTGTTGAGTGTCTCAGTGTTGGCTTCCTGTCAATCATTGTTATAAAGACAGTTGGTATAGAGAAAGCTTGAAGAAAGGAAAAACATAAACACATGTTGAATCTCCTTCTCTGGTGCAATGTGTTCCCTTGTTGTACAGTTAGGGAGGACAAACTGTCCCAGTATTAGGAACCCTGGGCTTACCAAAACAACAGCTGTACATGCCTACATCTTGTCAAACCAGTATCTGATACACATTATCTTTACACACATTTCCTTGGCCTGTCACCTGAATACATGTTGTTGACACACACAGTCCCAACAGAGGAACATATAACAGGGACAGCTGTCTTGTGTTTAGATACACACGTACATTTTGGTTGTTTGGTGAAATACAGACTATTTGCAGAGATAGCTTCAGTCTATGAGACTCAGTGAAATGTTGCTTTAACTACTGTGGGTTAAATTGTTATTTAAAGGATACTTGCCGTGCACTGGGTCTGATAATTGCCTAGCTAGTCAGGCCTTGGCATAATAAGTACCTTATTATGGTTTATTTAAATCCAGTGTGCGCCAGAAATTGATCCAAGCTGGGCATAGAGTGCAAGTATTCTTTGGGTTCAGTTCATTCATTCTATTCCAGCCAATAACACACTGAACTTACAATATGCATTAATTAACTTCAGTCTTATGTAATTACATCCTCAACTAGTACTTTACACCAGAACTACCTCTGGTGGAGGGATTACATATATTTTTTACCATCATGGCTAACAGGAGAACTGCGTTAATGCTGAAACACTGCTAAATGAAGCATCTGTGAAAAAGCTCAACTCCTAAAGAACCAATTTTGAAGTTAAAGATAGTATTCCAAACCTGGATGTCCAACTCATTACCCAATATCAACACTACATACAAAAAATGCTTCTACAAAGGAACGAGGTCTTCAAGGAACAGATTACGATTATGAAGACGTCAAAGAATAAACGTATTATTTAGAAAGTGCAAACAAATTCTGCAGTGTCATACAAGTAGTTGCAACAAGACAAGTTGGCCTGGCTAAAACAAGGTTACTGCCTAAGAGGAGTCAAGTAAAGTGACACAACAGTTATAGATATATTTCATGTAATGGAAAAGGAGGTGGCTAGAAGAGTTTGCAAAGAAAGTTTAGTTTATCAGATGACACAGTTGCAAGAAACAAGGTGGGTTAACTGTTAACAGTTTAATTGATATGCTTTTTTGAAGAAGTGAGTTGTCAGTGGTTTTTTGAAGAAATGCAGAGGGGGTGAGAGTCTAATGAAATGGGGAAAGGAGTTCCAAAGGAACAGAGCGGTAGAGAAGTACTGAAGGTGAGAATCAGAAGAAAGGGTACACATGGGTCTTCAGCAGAGTGTAGGGGTTTGAATGGGACATGATGTATATTAAATAGGATAGGTAGACAGTAATATGAAGAGATTTCTAGGTGAGAACCAGAAATTTAAATTAACCCCTATATCTTATGGGATGTCAACGTAAAGACTAACAGAGAGGGGCGGTGTGGAAGGCTAGGAAGATGAGTCTTGCTTCAGCGTTCATTATAAACTAAGGCAGGGCAATCTGGCAGCATAAGACAATGAGACGAATTGCAGTATTCAAGGTGTGAGATGATACAGGCATAGAAGACCACTGGCTCCACATCCGGTGTCAGGCGGTGGCGAATTTAAGCTATGTTTTTGAGATGGATGCGACAGAATTCGACGATCGACTAAATGTGACAGGTGAAGGAGAGGTTAAAAATGAAAGGGAACACAAAGGCAGTGAGTCTGTGATGTAGAGCCAATGGTAGTGCTGTTGACTTTGAGGGAGGTAGACATGAGAGTAGACTTGTTTGAAGGAGTAAAGACGGAGACCTTAGGGGTCAAATAATAATATATCAAACAATAGATAATGGTGTTAAAGGACCACTAAAGTGCCAGGAAAACATACTCGTTTTCCTGGCACTATAGTGCCCTGAGGGTGCCCCCACCCTCAGGGTCCCCCTCCCGCGGGGAGCTCTCCTCCTCCTCTTCTCCCATTCGGCTAAATGCGCACGTGCGGCAAATGCTGCGCGCGCATTCAGCCGGTCTCATAGGAAAGCATTTACAATGCTTTCCTATGGACGCTTGCGTGCTCTCACTGTGATTTTCACAGTGAGAATCACGCAAGCGCCTCTAGCGGCTGTCAATGAGACAGCCACTAGAGGATTTGGAGGCTGGATTAACCCATTTATAAACATAGCCACTCTCCCGCTGCCTCCACACTCGGATGACATCCTGCAGAGCCCACGTTCCCCCCCCCGCCCCCATGGACCGGCGGGGGTTATTCCCCGACCAACCTGGCTTACGAGATGCCACAAACACTGACAACTTCAGGCAGCTTACTCCCCGTTTGCAAGATGGACCATGGAGGACCACGCTTCCAAGCTGGCGCCCTACCAGCCCTTGCAAGAATGGCTAGACACCTTATTTCAGCACTTCTGGGAGACACTGGAATGGCGCGCAACCCAACTACCGCCTACCTATGAAGGAGATGCGGAGGGGAGCGGAGGCGCGGGGCAGAACAGGCCCTCCCCGGGTGAAGCGACACAGAAAATACCCAGCGGCACAAGCCCATCTAGGCCAAAGGTCACGAGGATAACCCCTCTGAGGCACAGGCCACAACGCTGGAGGGCCACACGCCGCTGGCAGCGGAAGAACACCAGGCCCCTCCGTAGCACCCACTGAGGAAGATACAAGGCCTCCCAGAGCACCCGAGTCTGTGGGCCAGGGATGCCGACCGTTAACAAGGCCTGGAGCAGGGGAGAGACTCTCCGACACACGTGCATTTGTTCCGCTCATCGTTACCCCACGGTGCGGCCTACCAGGATGCCCAGCAGAGGTATCGACTAACCCAGGAACCAGAGCCCTGAGCTCCCTCCACTAAAAACGCCAGACAGCAGGGACAGTATACAATAACTTCCTAACGATTAGTCACACTCCTCGTTTAAGCACTCCAACATCTGCCGCTGCTGCACTGATGACCCGACTGTGGGGAGACATGTTACCTCGAATTCACTGCCGGCGGCCATTTCAGGCTCTTGGACTTGGACTTGCCTCTATATGTGGGTCGTTGGACTGCCAAAATAATGAACCTAGAAGCAATGAGTAAGCTATACTCTTGTCCCCCACTTAGATTCACCTTAATGTCTTCTGGCCAACCTTAGTATACCTTGTCTTACCGCTGCCTTGGGCTGCTCTGCAGGGACAGGGAGAGCCAGCCAAAACATTAGCCCACATAGTTAGCTTGCCCAAATGCCAGCTCGGTGTATACTCTCATGTACATTTAGCTTGAAGTACTCGAATTCCAAAGTACACACCCCCTAGTAGCACACCTATATATAGCTAGCCGGTGATGGCTCGAGCACTTACAAAGGTTTCTCATGTCCTTTATGTATAACTTGTTTTTTAGTTTCAATTTGCTTGACTTCACTACTAGCCAGAGACAATACTATGTTGTGTAGGCTGGGACAGGGGTCGCATGCCATGTTAAACTCTCGTTTTCACAAGTCTTTCCAGCCTACCAGCTTAAATATAAAAATAGTGCACATATTCTCGATTACCCCATTGTTATATGTGTCTTAACAAAGCATGAGGACTGCCGTTGGGGTACCTCGCACACGTTTCTTACCTTTATATGCACTGCAAAAATAAAAAAACGTAAAAGAAAAAACAAGTTACTATTGGTATTATTGCGTGAAGCTCTAGTGTAGATTCGGACACCCCATGAATAAATAGTAAGCTCCAACAAAAGAGGCACATTAGGTTAGAATATGTCATACTTTTGTAGATTTGAACAATTCTAAGATGACTAGCTGTCAACAAAACATCTATAAATAGCTTCTCTTTAGAAATTAATTAAAGTAACCGAGAGAGGCATGCGTAAACTTGCCTGGATGTGAGACCCCACCAAGACTTTAATAAAAATTAGAGCTAATAGATTTTTTTCCTTTCTCACTATAAACTAGGATTTCATTTGTAAGTTGTTGATAAATACACATTGTGTTGCTTAGCAGCCAAGGATAAAGTGATTGAAAAATATCCTTATGTAGAAAAGTTATCGCTGCCCTCTGATTAGTTAGTGTTTTACTATCACACCAACAATAAGGTAACACTTTCGAGTCTGGAATTTGAAGACTCAATCACATCCAGTAAAATCTGCAACACAATAGGTAAGTCTGTAAAATGATCATGCCATTCAAGAAGGTATGTAAATTGTATAGACCGTGACTGATTACTAGTCGTAAATAGGTCTGATCTGAAACATTGCAAAAAATTAATGAGAGTGTATATAAAAAGCAATAATTTGGGGGGGTGGGGGGGATGTGGAATTATTTTCTCCAATTTGATGCATGCACAACTACTGTGAAACTGATTACATCAATATTCTTGAATATTCTAAATTATTTTCATATACCTTGTTGTACAGTGAAAAGCTTTAAGAATGGTGTTATCTTAAATGGCTTCATCACATAAAAATAACACTAATCAGGAAATTATTTCAAAATAGCTTTGTTTGTTGCGCTCTGTAAAAGAAAAAAATCAGTTAAATGGATGTGGCTATCATAATTAGCGGCTGCTGAATGTTTTAACATTTCCATTAATAGATAGTGCTTAGCGTAGTCTATTAATCTAAGTAAGTACTGGTTTTCGGTCTACAAGGTAAAGGTTACCTCCTGTTGCTGTCTAACTAGAGTGTAAAAAAAGGACAAATAACTACTGCAAACTTTCAATTCATGATCATAGATTGAAAAAAATAAACTATCTCTAGATTGTACATAATATTTTAGCAATTTGGCAAGTTAGGTATATAGACACTACTACAGACATTTGCTTAGGTGAGGAGCTCATGCACTGAGCGAAAATTTTATAGTGTTCTGGTGGTATTTCTATTTCAAATATTTGTATTGAGTTTTTCAAAAATATATATCCGTATAATGTAATAACAATAAACATATCGACAATACACATTGATAATACATGAGTTTTAACAACCATGAGTCTATAAAGTTACCAATAATAAAATGAAAATAAAAAAATTCAAAATTCAAAAATAAATAAAATTCAAAATTGGTGTAAAAATAATAAAAAGAAACTAAACAATAAATTTATTTTGTAAAAATATGTAAAACCATCCTTAAAAATTGAATTTTTAGTTATTTAATAAATCCTATTTAAAAAAAGACAGAAAGTTGTTGCAATATTACCAGTATATATTTACATAGTTTGGTTAAATGGGTATCATATTACTAAAATGTATTTGCATTGTGGTATTTCTTTGGCAAAGAATTGATCTTTTCTCGTGATGTTTGCAAAATGGTAAATGCTAAGTGGTGGGCAGTATCAGTGGAGGCGAACATTGGTATGGGAGGACTATGAAAACTTGATGGCATTATTTAGCCATAAACATCTACTGCCTGTTGGTATGAACAATGCTCGAATAGACACTTCAATGCCCAAATACAGAAAAAGAAAATATCACTATATAGTAAATATACCACCAATGAAAACATGCAAATCTCTTGTCTGCAGCATTTGCAAGTCCTCCCCTTCAAACCCAGGCCAGACTTTCTGTGGCTGTCCAATCACTGACACGGGTCAATGAGAACTATTTGCAAGGCAGGTGCTTTGATTAATTGCCTGCCTCTTGAGTTTAGCTCCAGTGAGCTAAAAAAAAAACAGCAAGCAGCAGGACTGGCTGTCTGATTAATATTCAGAGGGTGTAACAAGGTAAATTTATAAAAGTGCCCATTTCTATTGAAATCTGCACTATTTGTATAATGCATTTAAAGACACAATATTCACACATAAAGTGCTTCAGCCAGCTGAATTGCTTTATGGTCTGGGTTGTCCCTTAAAGGCTAATTTAAAGGTGGCACTATAGTCCCCCAAAACAAATTTAGCAGTTTTGGTATATAGATCATGCCCATACAGCCTCACTTCTCAAGTCTCTGCTATTTAGGAGTAACCATAAATCACTTTGTTTATGCAACCCTGGGCACACCTCGCTGCGTATGACACTGCTTTCCTAGACACTTCCTGTAAAGAGTCATCTTATGTTTAAACTTAGTTTATTGCAAATTCTATTTAATATAGGATGTTGTATCTCTTACTCTTTTAATAGCTTGCTAGACCATGCAGTAGCCTCCTGTATGCAATTAAAGTTCAATTTACAGAGCAGGAGATAAACACTTTTACAGTAAGTAACATCGGATTGCAAATTAAACCCTTTTTTCATGCAGGCTGTGTCAGTCACAACCAGGGGAGGTGTGGCTAGGGCTGCATAAACCAAAACAAAAGTGATTTCACTCCTCGATGGCAGTAAATTAAAGAGTGAAACTTCGTAGGCATGATCTACATACAAAAAACTGCTTCATTAAGCAAATCTAATTTTGGTGACTATAGTGTGACCTTAACTTATGCCCTATGCCATAATGTGAGTTTAAAGAGTGGAGAGCAGAGCTTGGAAATACATTTTTATATTTTTGAGAAATCTGAATGTTATTTTGCCTTCACTGTAAAATAAGCCTAATAAAGTGGGATTAGAGTGACTTAAGCCTAGATCAGAAATAATGCTGTTACATTTTCAAAGCTACACTAATACTGTTGATGGGATTCAATTATGTTTGTTTTTTTCTTCCTGCTCAATAATGTCATGTAGGCCAGTGGTTCCGTTAATATCATTGTTGGCAGATTTTCAAAGTACGACAGATTTACAGTCAATGCTTTTATTTTAAAGAGGAACTGTCACTTCCCAGAACATTACATATTATATTTACTTATTCACTGTATTTAACAAATATTTGTTTGCGAGGTATGACGCTCTCCTAGTACTTTCCTCCCTTTTCACTTGCTCTTACAATGATGGAAAGAGAGCACACAAAGAGGAGGAGAAACAGAAATTAGTGGAGAGACTTTATTAATTAAACTGTTAATAGCTCCCGACCGATTCCTCTCTTGCAACTGTCATTAGTCTAATATTATCCTTGCCTTCTGTGTCACTTTACCCCACTCCCTCTAGCATGTAAGCTCATTGAGCAGGGCCCTCAACCTCTCTGTTCCTGTGTGTCCAACTTGTCTGGTTACAACTACGTGTCTGTTCGTCCACCCACTTTAAAGCGCTGCGGAATTTGATGGCGCTAAATAAATAATAACATAATAACAATGTGCCGCCGACACTAGTGTTAATTTTGTCAAGTACCAATTTTGTCAACTAAAATTTGTGAGTTTTAGTCGACTAAAACCAAAACAATTCAGATGACTAAAATACGACTAAAACTGCTTTTCAGTCAAAAAACTATGTCTAAAACTAAATAAAAACTTGCCTCCAAATTAACACTGTACAGAGGGGCTGTAGAAGAGGCAAAAGAGACAGACCAGGGATTGGGAGAGAGACACCTAGAGGGGCTGGAGGGACACAAAGAGACACAGAGGGGCTGTGGAAAGGGGCAAAAGAGACAGATAGCGGCTTTAACTAAACCCATTAGGTTTTAGTCGTGTCAACTAAAATCTACTAGAGATTTAGTTAACTAAAACTAGACTAAAACAATACAGATTGCTAAAATATGACTAAAACTAAAATGGCTTTTTAAAAAGACTAACACTAAACTTTGCCGCCAAAATTAACACTGGCCAACACATTTATGTCTCATTTCAGCTGTTATTTGACACATTATTAAATTTGTCTGATATTTTTCAGTTGCTTCAGTTATTTTGGAACATACACATTTTTTGGGGTGCTGAAACAAACTTATCTATTTATCCAAACAGACAAATGTTCATCTTCACTTCTCTTTATCTACCACTGTAAATTTAGCAGTTTTCTGAAATGGAAATTTCTGCAAAAACTGGCAGATTTTACTAAAAAGAAAACTGGCACTTTTTAGCTTGTTTTTAGAACACTTTAATAAATACAATTAAAATAATAATGCAATTTCACTTTTCTGAACACTTTATTTAATTATCCCAAAAGTTTTCTCTCTTCTCCTCTAATAGTTTTACCTGGACTGATGTCAATTGTGATGTCAACTATTAAATCTTGAATATACATTTCAGAGAAAATGGAGCATCACATGATGAAAAGATTAGGTTAAAGAAACACTATAGTGTTAAGAAAACAAACCTGTATTCCTGATGCTATAGTGTCTATGTCCCTAGTCAAATTTAGGTTCCCCTATCCATGTGCCATAAAAATTTAAAGTTTTACTTACCATTTTTCCAGTTCTGAGACCCCATCGGAACTCTCAATCTCTGCCTCCCTCAACGTCATCAAGAAAGCATTGCCTCCACCACGATGGATAATGTGCGGTAAGAGCCATATGCGCATTCAAGCTTACCCATAGGAAAGCATTGATTAGTGTCACAGAGGCAGCGTAAGCACCTCTAGTGGCTGTTAGTATGGCAGCCACTAGAAGTGGACTTTTTTTTGTATTCTTTATTTATGTTAGCAAATCAAAAGACAGATATTATACATTATAAACATACATTATCAAGTCTTAAAAGTGTAAGCCAAGGGGGGCGGGGCCTGACCGCCATGCTGACCGGTCGCGTGCGGGAGAGGCTCTTGCACAATCTGGCCATCTGGGCCGAAAACTACGGAACAAACTGCTCTTATTTCAGCCTAGAGGTACAGCAAAGTGAGCAGGGAGCTGTGGGCACTACTGCAGACCCCAAGATCGGGAGCTTTGGAGACCCTGAGGGTTATACACAGCTTTGGAGCCTGCGGCCTACGCGGGAGAGAAGCGGGGTGGACGGCCGCCACCCTGCTCGATAATCTAGCAGCCACACAGCAACCCTGTGACACTCCTCACAGGCCCCGCCCCCCCCATGGCCCGGGGGGGTTATCCCGGTCCACAGTGGAGAGATCTGACACCATCAGGAGCAGATCCCACGGACCTTGGTCTGCTCTCGGACACCCGCGCTCTCTAAACAAAATGGCTGCCTCACAGTCTGAACTAGAAAAGCTGACTACCTGCAGACAGGAACCACAACACTGCTAAATGCTGGCTGGAGCACCCACTCCTGGACTGTCTAGCCACACCAGCAGAGGAAATGGCAGCCCAAGCCTTTGTGCCAGGCAACTGGGTCCGGCTGCCCTCCTGGACATTGAGACGTGAGAGGATGTTCCTCACATCGCAACCCAACGCCAGCACGAATTACACCAGCCAGGACCCCCAGATACAGGACCAGGCCTTAAACCGACGGAGCAGTACTTACCGAACTCTCCTACTTGCTGGAACCCTGCCATCACTTCCTGCACACAAATCAGCAGCGGGAGTGTGCTGAAGATCGCATACCTGAGGGGACTGTGTTCTGTCTTTGTCTGTAGCACCCAGGTTGACTTTTTGTTTCTCACCACCTCTTCTCATTATTTTCGCACTGCACTAAGTCCCCCATGTCACACACCACTACACTTGCACTGTATATTTCATAGCGACAAACTGATCAACGAGACTGTTCTTAAATGTCTAGAATCTTAATACCTCACCTACTGTGTTTACGCTGCTCAGGCCTGTCGTGATTACATGGAATGTATGTCTTACAAGCAAACACAAATAGGCATAAAGGTGGTGATGCTTAGATGGTACTGCGAGGATACTCCACAAAATAAGCGTGATCAAAATCTATACTTAAAGCATGTTAACCTAAAGAGTCATGTGACTAGCCAACTGTATTGCTATTGACTGCTCTTCTGACTCCATTACTTATTTTTCAATAACATAAAATGTGCATCATTTCTCATGTCACACAATTGTTAAGCTCTACCTGATGTTAAGCATGCACCAGCTGTTGTGGCTGTGCAACCCTGTATGTCTCACTGATGCACAAATAAAATAAAGAATTGAAAAAAAAAAAAAAAAAGTGTAAGCCAAGACTATATGCAATACATGTAAATTGCTTTATGACATTTCACAGCTTAAATATGCATTTCAGATTGCCTACAAGGTTTTATCACATATAGACTCAAAGGTATATAATCTCAAATCTCAAAGAGAGAGAAAAGACAAAGTAACAAAAAAATAATAATAATCACGCTGGGTTCTTTGATTCCCTGTCTATAGGAATACAATGTGGTTTTTACTGTCTATTCTTGTTGATTGTGAATTTTCTACATGGATCCCAAACTTTGATAAAGGATGGAATGGAATGTCTAACTTTTGAAGTTAGTTCGTCCACAAGTAAATTATTTTTTAAATGGCTTGTCTCATTAAGGGAGAGTCAGTTTTAGCCATCCAGCTTCAAGGACTCTACAAGCTGCTAGTGTTATGGGATACAATGATTTCTGTGAATGCTTGGGCATCCCCTCTATAGGTCTAGAGAGCGAGATCTGGACTTAAACCTGCAATGTAAACATTGCCATTTCTAAAAAAAACACACTGCTATATTTTATATTCCAGGTTCAAAAGGACTGGGTCATTGCACCCTGACCATTTCATTGAAATAAAGTGGACTCTGACTATAATATCAGTATATGTTATAGGTGATTTTTTAATGTTTTATTCAATGGTGTTAATTTTAAGAGAATATTTGGTTCCCCTTTAACACCTATGTAAACATACAGGGTTATTAACTAAAGTGAGAATTCAACTGGTAAAATCTCTAAGTCAGATATGGTTCTAGTTCAGATACTCTGTCCTTAAATGTGAAATCCACTATGAATTCTCACGTTATTAAATAACCCTGATAATATAGTGCGGGAATAATATTTTACAAAGTGACCTTTATAATATATATATTTAACACTGACAAGTTGTACAATGACAACGTGCTCTTTTTAATGCACTATTTCTTTAAAAAAAAAAAAAATTTAAAACAGGTGGTAGCCTACTTATACTATAGACATTATTTTTTTAATCACTCTCCTGAATTTGGGAAACATATTCTAGTCCTCTCCTATAATACAGAAATTGGTTATAGTACAGATAGTAATTTAGTAACAGTAATTCAGCAAAATCTAAAATGAATTATTAATAATTCCTAAATCAATACAAGTAAATAATCCACATTGGGCAGCTGTCAGTATATTTCCTCTAAATAAATAAACGACAAACTTGCACTAAAAAAAATCAATGCAATTCTGAATATATAACTAGGTATATATAGAGTGTTGCATGGCTAGATTGTTGAAGAAACACTTATATGTATATTGCTCTCCTCTCCCACTATAGCTAGTGAAGAGGGTGCTTTTGTTGCCCCACCCCCACCCCCGTTACTGCAGTTAGATCCAGAGGATTTTTTATTTATAGTGTCTACCATGTTGCTTTAATTGATTAAATTGTTTCCTAGTTCTGATTTTGAAAGTATCCTGCAAAGATAATGGTCCAATACATCTTGTTGACAGCCATTAGTGGGTCGCTGTCAAGGAGCTACAGCAATAGTTGCAGAGGCTCCCATAGCATTGAGGACCCCCGTATAGCAGTGTACCAATTTCTGCACTCTCACTGGTTGAAGTGTGACCAAGTGACTTTGCAGTTCCTCTTGTATCTTAATAAAGACCCGAGTGTAGAGTAAATGCTGTGTGACTGGTGGAAGTAGAACCATGACGCAAGAATGTTTCCTACCTGGCGACAATAAAAAAGGTGCTGCAAATAGAAACAGCTTATTCCTGATTTACCATCTGCAAATAATTTGGATGGATAATCAAATAAATTAAATGTGTTAATTCAAAAAATCTAAAAATTTAAATGAAAAAAATACCGGTGTTCTCAAAGAAAGTTATTTATAAAACTCCAGATGTGCCCATCAACTGCAAAATTTGGAAATAAATTCAAAATTGTAGTAAAAATTGCATCTGGGATATTATTGGCTAAATTAAGACACTTCGCATACACATTAGAAACAAAGATTAGCCCTGATGATAGCTCTGGAATATTTTCTGTACTGATAATGGGCATTAAAAACCGCTGCATAAAAACTGAAAATAAATATTTAATGCAAAAAAAATTGATAACTTAAATAATTTAGAAAAGAGACAGTGCGGTTTAATCGGTTTTTGGGAAGACAGCAGGCAGCATAGACGAGCAGCTTTCTGTTTTTAAAATCAATGGGAGATGCTATGCAGTCTGCATTCCAGTAAATCTTAAATGAGCTTGGTGTTCCGTTTGTTATAATAGTGTCAGCCTCAGCAAGGGGGAAAACTTATACCTTTTTACAATACCCTGCTATCCGTGTTAACAGAAAGTTACAGAAAGAGTACTTACTATACATAAACACATCAGTGAATTAACCCCTCAGTGGCCGCGGCTTTTCTAAGATTCCATGTGTTTGGGACAGAGACCTCTTGGCACTTTTTGCTCTGTGTTCGTCCACTGTAATTTAATGCTCTCTGTATAAGACCACCCATATATACTATAAATTATTTTTTAAATAACTGAGAAGACTTTATTCTGACAACTTATATGAATATGTTATAAGAGAGAAAACTGGAACATTAAAGGTGTGTACCTGAGAGTGTGTGTCCATCAGAGGAAGTGTGTGTTGGTTACACAGCGTGTGTGCCAATGACTGTGTATCTGTCAGTGAGTGTATGTCAGTGCATGTATCAGTGAGGGTGTGTGTCTGTCCGTCAAAGTGTGTGCTGGTCTTAAACAGAAAGGGTTGTAGCCATGACAAGAAGGGGGCAGCACAAAATCAAAATACACCACTGATATTAGTGTATATGTGTGTGTTAGTGTGTTTATGTTTGTGTAATATGTACCTATTTCCCACCATTCAAATGCTACATACAAATAAACCTCTGCATTGAAATACTAAAACAAGATACAAAACACCCCTGCTTCAAAAACTGCATGCAAACACAGCCCTGCATTCAAAAACTGCATGCAAACACAGTCCTGCATTCAAAAACTGCATGCAAACACAGCCCTGCATTCAGAAACTGCATGCAATACAGTCCTGCATTCAGAAACTGCATGCAAACACAGCCCTGCATTCAAAAACTGCATGCAAACACAGCCCTGCATTCAAAAACTGCATGCAAACACAGCCCTGCATTCAGAAACTGCATGCAAACACAGTCCTGCATTCAGAAACTGCATGCAAACACAGTCCTGCATTCAGAAACTGCATGCAAACACAGCCCTACATTCAGAAACTGCATGCAAACACAGTCCTGCATTCAGAAACTGCATGCAAACACAGTCCTGCATTCAGAAACTGCATGCAAACACAGTCCTGCATTCAGAAACTGCATGCAAACACAGCCCTACATTCAGAAACTGCATGCAAACACAGTCCTGCATTCAGAAACTGCATGCAAACACAGTCCTGCATTCAGAAACTGCATGCAAACACAGCCCTACATTCAGAAACTGCATGCAAACACAGCCCTGCATTCAAACTCATACACGTCATACGTATACCACTGCTTTTTGGCAACAGTACATCAGACATCCCAATTCTCCCGTACGCCTGAGAGTTTTATATAATATCACGGTAATCAACTTATATTCAGAGCTAGTTAAATGGTCATTTCTAATCATTTTAAATGGTCATTGAACTCTCTTACTATCAAAAAAATCGACTAATGGGATATTACTGAGTGGCTTTATAAGGGAACCACACTGTCCCATGAAGGAACACCTGACCCTCATGTTCTGCGTGGGAGTGGCACTCAGTCGAACAGCACGCCACCATAGAAAAGCATACCCAACAGGTTCCAGATTTCAAGGAGCCCCCCTCCCTTGCCATGTCAGGTAAAACAGCAGGGAGGGGGCTCCAATCAGTGTGTATGAAGAGCCAGAGCTACTTTTACCTAGGGCACCGGCTCTGTGAGGGAGGCAGTTGATTGCTGCTTGTGCAGGAGGGAAGCTAGGGGGAGACATGGATGGAAGGGCGTGAGGAATATTGGGGGAAGATATGGATGGAATAGGGGGTGCGATATAATCGGGTAAGTTATGGATGGAATGGAAGGAAGGTGGGAGATATTGGGGGGAGATATGGATGGAATGGGGGTTTCAAGATATGGTTGGAATGGGGGGATGGGAGATATTGAGGGGAGATATGGATGAAATGGGAGGAGGAAATATTGGGGTAGATATGGATGGAATGGGTAGGAGATATTGAGGGGGATATGGATGGAATGGGGAGATATGGATGGAATAGTGGGTGGGAGATATTGGTGCCACTATCACTGCTACTACAGTCTCTATCCACCCACTACTACAGTCTCTATCCTCCCACTTGCAACCCTTACCCCTACTACGGCCCCTAACCCCCCTTTTACACCCCACAACCCCACTACAGCCCATATTCCCTGACTATAGTCTTTAACCCGCTCTACAGTCCCTATACCCCAAACTATAGCCCCTTTTCCAAATTGCAGCCGCCCCCCTACTTCAGTCCCTAACCTGCCTACTACAGTCCTTATCCCGCACTACATTTGCTAAATCCCTAATTACAGCCCATACCCTACACTACAGCCCTGGTCTTCCCCTATAGCCCCTATCACCCCACTACAATGCACTACCAGTGCCCCTCCTTAGAATGAGATGGGAAAGGCAGAGTAGCTGATGAAGCCACCTCCCTGAAATTAGTTTTTGCATGTTTGATGTCTGTGTACATACAGACACACAACTGCAACTAAATGCCAACACTACACACAAAGACACCAACAGATGCACACACATATACTCCATAGAAAAACTTGATTACATTACACAAACATTGCTCACAAATACAACCCTGCACAGATGGGCAAATGGTGGCTAATGGCACTAATGGGGGCCAAAATATGTATTTTACCAGGGCCCTTTCTACATCAGTTCCTTCTTTCTTCATTCTCTCTTTTTCACATCACATATAATGTAATATCACCTTTATTGACCTATGTTAGAACCCTTCCAACACTGCTGAATCCATTTTCTATTTGAGTTGTGTATCTCTTGTTGTGACTTACTATTACATTTAACTTCAATGTAAAGCAAAGAATAAAATTCCGTTTGCAAAAAATGTTTAAGCACTTAACAGGTTAAATATCTTTAAATGTAAGAAAGTGTACAGAGAGCTGCTGTACGCCAGTCATGTTCTTTTGTCACTATAATCTCAAAATACCTACAACAAAAAGTATTAATTTCCAGTGGCAGAACATAAACCTTAAATTTAAGTAGTAATTATTCTAACAGAGTCTGATAATTTAAATGCCTTGTCAGTCATTGTCAAAACATTTCTTTGTTAGCTAGAACAGTCATTTAAGTTGCCTAGGCTTCTCAGTACAAAAGTCTATAGTCGTAGGACGTAAGGTGAGATGCTTTCAAACAAAAGAGTTGGTTCATAAAATAGAACATTTTTCATACTTACCGATATTTTATTTTCTTGATAATGGGCCGTGACAGTACTACTCCTGGGTTAGCTCCTCCCATCACTCTCACTCATTGAATAGGAAATAAACTTCTAAGCTTATAAATAGCCCCTACTGACATTACAGACCCACTTCATAACTAGCCACAAACTAGGGAAGGCATTGTTGGGCTCAGGGCCGGATTAACATAGGGGCTGATGGAGCTGCAGCTCCAGGCCCAGGCCCAGGCCCATGGAATAGGCCCATTACTTTTATTTTATTTTTTTACACACTACTCTTCGGTTTGCCACCTGACTGGTATTTTACCGGCACAGACGGTATTTGAGGCTGCCTGGCCGTGCCTGTACTGCAGTAATACCGGCAAAACAAATGCAGATATTTTTTCAGTATAAACGGAGATTACTCTGCAATACCAGCACCAGCCAGTAGGGTTCACTGTGTGTGGAGAGAGACAGGGATAGGAAGTGACAGCATATCCCTCCCTGCCTCTCTCTACTCACTAATCCGCGGGGGAGCAACTACACAGCACAGAGAGCAGAGTTCAGACTGCAGCTCCCAGCCTGCAGAGACAGACTACAGCTCAGGGAAGTGAGGGATGGCAACAGGGACACATGGGGACACATGGGGACCCTAGGGGACACTGGGAGACCTGGGGACACTGGGAAACATGGGGACACTTAGACACTAGGGGACACTGTGAGACATGGGGACCCTTAGACACATGGGGACGCTGTGAGACATTGGGATACACATTGGGACACGTAGACACTCTCTTCCAGTGTCCCCATGCCTCCCAGCCAGTGTCCCTGGTGTCTCAGTGTCCCCATGCCTCCCAGTTTCCCTTAGTCTCCCAGTGTCTGTGCCCCCATGTCTCTCAGTGTCCCTAGTGTCTCAGTGTCCCCATGTCTCCCAGTGTCCCCAAATGTCTGTGTCCTCATGTCTCCCAGTGTCCACATGTCTCTCAGCCAGTGTCCCTAGTGTCTCAGTGTCCCCATGTCTCCCAGTGTCCCTATGTCTCCCAGTGTCCCTATGTCTCCCAGCCAGTGTCCCTAGTGTCTCAGTGTCCCCCTGTCTGCCAGTATCTGTGCCCCCATGTCTCTCAGTGTCCCTATTGTCCCCATGTCTTCCAGTGTCCCCATGTCTCCCAGTGTCCCCAAGTGCCTCAGTGTCCCCATGCCTCCCAGCCAGTGTCCCTAGTGTCTCAGTGTCCCCATGTCTCCCAGTGTCCCTATATCTCCCAGTGTCCCTATGTCTCCCAGCCAGTGTCCCTAGTGTCTCAGTGTCCCCCTGTCTGCCAGTATCTGTGCCCCCATGTCTCTCAGTGTCCCTATTGTCCCCATGTCTTCCAGTGTCCCCAAATGTCTGTGTCCCCATGTCTCCCAGTGTCCCCAAGTGTCTCAGTGTCCCCATGCCTCCCAGCCAGTGTCCCTAGTGTCTCAGTGTCCCCTAGTCTCCCAGTGTCTTGGTTCCCATGTCTCTCACTATCCCTAGTGTCTTAGTGTCCCCAAATGTCTCAGTGTCCCCATGTCTCCTAGTGTCTTTGTCCCCATGTCTCTGTGTCCCTAGTGTCTGTGTCCCCATTTCTCCCAGTGTCCCCAAATGTCTCAGTGTCCCCATGTCTCCTAGTGTCTTTGTCCCCATGTCTCTGTGTCCCTAGTGTCTGTGTCCCCATTTCTCCCAGTGTCCCCAAATGTCTGTGTCCACATGTGTCTCCATGTCTCCCAGTGTCCCCATGTCTGTATCCACAAGTGCCCTCATGTATCCCAGTGTGCCCAAGTGTCTCAGTGTCCCCATGTTTCCCAGTGTCCCCAAGTGTCTAAGTGTCCCCGGATCTCTGTGTCCCCATGTCTCTGTGTCCCCATGTCTCTGTGCCCCATGTCTCAGTGTCCCAATGTCTCACTGTGTCCCCATGTCTCTCAGTGTCCCCTAGTATCTAGTGACATGGGACACACTGGGACATGGGGACACTGGGAGAAATGGGGACACTGAGACACTGGGAGACTAGGGGACTGGGCGACATGGGGACACTGACACTGTGATACATAGGGACACTGATGCCAGGCTGGCCTTCCAATTCTTTGGACAGACATGTCCCCTTTTTGGGCATGTTTGCCCCTTTTGTCAGTTCTGATCACATGATTCGCGTCAGTGGCCCACCCTTTTACCCCACCCATTGACTTCCTGCTTCACTGAACACTGCTGTTAGGGTGTATGGATTTACTTGAAAGATCCTTTGAGTTTCCCTCCAACACCATCTCCATCAGATACATGACGCTTGAGAGGAATGACAGTTTTAGTGTTTTTGGTTGAAAAGATTCTGTAATTAGGCCCCATCATATTTGTCAGCACCAGGCCCACTGGGCTCTTAATCTGGCCCTGGTTAGGCTGCCATGGCAAGAAAATATAAGTATGAAACAATTTCCTAGCTACGGCCACGGTAGAACTACTCATGGGAAATGACCAAGGTAGGAAACTTTGGGAGGGTCATAAATAGACTGGACAACAAATTACACTGCTGAGAATGTAATATTGAAAAACATCAAATAATTCAGGAAGCAGAAAGAAATGCAGATCCAAATTACATATCTCTTGTGAATCTGACATCCAACTGATAATGTCGAATAAAGGTATTCTGCGATGCCCAAGTAGCAGCCTTACAGATCTGGTCAGATGAAACATGTGCAACAGTTGCCCAGGAAGTGGACAAAGCCCTCATTAAGTGAGACTTCAAAACCCTAGAAACGTGAACATTCTACGCCTTGTAGTTGCAGAGACAATCCATCTGGCAATAGTTTTAGTTGAAGTTCTGTCCCCTTTGTTGTGTATCTCCCTGTAATATGAAAAGTCTGGAAGATTTCCTCCAAGATCTGGTTCTGTCAATGTAAGTAGAGAGACAGCTCACAACGTACAAATTGTGGAGCATACATTCATCCTCAGAAGTAGAAGAAGAAAGGAAGACTGGCCTAACTGTTTCTTGATTAAGGTAAAAGGGGGATATCACCTTAGGCCTAAAATCTGGCACAGTTTTCAGGACCACTCTATCCTGTTGTCTTCTTCTGAAGACAGTGCTCTAAATTCTGAAATTCTCCTCCCAGAGGTAAGGGCAACCAACAGAACCATCTTAAGAGCAAGGAGCATGAGAGGACGCTCTAGTAGTTGTTCAAAAGAAGAGGCTTGCAAAGCAGATCACACCAGAGGTGTTTTCCCCAAGAAAAGGAGATCTGTTTGATCGGAGGTGGAATCTGCATTCATGAATCTAGCCACCTCTGAATTTATGGCCCATCTAAAACCAGAAAAAGCGGAAAGGACAGAAACATGGACTTTTAAAGTACTGAAGCTAAGGCTTTATCCAGGCCCTCTTGTAGAAAACTGAGCAACTCTGGAGTTGAGAAAGAAACACTTATGGCGACACACTCAATCCAATACATAGAGCATAATCATATGAGGAATCTCGTTGTGCAGGGGGCACAAGGAGCACACTTTACATCACTGGTGATGTCCCCTAATAACGCTGCCCACCCATCCTGACGTCCAGTGGACAAATGCTGGGAGGTATGTAAACCCGTTTCCATTTGTAGGAATGCAGGTTTCTCAAAAATACAAACACAAAGTAAGAATTATATCAGTATGTAGGCATAATAACTTCATAATATTGATACTGTAAGTACTGTTGTCTGGCTAAAATCATGCAGCTACATTATACTATACAGACACTCCTCACTTACCGACTGGGTTCCGTTCCTACGACCCGGTCGTAGAACAAATTGGTTGGTAAGTGAGGAGTTAAGGAATTCCCTGCTCTGGTGCGTTCGTCTATGTTCGGGGAAACTTCCCCAAACATAAACGAACACACCAGAGCAGGGGAAGTTCCCACGATGTCTCGCACTTACCAGCTAGGTCGCAAAACGAGGACCACTTGTACTATTATTTTAGCCTGCAGGAAAGGCTAGTAGCGCTACATAAATCTTCTCTCCCTTTCCCTTTTCCTGGGTGCAAGAATTAAGCGGCTGCACAGATTATGAGGGGAAGGGATATACCTTTATTATCAATTTAAATGCTCTATTCGCCTGATTGAAAAAAAATATTTAACCCAGATTTCCTCCAAACACCAGACTTCCCAGATGTAGATATGACTAAGGCCAAATAAAAATGTTTTTTTATTCCTTTATACACTGTTCAGCCACAACATGAAAACCATCTGCCTAGTATTATGTAGGTCCCCCTTGTGCTGCCAAAAAAGCTCTGATGCATCGAGGCTTGGACTCCACAAGACCTCTGAATGTATCCTGCGGTACCTGGCACCAAGACATTAGCAGCATGTATCATATTTGTTGTTCCAGCACATCCCAAAGATGCTCAGCCAGATTGAGATCTGGTGAATTTGGAGGTCAAGGCAACACCTTGAACTCTTTGTCATGATTTGCAAACCAGTGTGGAAGGGGGGGCGGGGCCGGGCCAGGCCGCCGAGCTGGATGGCAGCCATGAGCTTTAGCTCTGGCCCAAGATACCAAAAAATCGACTTAAAAAGCGGTCGTTAAGCATCCTAAAGGGGACACCCCGGTAATTAAGTGGTGGCACACGCACCCTGCACCAGAAAGACACCTGGAAGGGACCGATCATGCACCGGGAGAGCGGAAAGTAGGCAATCACGGCCGCACATGACGGGAGCCTGGAAAGACGAAGCGGCCCAGTAGGGCGGACGTTAAGAGAGAGACCTGAACCCGATACTAAACAGACAAGTTTTTTAGTATTAATATACAGTAAAGAGAATGGACATGGTCTACATCATCCCAACCTACTAGAGGATATATTGAGCTTTATTAATCATAATTGTTTTAACCATTTTCAGTTAATGGAGTACACATAAATATCCAATCTTCCCTAGGCAGTTAAATAAAGGTATTTACTCATCTTAAAAAAAGCCCCTAGAACCGTATAGACAGATCATCTTATTGCTTAGTTATTCAGTATGCTTTAAAGCTGACTGGCGAAAGTTTTCAATGGCAAGCTCATAACAAGAAGCATGCATACTCTTGCTGATTTTAACCATTACTGCATGCAGGTTTTAGTGCTGCTAATCTCACACAATGTGCTACTAGACTCTAGAATAACGCTAATGTTTCATATGTTATGTCAGATACTGTTTCAGTTTCCTAGTTACCAGCAGAAATTGCACAAATTGTATTGCTTAGAAATGCTAAAATGCCCCTACAGAGGCTAAAGTTTACTGTTAAGTGCTTACGCAATAAGCTTTTTACGTCACTGCTTAACTGACATATACTTAGGTGACTCTTCACATCAACATCAGAATGAATAGGCTATTCATTATAGTTTACCTAAATAGTCAAGCAATCGCACTATACGACGGATACCAATATGCGTAAATCTAAACATAAAAATATAAAAATAGAAATAACTGTGCTCATTGAGGCACATATATAGGCTATCAGCTCTGATGATTATGCACTCACTTTGTGGTATGCTCATATTGGGATCAATTGGCCGCTGTCATAATGTTAATAGATAGGATTTTTCATCGCATCGAGACGCCTGCCTTATATGATACTATAACTATAAATGATAGTACCGCACGCTTGATTGAATGTACTTAAATTCTTGTTCATTCTGACCTATATGCCGCTGCGCAGGCAATCATACACTACATATACTTCCCTGTACTATGCTTGCTCATGCTTTTTTTTTTTGTGACACCAATATTCAAAACAAACCAGTGTGGAAGTGTGCATTATCCTACGAAAAGAGGGCACTGCCATCATGGAACACCATTTCCACCATACATGGTCTGCAACAATCTCTAGGTAGGTGGTACGTGTCAAAGTAACATCCACATAAAAGCCAGGACCCAAGGTTTCCAAGTTTTTCAGCAATTTGAGCTACAATTGCTCTTCTGTGTGATCGGACCAGACAGGCTGGCTTTCGCCCCCCACATGTATCAACGAGTATTTGTCGCCCATGACCCCGTCGCGGTTTACCTGTTGTCCTTCCTTGCTAATGTTATGGCTGATCAGTGTACATAACTGCTCACAAATTAGCAACTTAAAGAGGATACATATTTAACAAACATATCCACAAACAGACTAGATAAACTCAAATGTAGTACAGTATAGCAAGCAAAATTACATGAGCAATATATTTATTACTATATAAACATTACATTTGTATTTATTTACTGCTGGTTCAGAACAGAATTTCAAAAAGAATGTGATTTCCCTAAAGGTAATCCTGATCAAACATAAAACATTTACAGTTCACTTGTCATCCAGGATGCTGATTTGCAGATGGCAAAGTATACTGCAGTAAATACAATGTTTAAATCAAAACATCTTAGAAAAGTGAGAGGTCTATTCACATTTATATGTGAAATCTAACTATAAATCACATGAAAAGGGATACACTGCAGAATCTTTTTTTTTTTTTTTTTAATTCTTTATTTTATTTGACAAAGTATTATAGAACAAGGCAAGATGTTCCGGTTTAAGCATAAACCGTGGTCAAGTATAACATAACATATTACAGCATAGGCATACAGTTGATAAGCGTGGTAGACATCTTATGTTACAATAAGTGCCTGTAGCACAGGACTCTTTATTAGGGGGCTTGGACATCACTTTTGTGCTGTCAATTTTTTATTGTATATTGAGTCAATTACAGGTGGCCAGAGCGTGAAGGTGGGTTTCTGTAGGCATTCGGTGGTGCCTATCCTAGCGCTATTGGAGGGTTTCGGGGTACCGTTGGGCGATGAGATATCTCTTAATGATGCTGTGGAGTCTCCAACTATGTTAAATACAGGTGACGGCCCTTCTGACTTGTTCCAGCTGCAAATTGTCCCCTGTATTGTGGAGCCCGCGTTCAACTCCTGCTTTGTACTAGATAGAACTGAAATACATTTTGGCCTGACTGGGCCCCCCTCCACTCCCTGGCGCCTACCTGCCTGGCGTGTGAATTCGTGCGTGTTTGCGCTGATAGTTCGCTTCAGTGTGCTATCATTGCCTGCGTGTGCTTAATGTGTATATTGTATCAAGCGGGCCCTCGTCTAAGGCGAGGACCCGGGTAAGAAGATAAGAGAAAGGTAGAGTGAAGATAGAAAGGAGGGTGGGGGGGTGGGTGGACCAGGCGCCCGGGCAGGCGGGGGGAGCCCAAGGGGACGGGGGGGGGGGAAGAAGGAGGCGGGGAGAGGGCGGCGGGAAGGGGGGAGGGCACCAAGCAGACTAGCATCTTCCACCTCTCGGACCCCCCGGGCCGCGGCCCCGCCAAGCGCAAGGACGGTTACTCCGCCAGGGGGCAGTCCTTCCAGCGTCCCCACGTCCTTTCGAAAGCCTTTTGGGTACTGCGCACCCTTGCTGTGAGGTCGTCCATTAGGCAACTATCTTTTATTCTCCCCAGGATCGCTGCCCTGGTGGGGGGCTGCATTTTTAACCAGCGTTGTGCGAGGGCTCGTCTGGCCGCCAATGTGATTTTGTTGAATAGTTTTAGGTCATATTTGGGCCATTCGTCAATAGGTCTGCCCAGGAGGTATGTCCACGGGTCAAGGGCGGGTGCCCTCTGGAATACCTGTCCCAGTATGTCTCTAACGTCCTCCCAGTACCTGCGGACGACGGGGCACCCCCACCACATGTGGATGTATGTGCCCCGCAGACCACAGTTCCTCCAGCAAAGATCAGTGGGTGTCTTTCGCATGCGATGGAGTTGTACTGGGGTGGTGTACCATCTAAAGAGGGTCTTGAAAGATTGTTCCTGGAAGGAAACACAGATGGAGGAGGCGGCCGCCGTCTCCCAGATATCCTGCCAATCCACTCCCTCTAATACCTCACCCAGGTCCCTCTCCCATTGATCAGTATATGTGAGGTTGCCCCATTCTTTGGTTTCTGAGCATATGTGCGCGTATAACAGCGTGATTAGGCTTCTGGGAGATTGCTCTCTAAGGCATATGTTTTCAAAGAAGGTGGGGGATGTGAGTGCGGCCTTTTTTGTGTGCGGTTGCCTGGCGTAGTCTGCGATCTGGAGGTATCGGAAAAAATCGGCCGGGGTTAAGTGGTGTCCCTGCTTTATGGTGTCAAATGGGATGATGGAACCCTCCACATATAGTTGGCAAGCTCTCTGCAGGCCCGTATGTTCAATGTTTCTGAAAGCTTGTGGCACTAATCCAGGTGGGAAGGCCCTGTTTCTGAGATAGGGCATGAGGGGGGAGGGGGAGGATGACAGCCGGTATTTCTGAGATGTTTGATCCCAAATGTGAATGGAGTTGGTGATGGCCGGGCAGGCTGTCCGCAGTATGGGTCTGGAATCCTTTGGTACCCAGATAAAGTATTGTGGGAGGTCGGAGCCCATGAGGAGAGATTCCAGTTCTACCCATTTCCTCGTGTCTATAGGGGAGTGCCACATTGCAATCTGGGCAAGCTGGGCTGCTAAGTAGTAGTTATGTAAGTTGGGAAGGCCTAGACCTCCCGTTCGTTTTGGGCGGTATAGCGTGTGCCTCGACACCCGATGTCTTTTATTTTGCCATATAAAATTGCCGATGGCTCTTTGGAGGTGGGCCAGGTCCGTTTTTGCGAGCGGGAGGGGAAGGGCTTGAAATAGGAAGAGGATTCTAGGGAGGAGATTCATCTTAATGGAGTGAATCCGGCCCATCCATGAGATGGGCTTGTCGACCCAATTCTCCATGTCTCTGATAAGAGTAGTTATCATGGGGGGGTAGTTGTATTTGTGCATTTTGGATGGGTCTGAAGTCAATTGTACTCCCAAATAGGTGATTGAGTGGGTTGCTATGTGGATGCCATGAGCTCTATGTATGTGAGTTATCACGTCTGGCGTTAACTCTATTGGTAAGGCACTGGACTTGGCCATGTTGGGTTTGTACCCTGAGAGTGGGCTAAATATTGCTAGGGTCTCCTGAACAGCCCTCATGGAGGTGATCGGAGACGTGAGGGAGAGGAGGACATCATCGGCATACGCCGAGACCAGGAACTTCCGTCCCTGAACCGTTATTCCCTGGATATCAGGATGAATGCGTAGCGCCTGAAGGAGTGGTTCCAGTACCAGAGCGAATAGGAGTGGGGACAGCGGGCAGCCCTGCCTCGTGCCGTTGGACAATGGGAAGGGGAGCGTGTGGGTCCCAGGGATGCGTATCTGTGCCGAGACCCCGTGGTATAGCGCTCGTATTGTCGCAGTATATGTGTCAGGGAGTCCTAGGTGGTCGAGGAGAGTAAACATATACGGCCATTTCACCCTGTCAAATGCCTTTTCAGCATCGAGTGAGACTATGAGGGTGGGGGTCTTGTTAGTGTGTTGTCGCCAGATGATGTCGCAGTTCTTGCGCGTGTTTTCGAATAATTGCCTCCCTGGGATAAAACCCACCTGATCGGCATCTACTAGTTTGCTGAGGAAAGGGTTGAGTCTGTCTGCCAGTATTTTAGCTAGTAGTTTCGCATCATGATTAATGAGCGATATTGGTCTGTAATTCCCCGGTAATTGCGGGTCCTTGCCCGGTTTCGGGATCAGTACTATGTCTGCTCGAGTGAGGTCTCCGTCAGGGAGGCCCCCTGTCCGGAAGTCGTTGAATAAGTTCGTCAGGTGGGGGGTTAATGTTTCTCTGAAGGTTTTATAGTATCTGCCGCTTAGTCCGTCCGGGCCTGGGGCTTTATTACCATGGAGTTTTGAGATGGCTCTATCTACCTCGTCTATTGTGATCTCCGAGTCGAGAGCGGCTGTCTCCTCTGGGGACAGTTTGGGCAGGTCTAGCTGTCCTAGGAATGCGGCTGTCATCTCCCTCTCGCTCGCCCATTGCGATGTGGTGGTCGGGGAGTGGTTATATAGGGATCTATAGAACTCAGTGAAGATCGAGGCTATGTCGGTTGGGGCTGTCTTTATTGTTCCGTCCGGATGTTTCAGTGCTGTGATGTGGTGGCGTGTTTGTCGTGGTCTTAGGGTGCGGGCTAGGAGAGTGTCCATCTTGTTAGCCTGCTCGTAGTAGGTCCGTTTGGACCAGAGAAGGCTACGGGCTGCGTCGTCGAGAAGCAGCTCCCTAACGGCCCGCCTAGTCGTGTCTAGTTGGGCAAGTGTGGTCTCCGTGGGGGAAGTCTTGTGGCACTGTTCCCTAGTGCGTAGGGAATCCATGAGTTCGCGCAGGCGTTGTGTTTTTGCTTTTTTCTTGTGGGTGGCGAGTTGGATAAACGCGCCTCTGATCACCGCCTTATGCGCCGCCCAGAGTGTTCCCTTGGTTAAGTCGGGGGAGTCGTTGGTGGTAAAATAGAAGGACAGCTTCTCCTGTATGGAGGCTACTGCCTCGGGATCATTTAAAAGGGAGGTATTGAGCCTCCACGTCCATGGGGGGGCTGTACCTATGTGCTGGATGCTTAAGTGTATGTCCGCATGGTCCGACCATGTGATAGATCCAATGCTGCTACGTGCGACTTTGGGCACTGTGGCGCTATTTACCAGGAACAGATCTATTCGGGAGTATGTGTGGTGGGGGGCCGAGAAGAAGGTGTAATCTGTGTCTCCGGGGTGCTGTGCCCTCCAGATATCTATGAGTCCCATTGCCCTGATAAATTTGTATAACGCTTTGTCCGAAGCACCCCTGCCCTGTGATCGTGGCTGCCCCGCCTTCGCGCTTCTGTCTGCTGCTGGGCACGGAGCCGCATTAAAATCGCCACCTAGGACCTGCATGCCATGTGAGAGGGACTGAACCTTCCCCTCCAGTAGGCCCAGAAATCCCCCTCTGGGGTGTTGGGAGCGTACACGTTTATAAGGTGTATAACTTGCGTGTTTAGTGTGCCGGAGAGGATAATGTATCTGCCGTTGCTGTCTCCCTCTACGGCTGAGACCCTGAAGGGGCAGTCATGTCGAAGCAGGATTGCTACCCCATTGCGTTTGTTTACTGCTCTAGCCTCATATACTGTATTGAACGTATGGTCCCTAAGGGTGACTGTGGCTTGTTTGGGTAGGTGGGATTCCTGAATAAAGGCAATATCGGGGCGCATGCGTTTTAAGTCTCGGAACATTAGGCGTCTCTTTTTGGGGGAGTTCAGTCCCTTAACATTTAGGGAGGTGATATTTAGTGTCATGGTCGTGTCTGTCCGGCCTCGCTAATGTCCCGTCCCCGCCATCCGCCCCCCGCCAACCCCCCCCTACGAGGGCCCCCACCCCCCCAAGCACCCGGTCCAAAGAGGAGAAATGAGAACAGGCGGGTAGGGGGAGGGTGAGAGCAGAAGGGGGGGAGAGTATAAGAGGGTAGAGAAGAAAGAATAAAGGAGGTAGTAAATAGAGTAAACATGTGTCCCTGGTCTTACCATCTGCCAGGATCCTAGGAGGGTTGTGTGCCGGTCCTTCCGGCTTCGTGTTTTAGTACGGGGAGTACCGGTCGATCTTCCCGTCCCTAATTCCACCGCCTAAACTGTTTTCTTACCTATTGCCAGTGTTATCAACTAAGTTGGGCCGAACGTCTATGCTGTGAGCCTGAAAAAACCCAGATGACCCTAACTAATACTCCAGAGGGGGTGGGGATCGTATGAGGGTGAAAAAAGGCATGGGGGGCAAGGGACGGGGGACGGGTACCCGGAAAGAACAAATAGCGAGTGTGTGCTGTGGGCATCATACCTGAGGGCCCCTCTGCCCGGGTCACCCAGCCCGCCTATCTGGCCTTAAGGTCCCCGACATCTCCGGGACCCCCTCCCCCAACCATCAGGACCCATCGGGCGTGCTTGTCAACATGGGAAGGGAAGGCGCCTGATCCGCTACAGGGGAATATGGGTCCCAAAGTCATGTGCCTATCCACAGGCTGCCCAGAGGCCCCGCTCTCCTCAACCCGGCCATCCCGGGATGTCTCCATAGGGTCCCGTCTCCCCTCCCAATCACTGCAACACCCCCACTCCCGTAGCACTCCATCCCCCCCTCCCCCCCCCCACCAGTCCAGTCAATAACTGAGGGTCTCCAGCGTTGTAACTACTCACAGCAGCTAGCACGTCGCGCCTCTCCGACTTCACTGACTGTGGCGGTCCACAATTTGCCAGTCTCGGGTCAGTAGGCCCAGGTCTTCCTGCTCCAGTGGGACCGTGGAGAGGCTCTGTGGTGGTGGGATATCCAGGGCCTGGAACAGTTGGGTTGGGCATTCTCCTGGCTGCAGCATGTGAGTGCGGTTGCCCCGGAATACCATGAGCTTAAAGGGGAAGCCCCATGCATACCGGATGCCTGCTTCTCGTAGCGCGTCCGTGATGGGTTTCCATTCTCTCCGGCGTTGAAGAGTGGAGGGAGCGAGGTCCTGGTATAGGGAGAGGTCAGCATCCCCATACCGGATGGGTGTTTCTCTGCTCTTCTTCAGGAGGGCCTCCTTAGTCAGGAAATAGAAGAAGCGCATGATGACATCCCTGGGGCTGTTCTGATCTGCCCGCCTGGCACGGAGCGCTCTGTGGGCACGTTCAATGTGCCAAAGGTGGTCTGGCATATCAGGGAGGAGAGGTTTGAGGATGGTGTGGAGTAGGTCCTGCAGTGGGCCTTCCCCGGCGGTCTCTGGGAGCCCGCGGAGGCGTAAATTGTTCCGTCGGGATCGGTTGGCCATATCCTCTATAGCCAGCTCAGCTGTTCTCATACGAGCTGTGAGGCGGTTAATCTGGAGGACCGCTGAGTTGTGGGCATCCACTGTGGCCTCCTGTTTGTGCTCCAGTCTCGCAGTTCTGACTCCCAGTGCCTGGATCTCATTCTGCAGGACCGCAGTGGATTTCTGTATCTCCCCTGCCAGGTAGTGTTTGAGCTCTGCTAATTGAGCTAGGATCTGTGGGGTATCCCCCACCTGATGCTCCGTTGGAGAGGCACTGCGCTGTGGCGGGCTTCTGGGCGCCGGGCCTGCACCGGCGCCATTTTGGGCCTGTTGCGCGGTCGATTTTGCGGCAGCAAAAAGATCCGCTACTGACGTCTCTGCCTCTTGCCCCTTCCTAGGCTGCTTCTTGGGGTTGCGCTTTTCCATCCTGCTGGGGTTTCGGTTCAGTTCGGCGGCGGTAAGTATGCCTTTTATTGCTGTAGGCGGCGGTTTCGGGCCGGAGCTTTAGCTTAGTGCGTCCAGCTCGATCGTTGGTCAGGCCACGCCACTGCAGAATCTTTTAACAATGCCGGGGGGGAGAACAATAGGACGCCTCCCGCCTTATTTTACTTTAGGGCCCCCACCCGCCGCTCAGGGGTGTGGGGCAGGGGGAGGACAATAGGTCCCCCCCCTTATTTTACTTTATGGCCCCCAGCCGCTGCTCAGGGGTGGGGGCCGGGGGGAGGACAATGGGTCTCACCCCCCCTTTTCTGATTAAGGGCCCGCACCTGCCGCTCAGGGGTGGGGATCGGGGGTGCAATAGGACCCCCCCCTTTTAAGTAATTTAGGGCCCCTACCCGCCGCTCAGCGGTGAGGGCTGGGGGGAGGACAATGGGTCCCCCACCCCCTGTTTTTCTGATTTAGGGCCTGCACCTGCCGCTCAGGGGTGGGGGCCGGGGGGGTGCAATAGGACCCCCTTCAAATTAAAAGCCTCCCACACACAGGTGGGGGCTCAGGAGGGGGGACACTTGGGTTTTTGTTTTTAACAGTGAGCAGCCACAGGCTGCTCACTGTTTACTAGACATGCCCCTACTCGCAGTATAGCGAGTAGGGGCAGAGTTTACTAATACTAAGTAATTTTTGCATAGTATTAGTAAATTTGTCTGAAAGACCGATTTAGGTCTTTCAGCCTTTTGTTAGATAGCTCCCTAATAGCGTGGGAATTAGGGAGCTATCTACTTATTCATTCCCATCCATTGACTGGCTAAGTAATTTACATTTTATATGAAAGTGTTACTTGATTGTTGTAAGTGTTGCAAATGTTTACAGCTGAATCTTGGCTATGTTTGTATACTTTTTATTTAAACTGGTACACAGTGTAACATTCTTCATTCTTCCACTGGGTATATTAGTACTTCGGCAATTCTGTGCTTCGGAACTTTGACACTTCGGCAACTTCGAAAGTTCAGCTATTTGGACATACGGAAGTATCCGAATGTCCGAATTTCCGGAAATGCATCCGAACGAAACAAATTGCACATGTCTATTATACAATGCTTTACTATGAGGTTTATGATGATGCTTGATGTCCTCATGCACAGTGTGAAGATTTCCAGCATCAGTTAGGCAACCAAAAGTCGCCTAACTAACCAGAGGTCCCTCTACTGGCTACTGGGCTAAGGGACCTGGGACTATGCATCCAGACCACTTCAATAAGCTGAACTGGTCTCGGTGCCTATAGTGTCCCTTTAATTACAATTTGTTTCTTAGAGAATAAACTCCTCTGCCTTACTTTGTATTTGATTTATGCTTAGATCTTACATTAAAATGCATATACCATTATGGCATTTAAAAAGGAACATAAACAGTACAAAACTATTATGGTGTGACTGAAAATAAATGTATTCCAGTATCTGGTCCTGATTGCATTGTGTATAGCCCCACACATGTGGGCAACTTCAATTGGTATCCTGCCTATAATTTGTCATTTGCTCTACAATAACAGAATTAGGAATTATTTGCTATAATATTATTATTGGCACATGTACAGAGCCTATTAATTCCGCAGAGCTGTACAATATTATTAAATGGACACTATAGTCACCCAGACCACTTCAGCTCAATGAGGTGGTCTGGGTGCCAGGTCCCTCAGGTTTTAACCCTTCAGATGCAAACATAGCAGTTTCAGAGAAATTTCTATGTTTACATTTGGGGTTAAGCCAGCCTCTAGTGGAGGCGCATCTGCAATGATTGAGGCATATTATGCCTCAATCACGCAGAGCGTCCGTAGGAAAGCATCGAAAAATGCTTTCATACGGACACTTTGAATGCACGTGCGGCAGTGCCGCGCATGCGCATTCGGCTCCTGTGACATCAGATGAGGATGCAGGGGAGGAGAGGTAAAGGAGCACGGCGCTGGAATTAGGTGAGCTACTGAAGGGGTTTTAACGTTTTAGGTGAGCTACTGAAGGGGTTTTTCAGCGCCACAGGAGGGGGACCCTGAGGGTGGGGGCACCCTCAGGGTACTATAGTGTCAGGAAAACTGATTTGTTTTACTGACACTATAGTGTTCCTTTAAGGAGACAACAAATGAGACAAACTATTACAAATTTTGACAGGAATAATAGGTTGATGAGGACCTTGCTCAAAAGAGCTTACAATCTAGAAGATTTCAGATCATCTGTCGTACTGTATGACATTTTGCTAGCGAAATGTGTAAATGAAATAAGTAGATATTTAAAGGGACACTATAGTCACCAGAACAACTACAGCTTATTGGATTTGTTCTGGTGAGTAGAATCATTACCTTCAGGCTTTTTGCTGTAAGCACGGTCTTTTCAGAGAAAATGCAGTGTTTACATTACAGCCTAGGGATAATTTCACTGGCCACTCCTCAGATGGCTGTTAGAGATCCTTCCTGGGTCATGGCTGCCTAAAATTGATCCAAACATTCAGTATCTCCTCCCTCTGCATGCAGACACTGAACTTTCCTCATAGAGATTCATTAATTCAATTCATCTCTATGAGGAGATGCTGATTGGCCAGGGCTGTGTTTGAATCATGCTGGCTCTGCCCCTGATCTGCCTCTTTGTCAGTCTCAGCCAATCCTACGGGGGAGCATTGTGATTGGATCAGGCCACCACTTCTGATTATGTCAGCAGACTGCTTGTTTTTCTGAGTCTAACAGCATTCAGAGTTACAGCTTCAGGCTTGAATACAGTAAGATTTTTACTATATTTATGGAGGCATGGGGGTGCTTGATGGTGGTTTTAACACTGTAGAGTCAGGAATACATGTTTGTGCTCCTGACCCTATAGTGATCCTTTAAGGATTATATTTATTAAGAAAAGCACCAAACCACAATGCTATTTATGTTGTTATTTTGAAACAGCTTAAATTACAGACACTTTCAAATTTACTGCACTTAAAGCAAAAGAGGTAACACATCCTTTAACAAACGAACTAAACAGAATCCTACTAACCTGACATCCCTGTGTTTGCACAAGCAGGGTAGGATCTGGCTGTAACAGCTCTTATTTTCATATCACCAGGACCAAAACTTTTCCTCTTAGTAAACAATGGCTCTTTGCAAGCCAGCAGTTAATTCTGCCCTTCGATGATGAGCGAGGAAAGGTCTCCTGTATGTTTGTATGCACTGCTAATTTTAGGTAGCAGGATATATGCTTTAGCCATTTCAGAATCTCCCAAAACCAACAGCTTGCTAAATGCAAGTAAGAAAGTCCCTATTGTCTGGAGCAGCATGAGCCACTGGGTAGACCTATGCAGAGCTGTCAGTCTGCAGTTGTTAGTTGTGTTGTCCTGGTAACAGGAAGTAACTTGGAGTTAAACGCTAAATTATGACTTACTGTGCAGGCCTTATTTATGGCTAGTCAGTACGATTAACAATATTATATGGGAAATTGTCACTTCTAGGATTTTTTTTATATTATAGTTATTAACACATATTTTCAAATATGTATTTGTGAGATGTGAAAATAATACTAAATGTAGGAATTTGGGAAGGAGGGGGATAGGGTGGCTTGCTGCTTTGGCATGCTGCTTGAGGAGAATGGGGGATTGATTTCTGATCTCCGCAGCCTGCCATGCTAGGAGGCACCTGATAAGCACTTAACTCTACACTCCGGGGAAATCTAAATGGCCAGACATGACACCCTCCACTCCCAGACTGTAAAGGGAACCCCCATCTGTGTTCATCCTCAACTATTTGCAGACGCCGGCGGTCAACTGCTCCTAGCACCACTAAGGCATTATGACGCTTGCATCTCTGGCCTCCATGGCCTCTGACCATAGCACACACTCAGTATTACCACCCAGCTCTATGATGCAACTAACATAACAAATGGACTAGTATACACTATTTACCTTTCTCCCGAAGAAGGAAACATTTTTTCAAATTAATTGCAGAAGTGAAAAAAAAGTTCTAGACGGAACTGAAGGAAGTGAGACAAACTTACCTTTACCCGGCGCCTGCGTTGATCCTCTCCTCCGGCCATGCAGGCAGAACACACTGCGTGGCCGCATTGCCTCAGTCCGCGGGACGCGCGGCTGAATTCTCCACGTGGTGCGTGGCCTGAATAAAATACTTACCTTCGGTCCCGCGAATGGCTCCCTCTGCTAGTTCACGGGACGAAATGCAACCTTTTAAAATAAAAGAAATAGCCATAACATTATTACCTTAAAGGGACCACGTCATCAAGGCGACCTAATGCTTTTTGTGCTCGCAGAGATATGACGTGGACCAGTGGGAACTCTTTTGAGCTTGTTTAAGACTTGTTTTAGCCTCCATTCTTTGCACTGTCATGGTTTCTGTTTGTGCTCCTAGTGATTCCCTAGTGATTTCCTGTGTTTGACCTCGGCTTTGTATTTGACTTCTGATTTCTGGTATCCTGACCATGGCGTCGTATTTGACTTGTGATTTATGGTATTCTGTCCACGGCTTTGTCCTGACTCTGAGTATTTCTGTTATTCCTGTCCTTGATTTATCTTGACCATGTTTCT
Source organism: Pelobates cultripes (assembly GCA_933207985.1). Classification (NCBI taxonomy): domain Eukaryota; kingdom Metazoa; phylum Chordata; class Amphibia; order Anura; family Pelobatidae; genus Pelobates; species Pelobates cultripes. The sequence goes on from OW240914.1 coordinate 298,173,999, forward strand.
TGTTGTATTAATACGTTACGTCCAGCCATTCTAAGGCTCGGTAATACGCCTTTCGGATCCACCTACTGTGGGTTTCCTCTTTCCTGTGTGTTGGGGTATGACTCCCTTGACAGGGGCATGCCAAGCAGCGCTGGGAGCTTCATCTATTGCTGGATTAAGGTAATAACTATGTTTAGAGCTTTTTACAAGGGGTCGGGGGAACCTAAATAATAACACCCTATAGGTGTAAAGTGATCCTTTTAACAGTCCAAAAAATTGGTAAATATACTTGGGATACTTACTTTGGAGATATCGAATTGTAGCCCAGAATTAAAATAATTTTTACTCGTCAATGTAATCTGCGTAATTAGCGCCCTGCTGTGCTCAGTAAGGAGTAGAAACTGCTTGAGATTCACCTTAAAATGTCTCTCTGGGTGAAACTGACCTCAGGCAGCATTTATCTGCTGATGCACACTGATTCCATAGCAAGGTGACTTTTTTTTGACAAAAAACAATTGTTTGTTCCTTACATGGATTTAATTACACTAGTTGCATAATCTGTTTAGCCTATGGATGTGTAAAATGATGCCAAAGATTTCCAAATGCTGAAAAATATATAGCTTTTTTTGACAAAGTGTCCCCCAGAGGCCAATGGTATTGCATTAGTTTTTGTTTAACCCTTTAAAAGAATATAATCTATAAGTTTGTCCCAACCATTATAAACAAATTTACTGTATCTTTCATGTTTAAATTAACGTAGTACCTATTGTTATATGGGGGTACTTTGCTGTGGTGTTCAGTTTAAAACAACATGGCTGTATTATGTGTCTCAATCCCCATAGTCTATACTTGGGATAGGCTTAGGCATTAATATGAACCTTTGGAACCAGTTGAAGGTGTACATTTTTTAAGTGTGCGCTGATTGTCTCATATGGTGACCAACAGATGTTCTTTCCACTCATTCAACTCTGCGAAGCAATTTTAAAAAGGTAACCAAAATATAGCTTATTAAAGCTCTGTAAAGCCTTTTAGTGTAGTGACATGACTCAAATAAGCACTTCAATACAAGACCTTTAGATGCTACATGTTGAAGATGTCTTCTCCATGTCCTATCCGAAAAAACACTTCCAGTGTCATGCAAATGATCAGGGACACGTATTTCATTCTGTAGCAGGGTTAGGCAACCATTTAGTAGTGCTGTGCAAAAAACAAATCTTGAAGTCCCTTGGCGTGCTGGTTCTATTTTTTAAAATTAAGGTATGTTGCCATATTTTGCTTGTGTTATTTAAGGGCGCTACAGATGCTTTGTAGCAATGTTTTTGTGCGTATGCGGGCTGTTATATTGTATATGTTCATGAGTAGTTTGTGGTATTGTGTCTGATACCAATGAATATGGGCTGTGTATGAGGGCTGCTTGTGGAATTTTGTGTGTGGATGATATGTCACGTTGTGTGTTTGGTGGTGGGTATATGTGTGGGTCTGCTTGTGGTATTGCATGGGAAAGGCTGCTTGTGGTGTTGTGTGTGCATTTATGTCGATTGTCAGTGGTCTTGTGTGTGTGAGGACTGTGTGTGGGCTATTAGTAATATTTGTATGAAGGGGGAATCTTCTGCAGCTCTGTCTATATCTAGCAGTTTTGGTTGCTTCCCTGGGGTCCAGTGGGGACCGTGTTGGTGAGGTACAGGTCAAGGGGCAGGAGCTGTGTGGACTGCTATACTTCAGTGCAGATTCCTGTTAACAAGTGCTGGGAGGAAGCGATCTGGGATCACTTCCTCTTAGTGCTCAATGCATAAATTGAGGACTGTCCCTCACCATCTGCAATCACAGCTTGGGTTACACTAGCAGATAGCTGCAGTCCCACTGGGACTCCTGATGGGCCAGAGCCTAAGCCTGTTTGGCTCTGGCAGCCTTGAGTGCCGCGCATGGCACACCTAGGTTGCTGACCTATGTTTTATAGCTATGTATATATGTAACAGCTCCAACTAGTGTGTAATCTGAGAATACACTCATTATATAAAACGATTGATGTTACTGCTAACAAAGTCTTTTGCACAAACAAACTTAGGTCTCAATTTAATATTGTTGGATAAGTTTTCTACATGATTTAATATTGTTAGATAAACTTTTACAATAATTAACTTTAATTAAAACTAATTTAATTATGTAATTTTATAATGGTTTTCCATATATTGATAATTATTTTATTTTATATATGATGTATTTTGATATCTTAATTTGTTGAAAAGTCATTTTAAAAGTTTATCAAAAAATAGAATTTGGAAAGCTTAAAGGACCACTATAGTGCCAGGAAAACATACTCGTTTTCCTGGTACTATAGTGCCCTGAGGGTGCCCCCACCCTCAGGGTCCCCCTCCCGCCCGGCTCTGGAAGGGGGAAAGGGGTTAAAACTTACCTTTTTCCAGCGCTGGGCAGGGAGCTCTTCTCCTCCGATCCTCCTCCTCTCCTCCCCGTCGGCTGAATGCACATGCGCGGCAGGAGCTGCGCGCGCATTCAGCCGGTCGCATAGGAAAGCATTATCACAGTGAGAATCACGCAAGCGCCTCTAGCGGCTGTCAATGAGACAGCCACTAGAGGATTTGGGGGAAGGCTTAACCCAATCATAAACATAGCAGTTTCTCTGAAACTGCTATGTTTATAAAAGAATGGGTTAAGCCTAGCTGGACCAGGCACCCAGACCACTTCATTAAGCTGAAGTGGTCTGGGTGCCTAGAGTGGTCCTTTAACCATCAATATTAAATCAAGGCCTAATTAGTCAAATCAATGACAAGGGGTCAGATCAAATATAAAGAAATCATGTTGACCACAGTGACAAATCAAGTGTTGAATGGTGTAAGAAGAAGCCAATGTGGTGGAGCAGAGGACTACCTGTGAAAAGCTATAATCAAGCCATTTTAGATTGTAACATACAAAAAAAAGAACCTTTATCACCTCTGCATATTGTCACATATAAATTAGAAATATTAATTTAACAGATTTATGGATTACTCTGTTGCGGCATTTCAGTCCTTGAAATCATAAAGCATCGGCTGCAATCTTATCTAATGGCTTGCCTTAATACATAGCACTGATTTAAAATGTACATAGTTACAAAATGCCTAAACGGATGTAGACAATAAATACATGCATGCATTTGAGGCAAGTGTATACATTTCAAAGCAGTTACTATTTATTTCATAATGACAGGAGGCTTCGTATTTGCTTAAGTCTCTCTTTACTAGAACTCCACAGCAGCACAGAAAAACAACCAATCAGAAAAAAGTTAGTTACTCTAAAACTCCCCTCCCCATACATCATTTCCTCTTTCAAGCTGTGACAAAAACAGAATAAAAGGCAGAAAACTTAATGGGGAAGAAACAAAGTCCTAGATACGATGAATACAACAATGTCCACCATCCGAGAAGAACTGCCAGACCAGATAGCGTTGATGGACTGTAAACTGAAACGAGAGAAAAACAGAATCGAACAGGTTGATTATCCAGTGAAATGTACTCTGAATAAACATGTAGGTACCCAATGTAGCAACCAAAAGTACCTTAATATGTACATATCCCAACCCTACTTATGAAAAAACAGACATAAGAACAGGTGACAGGTAGCAGAGACAACAAGCTGAGTTGCATACATACCTGATTAATCCAAACTATTAAAATTAAACAAGGGAGGGATAAGAATGGGTGGGAAATACTCGCCTCCTGTCATTAATAAAATTAAGATTATAGGTACACTAAAGCTAGCATAATCTACAATTTTATAACATGACAGGAGGCTTCGTATTTACTGTTTTAACGCTCAGTCAACAAATCCAACGCTGTTTGTTTCGCTGGTACCTATTCCGGGAACTATCCGAGCAATCCTAAATGGACTTTCCAACTGCGATAAATGACAATAGAGCGATCGGTGAAGATGCCAGTTGACGAAGCATCCCAAATACGGAAAAAAAACACCATCTGCTGATAGAGTCATTGTACGTGGGGTTGCGACCTGTTTCCTACCAGCCAGTCCATGAGCTGCCAAGCTGACCTATTAGCCATTTCCCTGTAGTTATAAAATGTTGAAGGTCATTTGCGGACTTAGGGTTGCGATAAGACACTGCCACCATGTCTCATCTCTTGATGTGTAAGGTGGCTCCACCGATCGTGCCCGAGTCACCCGGCAATGTGGCCTTGCACGCAGATCTTCAATCTCAAGGAATGCGCCTAAGTCCACCAATTCTGCAATAGAACCGAGTAGGATCTTTCGTTCCCTGATGGCCTACCCGGTGAGATGTCTCATCCGAGAATACATTTATTATGCAGGCAAGAGTGTGGCAAACTAGCTCTATCCCAAGTGATTCCAATATTCCAACTGGACTGTGTTATTCACGGCTGCGGTAGAGAAAGGACTCCAAAAAGGACGTCCAATCAGGGTCCCAAACTGAATTTATGTGGTGGAACGGTGGTCGACTATTCTGGAAATAGCGGGTCCCAGAAATATTCAAAGGGATGGGAAACTTAAACCGGAGTTGAGATAAACATCCAGATGTCAACGTCTAAGAGTGATAAGATGTTCGGATCCAATGGCAATTGGGACCTGTATAACAACGAAGAGTCCTCACATGCTGTAGTGAGAGAGTGAAATAGTCCGACTACCCGTCATACGATCCTGTTCCATGCCCGACCTGTCAAAATTCGTGTATGGGTTCCTGGTATACACGCCACCTACAAGACAGGGTATAATATAATGAGACCCTTAGGTCCCTGTACCCCCTGACTGTCCAGGCACGTATCTCCCAGAGTAGGCCCTAGGTCAAGGGACCCAGGAATGTGATTTTGATAATTGAAGTCAAAGTCTCCCTATAGAGGGATACCTCCCTTCTTAGCTTGGAGTCCCACGAACACATAGCGTTCTCCAATACGCAGGCAAGGCGTAAAGTCCCTTCGCTCATGACAGGTGACTCCAGAGAGCAGATATAGCGAAAAAAGAAGGGTCTAGCTTCAGCCGTCTGAAACATGTGTTGTCCCGTTTGCGAATGTCGGCAGCCCCATCTGAGTCTGCTACACATCCTGAGGCGTACTCAAGTGGTAGGTTGTGACCCGACTTTGACGTCTGTGTAGGAGTCGGGGCACACCAGGTTCCTCCATAGAGTCTCGCAGGTCTCCTTGATGGTAGTTAAACAGGTGGGTTAGCGCAAACCCAAACCAAAACGGCTCCCATGAGGGATATAGAGTATAGAGTATAGACGGAGGACCCTCCATCTCCGAACCATGTTCTCCAGGTATGTGCTCAGAGGAGTAGGGGCAGTCCTGCCATCTTATTCCAAGATTGTAATGACCAGGGAACACAAGACAACCGGGGTTTCCGGTCTTACCATGCGATCCATGCGTATGGTGTACTTTCAGACCAGGTAGTAGGCCTTCCCTAGTCTTGTTACCCGAGCAAGGCAGTGCCCGTTTGCTCCATGAAAGTCTCCGTATCTCATGTCATCTTGATATGGGAAAACTGTCTGCGCAGTTTGTTCGCAATGATCCGGATTTCCAAAACAGAATGCAATTCTCTGTTTTATATAGCGCAGAATATACCAAAACCTGCACTCTTGTAATACCTGAGGCTCACCCGTTAGCCGTACCGTCTCCAGGAGTGTGTGTAAATAAGTGGGAGTCTCCCCCCGTTATACCTCTGTAAGTATTTCTCGCGTGTGGTACAGTGGTCCAGATCCAGTAGATCCATTACTGGAGATAAAATAGAGGGATCCAGTCTAAATATGTATATCCTGCATGATCAGGCAGCCCTCTATAACGAAATCAGTAGCACGGCCATTAGATCTAATTGAATGCAGGAGGGACGCCCCTCTATGTAATCATCGAGGTCTTGTACAGGTACAAGCCTGTGTGATGAACAAATGGACGGCACCATAGAGCGTTGAGTGTATGAGAGAGCCGCGCTCTCTAATAATGTGACCGAATTCCATGTCAGCGTCCGGCTGATAGCCTGAGCGGGCCGCACCCGTTAATAACCAAACAGTAGAGTCTACATTCATGACCGGTTCTCTCTATGAGAATGTGTCACTCCAAACATGTCCTCTGTATCCCGCTCAGTATCGGGCTGAGGTTGAGGGAGGGCCGTGCCCTCTAATAACAAATTAGTGTCCGGTTCTGTATATGAGAGGGGTTCGCTCTCTGTTCCGGAAAATAAAATATCATTCTCGGATCGAGGTGATGGAGGGCCGCAGCCTCTTGTGATCCAAACTAGACTGCAGGGGTACACCAATCACTAATATCAGCATAAGACTGAGGTCCTTAGGTGGGTCTCTCCCCGACCACAAGACCTCTCTCTGAATCGCTCACCTGAAAAGGAATCAACTGGTAGTAAACCAGACCGATGGCAGATGGTATAGTATACAACCTCGGGCCGTGTCCATTCTTAACAACAGAAAGGGATGGTGCGAAAATGCAACCTTCGGAAACAATGATGGAAACTACCAACTGACCGCCCGGATCCCGTGCACGCCCGCGGGGTCCAGGATGACCGTCGGTAGCCTGAGGAAAGCTGGAGACGTTCTCCGCAATCCACGAGCGCCCGGGAGGTCGGAGGAGGTCAAGTGAACAGGGCCAGGAGCTAACCTTATGCAGGAATAACTCCCGATATCTAGATGGATATCAGGAGGCAGTTAGAGGGTTAGTTGTTAAAGACAAGGAAACACTGTGCCCCCCTGTAGGCATCTGAGTACCGGTCCCTGCCTGTGCGAAGTTCTCCTTGGAGATGTGCCGTTGCTGGGCTGGTGTAAACCGTGGATGCGTGCCCGGGTCTTCATAAGAAACCTTGCCCTTCAGGCATGAGGTTTAGGGCCTTCACGCTTCCCACCATACTCAGGTGGCCGTATACTGGCGTCCTTTTGGATAGTATGGCAACGGTGCTTGCCTGGACACCTGCCTATCTCCATGTCAATAGTGGGTACTGGGTTTTCCTCAGTGATATTCCCCCAGGCCTGTGGCCAAAAGGGGGTCGGCACCGATAGAGCAGGCCCGTCAGAAGGGCACAGGCTCAGCAGGCCAAACGAATGGGCACAGAATAGTCTGCCAATCAAATAGGCACAGACATAGCAGGCCAATCAATGGGGCACAGACATAGCAGGCCAATCAAAGGGGCACAGACAGAGCAGGCCCGTGATAGCGTTCCGACAGCCGCAGGGCCCATCTGCGTGTGTAGAGTCCACTATATATATATATATATATATATATATAAAACAACAGGGGGTATTATATATATATATATATATGTGCGTAATGAAACAGGGAAACCTTGGGTTAAATAATTTCAATATGTAAAACCCACTAGCAGGGTAGTAATGTGATTATAACAGTATTTTTACATAATACCTCTGGATTAAGTTGCTATAATGTCTCCAGTCTAATATCACAGATGTTACAGCTACTAGTGATGAAGTGCTATACCACTATAAAGGGAACTGGCAGACTTTAATGTTTGGCCAAAGGCAGAAAACCAAACTGCAGGCATCTCAGAGCAGTACAGGGTGTACTGCCTAAAGCCTATTCTCCAGCCCAGCAAAATATTTATATAAAATTATATAAATATGGAGTCATCTTGGGTTATAGATTAACCCTGAGCAGGGTGAAGGGCCCTCATCTGATATAAAAAACCCGGCCGTGATCGGAATCCGGCCTTGATTGACAGAGGGGAGGAAAGCCCCTCAAACAGACCTCCAACCAGTTAGGAACAGACGGGGGAGGGGCTGCGAGCGGTCGCACCCTCCCCCGCCCGGTCGGACACACGCGGTCCGCAGGCAGAGGCAGTCATTGCGAAGCGGCCACGTGGAAAAGGAGATCCGTCGCCGGGTGCTCGTCTCGAGCTCCCCTGCGACCGGAAAAAACACACAGGACCGCCGAAGATGAACTCTGCAGTCCCGGAGCTCGGGGATCGAAGGAGGCAGATGCAGTCAGCCTCCTGAAGCCCCCGAGCGGCGCACACAGACACCGCCAGACATAAGGACAAAGTAGGAACAAAAAAATATATATAACAAGGAGCATACACAAAGTTGGGAGACCGACAGGGGGGACAAGGCCAAGGGGATAGAGGGGACCTAAAATACTGAGTATATAAGCAATTAACCCCAAAGCCACCCACTATAAGCAGGAGGCAGTGGTACTCTGACCTGTACTGACTGCAGAGCAGCAAAGAAAGAGGAAATGATGCATGGGGAGGGGAGTTTTATAGTAACTAACTTTTTTCTGATTGGTTGTTTTTCTGTGCTGCTGTGGAGTTCTAGTAAAGAGAGACTTAAGCGAAATACGAAGCCTCCTGTCATGTTATAAAATTGTATTTAAAAAAAATGTCACTTATAATAAAATATTAGGGGGAGTAAGAGACACATAAAGGGGCTAGAGGGAGAAAGACACACAAAGGGGCTAGGGTAGAAGGAGAAAGAGACACACAGAGGGTCAGGGCAGAGGGAGAAAGAGACACACAGAGAAGAAGCCAGGCAGGGGGAGAAAGATACACACAGGGGGGCTGTGGGGAGAAAGAGACAAACAGAGAGGCTGAGATGAGAAGGAAACAGACAGAGGGGCTGGAGAAGAGAAAGAGAAACACAGAGGGGCTTGGGAGGTGAAAGAGACACACAAAGGGGCTGGAGGGAGTAAAGACACACTATGGGTGTAAGACACATAAGGGAGACAAGGTATACTAAAGGGGGTAAGACATTCAAAAGAGGGGTAAGAAACAAAAAAGGACATAAGAAATTCAAAAAGGGGGTTAGCAGACACACATATGCATTTTGGTGTTGGGGCAGCAAAAAGCTAAAATCATTGCACTGGCCCTGTATGTTGATGGCGCACTGGTGCTTTGGATTTGTTTCATATGGGATGAAAAGAGTTAAACATATTTTCTTTTTATTATTAGAAAAAAATACAGTTTTCTAGATCATATTTGTTATTTTTAGTGACTTGCTGACCTTAATATATTTTTAAGCAGCTTATAAATTAATAACCTATATGATTAGGCTGCAGAGCCAGTAAATGTTATGTACTTATAATCTGCTTTCACACCGTATTCATGGATATATAGTTTATTTTATAGGGTTTTGACTGTTGATGAGTATGGAAATGTCTGTTATATCAGTTGTGCTTAAAGAATATTTTTCATTTAACTTTGTAAAGTATTAAGAATTATGTGGACATTTCTGGCTCCCTTTGTCAAAGCACAGACATATTCAATACAGGCAGATAGGTTTTTACAGAGGATAAAAAATATGTGTTACTTAAAGGTTCACTCCAAGAATCCTAGGAACTTGGTATTAGTGCAGAAAGGTATGGCGCAGAGAGTAGCCTGCACTTGGCCTCACTGCTGAGAACAGCTTTAAAGGACCACTATAGTGCCAGGAAAACAAACTTGTTTTCCTGGCACTATAGTGCCCTGAGGGTGCCCCCACCCTCATGGTCCCACTCCCGCCTGGCTGAAGGGGGAGGAAGGGGTTAAACACTTACCTTTCTCCAGCTCCGGGCTCCTTCGGCGCTGGGGACTCTCCTCCTCCTTCGGTCGTCATCGGCTGAACCGTGCATGCATTCAGCCAGTCCATAGGAAAGCATTCTCAATGCTTTCCTATGGATGCTGGTGTCTTTTCACTGTGAAAATCACAGTGAGAAGTGTGGAAGCGCCTTTAGCGGCTGTCAATGAGACAGCCACTAGAGGCTGGATTAACCCATATGTAAACATAGCAGTTTCTCTGAAACTGCTATGTTTACAGCAGGCAGGGTTAATCCTAGATGGACCTGGCACCCAGACCACTTCATTGAGCTGAAGTGGTCTGGGTGCCTATATTGGTCCTTTAAAAAGAATTGGTACGGGGAGCGGGGCCTGGCTAGCATGGTTGATGGCTGTGTTCTTTGTGAGCTCCTCACATACAGCTTGAGACTTAAACATTCTGCTTGGATTGTAACCTCAAAGGGGACTCCAGCGAACACTTACCTTTCCATGTTCACTCTGCAGTTCTTTTCTGAGAGTTTGAAACACTTCTGAACCACATGCATCCCGGAAAAGATTTTGAGGCCTATGCGCCTGGGCCATCTGTGAAAGGGAGAAACGGCTGATCTCCCGACCTGGAGCTGCCAGCGTGTACAAACCATACAGCGGACTGGTGGGGATTATACCGGTCCCCACTAGAGAAAAGTTGCTGGGGGCTAAGGAGCAAAGACACTCCCACCTACTCTGACGTGAAGAGGCCTAGTGACATACCTAAGATGGCTACCATGCCGCCTGAGCATCCACTGTCTCAATGGGAATCAAGGTTCCATGCAGCTTTTGACACTATATGCACAGCTTTCTGGACCCGGATCGAGTCCCGCCAGACGAGACGATTACTTACCCAGCCTGTGACGGAGGGTGTCCCCAGCGACATCCCAGCACACTGCTCTCCTTCTGGGCAGAGAGCCAAAAAAGACATCATGTCCATCAGCCATCTACGACCCTGTGGGACTGCTTGCATAGTGGGGGTCTCACAGGACATCAGCCCCTCTGAAGATGGGGGACTAAGTGGTCAAAAGGCACCTGCTCATGTGCTGGCCTGGGCTTGGGGAGCGGAGAAGCTGGAATATGGCTGTACCACCTATGGAGATCTGAGCGACCTCCAGGACAGAGAATTGCACTCTGAAGAGATAGAAGAGCTCAGAGAAGCATTTAAAGCATTTGAAAAAGATAAGGATGGCTACATAAGTTGTAAAGACTTGGGAGACTGTATGAGGACCATGGGGGACAAGCCAACTGAGATGGAGCTTATTGAGTTGTCACAGCAAATTAACATGAACCCTGGGGGCCACGTAGATTTTGATGATTTTGTGGAGTTGATGGGACCCAAGCTTCCTGCTGAGACAGCAGATATGATTGGAGTAAAGGAGCTTCGAGATGCTTTCAAAGAGTTTGATACTAATGGTGATGGAGAGATCAGTACAAGTGAACTCCGTGAAGCAAGGAAAAAGTTCCTCGGACAACAAGTTGGCCACGGGGACATTGAAGATATTATACGTAATGTTGATTTCAATGGTGATGACCAGGTGGACTTTGAAGAAGGACCCTACAAAATGATGAAAAAGAGCAGACCTCTGTATGCATGAGTCAAACCCCTGTGTGTGACTCTTAGAGGATTTGTGAAATAACAGAATAGAATGTGCTTCGCGAATTTCCACAAAATTAAATATATAATCAATATTTAAATAAAAAAAAATTAGTAAAATTTTGAGCCCACCCCCTGGTTTGTAGACACCAGAAGACTAAGTTTTGCTTCCTTCTTTGTCTTGTAAAACCTGTCCAACTTGTCCCCTCACCAACTCCCCTAAACTCTAAAAATGCACATAAGTTCTGTAAATAGACGCCCCCTACAGGACAAGTGTCTGTAAGCTGGTGCCTACACTGCCTAAAGAGAAAACTGACCCTGCCATAGACCAGAATGAGAGGCTACTGATTGCCATCTTTACAGTCACGGAGTAGACTTTCTGTTGTTGACTTACCTGTGCAAGACTGTTTTTTTTCTGTCAAACTGTTTCTAAATTGTTTAACATTGTGAAGAAAGCACCTTCGTCACTGGGATTTGGAGAGGCCTGCTTTGGAGAGCCCCTGGGCTATATTGCCCTTTAAAAACACTATTTGGGCATATTGGATTTTAAAGGCACTGTTTCTGCCCCTTGAACTTCTAACTGGAACAGATTCAAACATGTGGCGACGGCCACCTTAAATAATCCAGCAGTGTTTTGCCGTCGATTGTATGGAACTGTTTTGGGCATGGGACCATGTGCACGGTGGGGCAAAAATAAAACTTCCAGAAAATTCCTGAACCGATCTGGGTGATTTTTGGATATGTTGTTCACCCAGATCAGGGCTATCAGCTATTTGTGTGGATATGTTGAATTTTGGGGTACTTTTTGGGGTTTGTAAAAATGTATGTTTTTTCTGCTTAGAGTTAATTGAGTTAGTCCATTGTCTTAATTAATTAATTGTATCACAGGTAGAGGGGAGGGCTTCTGTGCTGTATGTGGGAAGGTCAGACATTGTTGTGTTGTTCTTATTGGTTTGTGTGTCTGTGTTACATCAGGCCCAGGGGGTGTGCCAGGGGAGGGCTGGCAGCCCTAGGCCTGGGGGGCAAAACCAGTCAAGTGGCCCATTGCACCACCAAATCAGTTCACCATCCGTGCCCACCTTTTCCTGGTTTTATAACGGATATTGATGTTATGCTAATCAGTAGCTCTTTGCCATACCCGCTCCTTCACGGCTCTGACTTTCAGTGTTGTCAGAGCGCAGGGTGAGAATCTCTGAGCCTGTGCTCTGACTCACTAACTGAGCACCGGAACCACGAGGGAGAGGATATAATCTGACTGCACCTACTGCTGGTGCGCACCAGTGGACCACCAGCGAATCATTTAAATTGAATATGCTGGTGTCCCCAACTTGTGAGCTGTGTTGTCCGCCGGGCGCCTCTGTTGTCATGGCACCCTGCGTGACCGCACAGCGTGCACACCCCAACGGCTGGCCCTGCTGACACACACTGATGTTACTACTTAAAAATCCCTCAATATTAATACAGACATCAGAGTAAACACCAATAAACTGTGGAAACAGAGCTGATCCCCCCCAAATTTATAAAGATTTGCTTAGTGGATTTGTTGTAAGATTAAATCATGCCTCCTCCTCCCTCTCTCCCATGCGCTGCGCTGTAGGCTGGGAGGAAGTGAAGAGTAATCACATTCTCCCAGCACAGTGCCACCTGTGGCTGCATGGGGAACAGCTGGTTAATGTAATGCTTGCAGGACGGCCACCTGCCGCAGAACCTCTTTGTTCCCGTCTCTGCAAAGGGCTCAAGGCACTGTTTGCTGTGACTGTGAGCCACTGTAAATTAGAGGGCACTTGCACTGCGGTAAAGATGGGGCTGGGCAGGAGGAGAGTGCAGTGCAATCAGTGCACTCCCCTCCTGTGGGTCACCAGTAGACTGGTGCACCTGCCCAGGATCAAAGCCGGTGCAAGGATTTTTGCTGCCCTAGGCAAAAGAAAAATTTGCCGCCCCCCCATGTGACATCACAATGCTCCACCTATATGATCTGCCATATGAACTAATGCCAGTGCTGCACACAGTGTGTGTTTACATTAAAAAGCCTGCAAGACCCCTTCATTAAGCTGAAGTGGTTCTGAGGACTATAGTGTCCCTTTAATGTAAGGTAAATTAGAGATTAGTGTCACTAATAATATACTAGATTGCCTACTTACAACCAGATGAGAATGATGATGGGCTGCAGTTTGGCTCCACTGGTCTGGTGTAGAACAGGAACTCTGGAGGCTGTTTTTAACTGTGTTCACAAAATTCTAAGTTCTAGTAGAATGAGAAGCAGCTCCATTTTTTGGGGGCCCATTACACAGCTCAAGGTCTCGGCCCCAGGGCCTGACGGTGAGTATGCCTATAAGGCCCACCTATAAGTCCACCTAGATGTTCCACCCATGAGTTTGCTCACAGTGAGTGGAGTGTGTAGGGGATGTGGTATGATCTAATGTGTGTGCTTATGGTATGTAGTGTATAGGAATATCAGTTTGTGTAGGTGATGCAGTGTATTTGTTTGTAGTGGAAGCAGTGTGTATTTGTGTATAAGGGATGTATTGTGTGTTTCCGTTTGTGTGTAAAGGATGCATTGTGTGAATCTGTGTTTGTATGCATAAGGGATGCAAGGTGTGTGCCTGTAAGTGTGTGCATTGAGTGTGTGTAAGAAATGCATTGTGTTTCTGTGTATATGCAAGAGAGGCAGTGTGTGTTTGCATGTGTGTGTAAGGGTTTGCATTGTGTGTTTCTGTGTATGTGTGCAAAGGATGCATTGTCTTTGTGTGTAATGGATGCATTGTGTGTTTCTCTGTGTGTAAGGGAAGCATGTTGTGTTTCTCTGTGTGTAAGGGAAGCATGTTGTGTTTCTGTGTGTGTAGGGATGCATTGTGTGTGTGTGTCGCGTGGTGTGAAGAGCTCCTGTCCTGCCCCTGTCTATAGGGCTCTCCCTTCTGTCCCTTAGAGCTCTCCTTGCCCTTGAGTGGTCTCTCATCTCCCCCTCCCCTAAGCGGTCACTTCTCACACCCACCCTCCCTGTGCTGTTCTCTCACCCCCCCAAACCTGTTCTTCTTAATCCCCCCTCCCTGTTCTTCTTGATCCCCCACCCCCATTCTTCTTAATCCCCCCCAACCCCTATTCTTCTTAATCCCCCACCCCCTGTTCTTCTTAATCCCCCACCCCTGTTCTTCTTAATCCCACACCCCTGTTCTTCTTAATCCCCCCACCCACCCCCTCTTCTTCTTAATCCCACCCCCTGTTCTTCTTGCCCACCCTGTTCTTTCTAATCCCCCACCCCTGTTCTTCTTAATCCCCCCCACCCCTGTTCTTCTTAATCCCCTGCCCTGTTCTTCTTAATTCCCCCCCACCCCCTGTTCTTCTTAATCTCCCCACCCCTGTTCTTCTTAATCCCCACCCCCGTTCTTCCCCCCAGCCCCTGTTCTTCTTAATCCCTACAGCCCCCTGTTCTTCTTAATCCCCCCACCCCCTGTTCTTCTTAATCCTCACCCCCCTATTTCTTCTTAATCTCCACCCCGTTCTTAATCTCCCCTCCCCTGTAGCGTGGCCGAGCTCCTCTCCAGTCCCCGGTACCCGGCCGGAGTGATAGGAAGGTGCACACTCAGTGTGCACTTCCTGTCAGTCCAGCCGCTTACAGGAAACAGAAACTCCGCGCGGAATGACCTTCCTATCATTCCGGCTGGGCACCGTGGACCGGAGAGGAGCTCGGTTACACTACAGGGAAGGGGGGGGGAGAAGCTGTGCTGCAGCCGCTAGAAGCTCTTAACTCAGGCGGCTGCAGCATTAGGACCGGCCCTGCAGTGGCCGGTTTTAAAATAATTTGCCTCCCTGCCCCCCAGCCCAGCCTGCCCCTGGGGTGTGCCTCTAGCCTGAGGAATTGTATAAATTGTGAGTGCTGGCTTGCATTAAAGAGACTCGTTCTACCCTTCATGAAGTTTCGGCTCATGTTTGGGGGATTGGAGAACTACCTACACTCTGGGGATTGTATACTCCCCAGAGTAAGCTCTTGTAAGAGCTTGTGCCTGTTCCTGTTCCTGCTCTCTGGATTTAGGAGAGGTCTGCCTTCTGGAAGCTGGTCTCTGGTCTTGGGCCCAGAGTAGGAGGAAGACGGCAAGACCCCAACCAAGCTGTGGCGGTTCGTGGGGTCTGCGGTGGTTATGGTGTCTAGTGGAGTGCTTGGAGCCCTCGGGAAGCACTAGGAGCATCCGTCAACGGAAGGTACCCAGTCGGGGTGCCAGGCGTTCCGTTACAAACATAAATGGGGGAAAGGGGGTGCCAGGATACTCATCAATGTGCTGTATTGGTTATGTTGCTTAGAGTGTCCCTTTAGCTTACTGTTGCAGTACAGAGCATATCCTATAAATCTCTGCGTTATAGGCACATCAAGGGATTTCTGCTAGTTGTGTTAAAGGATCACTATAGGGTCAGGAACACAAACATGTATTCCTGACCCTATAGTGCTAAACCCACAATTTAGGTGGTTTGCCCCCCTTAACCCCACTATTAAAGTTTAAAACTCACCTTATTTCCATTGCCGCTCGGGTCCGCCGATGCTGGCTCCACCCCCTTTGTGACATAATCGAAATTACCGATATTTTGCCAATCCAATGCTTTCCCATAGGGAAAGCATTGGATTGGCTAAAATCGGTACAGAGTCAGGGCCAAATGCCTTTTTGGCCAATCAGGAAAATTCAGCATCTCCATGCAGAACGTAGGGACGCTGAACGACAGGGCTGCTTAATGTGCATCACTGAGCCAGGAAGCCCCTCCAGTGGCCATCTAAGGAGTGGCCACTTGGAGGTGTCCCTAGGGGCAATGTAAACACTGCCTTTTCTCTGAAAAGGCCGTGTTTACATGAAAATGCCTGAAGGGAGCTATTATACTCACCAGAACAACTATATTAACCTGTAGTTTTTCGGGTGACTATAGTGTCCCTTTAAGCTAACATTTGAACTATAACTTCCTGAAACCTTTGCTTTGCAGCATGTTTTTATTGGAATTAACAGTGTATGCTGAGGGGAAAAACAGAAAGGTTCGGCTAATGCAGTAAACAATCGTTTATAAGAAATAAAAAAAAGGAATGATGAATAATAAAGCACCCAGCATATTAAATGTATCCTCACTTACACATTGCACCTAACGTGTGGATGTATTGATTATATATTTGAAGCTTGTGATACATTTGTTTAACCCCTTAAGCACCAAACTTCTGGAATAAAAGGGAATCATGACATGTCACACATGTCATGTGTCCTTAAGGGGTTAAAAAACCCTGTTATTAGGGGGCATTTCAAGTTTTGTAAAATGACGTCATGTTACTTAGTACCATAGTATGTGTTTTCTAGAATTACTAACAGTTTTGCAGTGATTCATGAACAGAAAAGAGTAAACATTGGTGATCAGAGGAACAGGGGGTTTAAGATGGGATTAGGATGCATTCATTAAATTCTTTGGCATTAGATGCAGAGAAGGCATTTGACAGGTTTCAACTACACGTTAACAAGCCACCACAAATACAACCTCCCTCAGCAGCTCCTTTCAGTAGTGTCAGCTGTGTACTCTAGTCCAGAAGGGAAGCGCACCACAAGCAAGGGGTACGCCAAAAGCTGGCCATCTGTGTGCTAAGGTAGAGTAGGCAACTGCTTGCCTGGATGGCAGGTGCCTACTCTGCCCGAATGTGCAGTGTCCGGAGAGGAGAATGAAGGCGGGCAGCGAGGGAGCACTGATGTCTGCTCTTCCACCACGGCTCCCTCGCGCGCCATGTTGATGCTGGGTTATGATGAGTCCCCGGCATCACTAAACCACACAAGAGATAGCAATGCTGGAATCGTATAAAGATTGCACAAGCTCCACACTGGACCCCAGGAAAAAGATTGATTAAAGAAAGAAAACTAATTTAAAAAATAATAATAATTTGTGAATGTGTATGTGTCTGTCAGTGAGTGTGTGTCTGTCAGTTAATGTGTGTTTCTGTCAGTGTGAGTCGCACCTGTCAGTGTTTGTCACTGAGTGTCAAATCAGTGAGAGTGAGTGATAAATCAGCGAGTATGTGTGTCAGTGTTCTCTGGGTGTTTATGTGTGTACGTGTTTCAGTGTCTTCTGTGTGTAACAATTATGTGTGTATTATATTTTCATACTTCAGATTAATAGTTCATACGCTCTTTACATACACAATATTGACATTATGTCATATTTACTGAAAACAATATTCTTCACTACCTTTAATCAGGCTTGTACTCCAATATGAGATGTACTTAAATATCAGTGTCTGCATGTCTCATTTTCAAATTAAAATCAATAGAAATGACTTGCTCTAGGCAGGGGAACTTAGGAATTGAAAAACACTGTTCTAGCCAATTTGAAAAAATATATTAACTCAAGGTTTTTATCTGTCCCTTTCAAAATCATTATTATTATTATTTTCGCCATTTATATAGCGCCAACAGATTTCATAGCGCTTTACAATATTATGAGAGGGGGGATTTAACTATAAATAGCACAATTACAAGAACAAGAAGACTTACAGGAACGATAGGTTGAAGAGAGCCCTGCTCAAACGAGCTTACAGTCGTAGTATGTCGCAGCACCACTCATTTTGCTTTAGTGCTGGAACTACAAACAATTAGTATCCTGTATATTAAAGGACCACTAACGTGATCCTTTCATTTTAAACCTGCAATAAAAACATTGCCGTTTAATAGAAAAAACAATGTTTACATTTCAGAGTTAAATATGTCTTGTGTTGCTGTCTAGGGGCCATGCTATTAGTCTCCAATGCTCCTCTATGAGAAGCATTGGATTGGACTCCTATGCTTGGCATGATGTAGCGGAATGCAGGACAAGCGGGCAGACATAAGTATCCTTTATTTCCTATATTTATTTAGATTAAGGGTGGCCCTGAATCTAAATGAAGAGGAAAACACTGTAGCATTAGGAATACAGGTTTATATCTAACACTCACTGGTGTATTTAGCCCAAGGCAAACTAGGCATTTGCCTTGGATGGCACTAACCAGGGGTGACAAAAAATGCCGCCCCCAAATGTCCACTTGGGCTTCCCTGGTGTGGGCTTCCCTGGTGTTCCCCCTGTCGTTCGGGGTCCAGTGGAGCTGCTGTGAGGCGGACGGCTGTGTTCGAATCAGAAGCGGTGAGGGAGCTCTGATCTCCCTGCTCTGGTCCCTTGCGCCTCGATGGCTGTTTACTGATGCCAGGAGCCGGAATGACGTTGCGTGAGAGGGCAGAGAAGGGAGATCAGAGCTCCCTCGCCGCCTCTGATTCAAACACAGCCGCACACCTTACAGCAGTCCCACTGGATCCCCAAGGACAGGTAGGGAGGCTGGGTGTAAAATTTTAATTTATAATAATTGTAATAATTTGTGAGTGTATGTATGTGTGTATGAGTGTATGTGTGTGTGTCTCTTTGTCAAACCAGTGAGAGTTTGCTTGTCATTGAGTGAGTGTGTGACTATCAGTGTGTCTGTCAATGAGTGTCAGTGTGTGTGTGTGTGTGTCAAATCAGTGAGTTTGTGTCTGTTAGTGACTTCTATGTGTGTGTGTGACTGTCAG
This sequence comes from Pelobates cultripes, assembly GCA_933207985.1. Taxonomy (NCBI): domain Eukaryota; kingdom Metazoa; phylum Chordata; class Amphibia; order Anura; family Pelobatidae; genus Pelobates; species Pelobates cultripes. The sequence goes on from OW240914.1 coordinate 298,192,644, forward strand.
TGTGTGCCAGTCAGTGAATGTGTGTGTGTCAAATCAAAGAGTCTGTCTGTCATCGACGTCTGTGTGTTTGTCATTGAGTGTGTGTGTGTGTGTATGTGTGTGACTGTCAGTGTGTATCAGCTAGTGTGTGTCTGTCAGTGAATGTGTGTGTGCCTGTCAGAGTGTGTGCTTAAAGGCACCCAGACCACTTCAGCTCATTGAAGTGGTCTGGGTGCAGTGTCCAGTCCCCTTAACCCTGCAAGTGTAATTATTGCAGTGACTCAAGGGGTTTAAACCCCTTCAGTGCTGAGTGAGTGGCGGGGGGGGAGGGGGGCAGGGGGTACGAGGGAGGGGTGGATTCTTAATCAGGAAGAGGTGTGTGACCTTGACAGGAAGGGGTGGGGCAAATTTAGATTATGGGGTTGCCCAGGTTTAGTCATGCCTAGGGCGGCACAAAACCAAAATACACCACTGCTAACACTATATTGTTCATTTTTATATGGTTCCTTTTCATTTCAACAACAATAACACAAACAATTCAACCCTTCACACTGACTCTCACATCTATCTAGGTATCAGAAAAGAAATTGGTGATGTCCTTCACTCTTTCTGCTTCGCATTAGTACCCAACTGAGACCAGGTATTTCATGCATGAAGTACTTTCAGCCACCAAACTTTTTTTATTGTATTTTTTTTTAACAATTTTAGATTATGTCCATTTGTTATTGTCTAAACATGACTGGATAGTTGTTGACACCTCCCTTCTTTTCAACTGTTATTTTGTTAGATATTCTTAGTTGCCCCAAGAATACTATTTGTGGTTGACCATATCACTCTGACATTGAAGACATATATAGCATGACAAGAACAAGACACCTACATCTCCAACAGCCTCTAAAATTGTCAAACGAACTATAACAGTCGATATGAATTGGCAGGTGGCAAATCAGAAATAATGTTGGTATTCCAGGTGCATAGTGTGTGCACATATAGCGTTGTGTGAAAATGATTCGTGCCGCAGCATCTTGCAACCGCTTAGTAGATAGCTCCCTAATTCCCACGGTATTAGCGAGCTGCCTAAATTGGTCTTTCAGACAAATTTACTCATACTAAGTAAAGATTACTAAGTGTTAGTAAATTCTGCCCCTACTCGCTATAGGGGCATGTATAGTAAACAGTGGCTGATCACTGTTAAAAATTTTTTTAAAACCCTCCCCTCCTGAGCTCTCACCCGTGCCGCGCAAGAGGGGGCTATTAAACTGAACGGGGGACCTATTGCCCCCCCCCCGAGCGGCGGGTGGGGGCCCTAAATAACAATAGGAGGGGTATTTCCCCCCCCCATCCCCCCAGCTCCTACCATGAGCGGCGGGTGGGGGCCCTAAATGAAAATGTTAATCCCCCCGGTGACTAGGGGTCCCCCGCCCCCCCAAAAAATTAATAAACCCCTACCTACCCCCTCACCCTAAAAATAGTGAGGGGGGAACAAGAGAACTAAATACCTGTAAAAACTAAATAAAACTTACCATTTGATGTCTTCTTTTTTCTAAAAAAATTTCAGCCCCAAAAAAGGCCAAATAAAAACCATAAATACCAGTCGAACTTATAAAATAAAAAACCAGAGCGCAAAAAAAAAAAGACAAAAAAAATACCCCAGACGCTAAAAAAAGAATCCATCTTCACCCAGCCTTCCCACGCCTTGCAATTAGACTCAGAGCACTCCGATTGGTTGATTTAAGCCAACCAATCAGAGTGCTTTACAGGTTAATGAAGAGACTGACAGGTAAGTCTCTAAATTTACCTGTCACAGCACTCTGATTGGTTGGCTTGAAATCCAACCAGAGTGCTCTGTGTCATTTTACACAGCGTGGGAAAGTTCTGCTCACTGTTTACTAGACATGCCCCTACTCGCGGTATAGCGAGTAGGGGCAGAATTGACTAATAGTGATGTGATGCGAACGCGAACTTCTGCAAATGTTTGCAAACCGGGCGAACCGCTATAGACTTCAATAGGCAGGCGAATTTTAAAACCCACAGGGACTCTTTCTGGTTGAGGGGACCTATTGTCCCCCCCCGGCCCCCACCCCTGGGCGGCGGGTGGGGGCCATAAAGATAATGAGGGGGGACCTACAGTCCTCCCCCTCTCCGGCCCCCACCCCTGTGCGGCGGGTGGGGGCCCTAAAAGTAACAGTAAGGGGGGGACCTACTGTCCCCCCCCGGCCCCCACCCCTGAGCGGTGGGTAGGGGCCCTAATAACAATAAGGGGGGGACCTATTGTCCCCCCTTGGCCCCACCCGCGGTGGGTGGGGGCCCTAAAATTAACAATAAGGGGGGGACCTACTGTCCCACCCCTGAACGGTGGGTGGGGGCCCTAAAATTAACAATAAGGGGGGACCTATTGTCCCCCCCGGCCCCCACCCCTGAGCGGTGGGTGGGGGCCCTAAAAATAAGGGGGGGACCTACTGTCCCCCCCCGGCCCCCACCCCTGAGCGGTGGGTGGGGGCCCTAATAACAATAAGGGAGGGACCTATTGTCCCCCCCGGCCCCCACCCCTGAGCGGTGGGTGGGGGCCCTAAAATTAACAATAAGGGGGGGACCTATTGTCCCCCCCGGCCCCCACCCACTGTGATTGAATGGATTTCAAGCCATCCAATCACAGGGCTCTGTGTCATTTTACACAGCGTGGGAAAGTTCAATTTTCCCACGATGTGTAAAATGACACAGAGCACTGTGATTGGATGGATTTCAAGCCATCCAATCACAGTGCTCTGTGTCATTTTACACAGCGTGGGAAAGTTCTTTTGAATTTTCCCACGCTGTGTAAAATGACAAAGAGCACTCTGATTGGCTTAAACCAGCCAATCAGAGTGTTCTTAGCCTAATTGCAGGGCGTGGCAAGGCTTTATAAGCCTTCCCCCGCCCTGCAGAGCTCAGTCTGCGCCGAGCCCTCCATGGGTGAAGGAGGTAAATTGTGCCCCTACTCGCGGTATTGCGAGTAGGGGCACAATTTACTAATACTAAGTAATTTTTACTTACTATTAGTAAATTAATAGGGGGCGGATCGAACCGCGCATACGTTCGCCGTCCGTGGCGAACACGAACACACTATGTTCGCCGGGAACTATTCGCCAGCGAACCGTTCGGGACATCACTATTGACTAATACTACGTAATTTTTACTTAGTATTAGTAAATTTGGTTGAAAGACCAATTTAGGGCTTTCAGCCTTTTAGTAGATAGCTCCCTGATACCGTGGGAATTAGGGAGTTATCTACTAAGCGGCTGCAAGATACAGCCGCGGCAAAAATAGGATCAGAATTTCATTAATTCGAAAGAAATTCTGATCCGAACAAAGTCCCGAATTGCGTCCTAACACGAATGGAGTAACTGTTATTATTCTGTTAGGACGATGTTCGGGAATACTGACAGGAAGCATCGCAAGATCACGGACCAAAGGTGAGAATTGTGGGAAAATTGCTTTGATCGCCGGAAACGAATCACACTTTTCTCCTTCGCTGCTCAAAGCTGGTCAAGCGCAGGAAACCTCCATAAGACAAAGTAGTCCCTACTTTGTCTTATGTTTTAAAGAAAACTAGAACAGACAGAGAGAAATGAAGAACAGATCCTGACAGAGGGAGAGAAGAGGAATCGATTAAAGAAAGGTAAGTTCAGCATGACAGTGCTCCTTTAAGTTGTGTTTTCCAGTGGCATTTCCCCATTGCCCCAGATGTGAAACACCAGAAAACAATATCGGGACAGTGGGACAGTTGGAAGTATGTTTTCGCATTATCAATGTCAAGTCAATTTCATCCAACTTTTTCCAACAGTTTCATCCAGTTTCAGGGCATTGATAGACTGAGATTGCTGGGTGAGGCATGTTGGTTTCCATGGTGACCATCCCACCATTAGAACTTTGGAATACTTTTCTGTATTCAGATATTTTACAAATCACCCCCATTGGCTTTTTAAATTAGTACACATTAGTACACCCGGGTATGAAAAAAAAGCCACAATCCATGCTAAAAAGCTTACTATGACATTGCGAATCACTGCACATTTATTACGGGTTTACACTAAATTCCTGACAATTATCACTTTAGTTTGTAAGAATTAATTATCATGATATTAGAGTGTGCAAAAGGACTCCTTCATCCACATTACAAAATGCAAGGTTCATTTCTGTTATAACAAGTCATTTGCTATTCCAAACAGTTACTAGTAAATATGAAAAAAAGACAGATAAATGAGTAATTGATTTTTTTTGGCAAACACTCTATACTTTTCATTAGGATGAAGCCATCTGATAAATGACATATGGATTGACCATTGCACAACAGATTCAAAGATACCAGAAATTGTCAACAAACATTTTAAATATGGCTTGAATTAATTCCCTACTGTTGACAGAACAGTGCCACAAAATTCACTCTAACTGGCAAATAATAGAATACAAAACCATAGCTTCAAAAACTGCTGGTCCTGAATATTCCTAATTTAATATTGTAATTACGAATCATACAGGGAAGGGAGCATCAAGTATCATTTGTTTTAATGCATTTTATTGATGGTAGAACTGAATAATGAAAAATGTCCGAGGAGACCTGCGCTGCACATAGAAAATTACGTTGTAAAGGTACAGTAACAAGTAAATTCAAAAATGTCTTAACCTTTACCTTATCTACTAATGTAAGAATTTTTTTTTAAAAATGCATCATCAGGGTTGCTATCAGAAATTTTGGGGTCCCATACACAGCTTGTCCTGGGCCCCAGAGCCTGCCCCTTTGTGAGTCTCTTTTGTCCATTCCCTAGCTTCTATCTGTCTCTTTTGCCCCTTCCCCTTCCCCTTCCCCAGTCCCTGTTTCTCTTTGTGTGTCCCCCAGCCCCACTGGGTGTCTCTCCCTAAGCCACAGTCTGTCTCTTTTGCCCCTTCCAGGGCCCCTCTGTGTCTCTTTGTGTCTCCTAGCTCCTCTGTGTCTCTTTCTCTTCAAAGCCCAAATTGTTAGAATGTTCCTTCCCCAGCCTCACATATGTCTCAATACCCCAGCCCCCATGAGTGTAGCAGGGACAGTGGGAGAGGAGCTTGTTACCCTTTCCCAGGTCTCACAGGAAGCAGTTTGGCATTTTCAGTGAGTGCTTCCTGTCAGACCAGGGAGAGGGAAACTGTAAGGTCTCCCATACTTACCTTGGCGGTCTGATGATCTGATCTGGCAGACCGCCGCTCCTGTGCATCCTGCTGCTCCGGTCAGCCCCTTTTTATGATGCGTCAAACATGATGTCAGAGGGGCTATAATCAATAGAGATCAACAAACCTTCACATTTTTAGTGTGTGGTTACGCTAAACACGCCCCCAAACGTATGAAACCACAACCACGGGGTGCAGAAGGCCCCAGGTTCAAATAACTGCTTTCAGGAGAGCTTTTGATCCACCGGACAGTAAAACCAATCCTGAGGCTAAAACAGGGTAACCGCTCCCTCATGGATTATGCCCTAGAACATTGTTCTCTAGCCGCAGAGATATGTTGGAACAACTGTGCATTTGTGGATGTGTTCCTTTTTTTTTTTTTTTTTTCATGTATAATTTTTATTGATTTTGAAAAGTATTCCCGTGCTGATACATGGTGATGATGGTGATACATAATGATAATGATGATAATAATAATGATAATAATACTTTGCTGACGCAGCAGCTCATTAATCAAGTACAGCATTTATAGTTACAATAGTTTCAACTTTATGATTACAATATTCTCAACTTTATGACATAGCCCTTCTGATACGTGTATTTCGTGTCTTAATGCCACTCATATTTCGCTTGTTTCAAAATATTTGTTGCCTGTGTAGGAGCTAGTTAGAAGCGACTATTGTCTAGGATAATGGTTTACTGTGCTTTTTGAATTGGTGAGTCTGCTTACTTAGATGCCTCTTCCATATCATGCAACCGGGTACAAAAAGAAAAGGTTAAGGGAGGGGTAACATTCAACTTAAACTGTACCTGTGGCCCACCTGGCCTAGGATTTGTATGCATGCAGTGTGTATAACTTTGGGTCCGTTACGAGGCCGCTTGGTCGCCATGGGTTGCAATCGCCATGAGTTGCAATCTCTCCCCGGTTCCAGCTGCCTTAACTTTAATTGCTTAGGTTAGTGTTTGTCTCTCTGTACCAGCCCCAGTGTAGTAGAGACCCTTGTTCTTGTTTGCATCTCCAGCACAGTGGGGAGGTGTTGGGGAACATCTTAGCCAATCTGAGGGGAACTAAGTACCAGTGCATTGCTATTTTGCTATATGCTTCCCATAGGGATAGACTTTTGGATGCTCGCTTAGTGGCGTGAAAATCTTCATACCATTGTTGTATAGAGATTGGCTCCCCTATGTCTTTTTCCCATTTTTCCATATAGGAGTGTTTGTGCACGGATTTTCCTCTTTCTAGTGCATTATAGCATAAGGCTAGTGGTTTGATGGAGCGGGATGTCAAGATGTACCGGGCTGAGGGTGCTTCTGAATGTGGTGTGGGTGCTGCCGGTTTGACGCGTGTCTGTAGTATATTTTTTACCCTTAGGTATTTGAAAATGTCCCTTGGATTTAGGGAGAATTCGCTTTGCAGAGTGGTAAATGCTTTCAGTTTGTTTTGGGAATATAAGTCTCTTATATTATGTATTCCTAGGTTTGACCATGTGTGGAGTGAGAGGTCGGGTGAGCTGGTCTGTAGTGCTGTTAGTGGCGCTTCCTTAAGTAATGTTTGTGCGTCTATTACCTCTGAGGCCCAGCATTTCCAAGTGTGTAGTGTGGTTTGCGTGCACCATAGTCCATCTTTTCCTATGGTCTTAGGCTCGTGTCACCAGAGAACATTTGGGATGGTGAATGGGCATATGCAGGCATTTTCGAGGGCCAGCCATAGTGGGGTCTTTTCTACGCCTGAGGTTCGGAGTATACGCAGGCCTTGTGCCAGGAGGGATGCTCGGTAATACTTGCGAATGTCTGACACTCCTAGGCCTCCTCTTGTGTATGGTAGGCTGAGTTTGGCAGCAGCCAGTCTGGGTGGTTTCCTTTTCCATATGTGGGCATTAATGATAGTTTGGAATCTTTTTAGCAGTTTGGCTGACAATGGTATGGGAAGCATGCGAAATAGGTAGAGCACGTGAGGCAGAACCATCATTTTGATGGTGTTGATGCGCCCCAGCCATGATACCTCCAATCCCTCCCATTTAGTCATTTGGGAGGTTAGTTTATGAATCATAGGTGTATGATTTTCCGTGGTTAGAGAGTGCACATTTTTTGTCAGTTTTATCCCCAAGTGTGGATGTGTTCCTTAATGGTTTATCCGATACTCTCTTGTATCAGCTAGGGACCTGCCAGATACATTGGAAGAGCTCATCGCGTATCTTGCTCACATAGATGAGAGACTTAGACATTGACAGTATATTGGAGAGAGACCTAGAATACCGGCTATCAAATAAGCTCCTACCTTTTCCTAAGATTCTATGGCTTGGTTATCCCTGAACCCATGCAATTTGGTATGGCAAGATTGTCTGAAACAGAGAGACAACACAGAAGGAGGGAGTGATTGTATATGTATTGTGGCAAGAAGGCACATTTCAGTTTGTCCTGTCCTAAAAGGCCGGAAAATTCCAGAGCCAATGGCCCCATGGAGGACAGGCCTTCAGTGTTCTTAATGAGTCCTCCATGTTTGTCAATCCAGACTACCCACCACCTTGAAACTCATGCTTTTATTGACTCTGGGGCATCTGATAATTTTATCTATAAGTCCTTTGTTGATAAATATTCACTCTCAGAGAAAGAGCAATACCCTTGGCCATAGAGGCCAAAGATGGTATGTCACTTGAAGAACCTACCATCATTAAATAAACTATTTTTGTTCTTATGATGGTTGGGGTTCTTCATAAGGAAATCGTTGTTATGCAATTATGCAAGCAATATAATTTCCTTTCTTTCCTATGGTCTTGGGTTATCCGTGGTTGTCTAAAAATAACCCTCATATAGATTGGGAGAAAGGAAAAGTCGTTAAACGGGGCCCTTCTTGTATAGAGGGGTGTGTCACCAAAGTCAGGCCTTTAGGCCTCATAAACGCTCCTGTATAGCTTTCATTATCTACATATGTACCTAAGATCTACCATGATATGAAAGAGGTCTTTGACAATAGTAAAGCGGATAAGTTACCTCCGCACCGGTTCTATGACTGTGCTATAGATTTGTTACCAGGGACTATGCCACCTAGAAATACTATCTATTCTCTCTCTTAAGAAGAATCAGATATTGGAGAAATACATAAAGGAGAATCTTGCTAAAGGTTTTATCAGAAGGTCCTCATCTCCTGCTGGAGCAGGATTCTTCTTTGTTTCCAAAAAGATCTTAGGCCATGTATCGACTATTGTGGGTTGAATAAAATTACTGTACGTAATGTCTTTCCCGTTCCCCTGATCGCAGAACTTTATGACAGGTTGAACGGAACCTTCACCAAATGAGTTCTATGTGGTGCATAAAATTTTGTGAGGATCAAAGAAGGAGATGAATGAAAAATGGTCTTTAATACAAGATATGGGTATTATGAGTATACTGTCATGCCTTTTGGACTCTGCAATTCTCTGGCCATCTTCCAGGATCTGATAAATGACATATTATTAGAGATTACTTATTCCCCAGTCCTAGAAACCCATCACATACATACCCATCACATACATGTGAGAAAGGTGTTGTGTAAATTGTTGAACAGCGGCTTTTATTGCAAATTAGACATTTTTTATTTGATCAGGAAAAGGTGACCTTTTCTGGCGTATGTGATTTCTGAGTCTGCATTCGAAATGAATCCTAAGAAACTAAATGCCATCCGTTAATGGCCCATACCCAGTGGTGGGATTGAGCCGGTGCGCGAGCCTATGACTAACATTTAACAAGTTTGCTGAACGGTCGGTGAAGCCTCCCCCCGCCTGGAGCGCAAAAATCACTTGTCAAACTGACAATGATTTTTGAGCTCCCCTCTGCCTGCAGGCAGTGTGCGGCTCCATAAGGGAATCGCACACAGACTAAGCCAGCTGGGGAGCGCCTCTCCCTCGCGCTCAGCGTAGGAGCGCCCGTTGTCACGTGACTACCCAGTGCTCAGTGTGTAGAAGACACAGCGCACCACATCAGACAGTGAGATTCACCCCTCCCCTGCCTAGACAGGTAAAACAGAAGGAAGGGGGACAATCTGTGAGGACACATGCTGCCTGCCACTTGGGGAAGGAGGGAGAGAGAGAGACACATGGAGAGGATGGACATGGATAGAACTGGTAAGGAGACATGGAAGGGAGGAGGGCATTATGGAATGGGTAGGTGGGCATTGATGGAAATGGTAAAGGGGACATGGAGAGGAGGACGGAGATACATGGATGGAAGGCTCAAGGGGACATGGAGAGGATTGGGAGAGACATGGATGGAAGTAATAAAGGGACATGGAGGGGAAGGTTGAAGATGGATGGAATTGGTAAAGGGACATGGCAGGGAGAGGGACATGATGGAAGTAGTCCACGGACATGGAGGGCAGGGGGGAGACATGGATGTAAATAGTAGGGGGACATGAAGGGGAGGGGGACATGGATGGATAGGGTAAGGGGACATGAAGGAGACGGGTATAGACATGGAGGGAAGGGCTAAGAGAACACGGAGGGGAGGTGGGAATGGATGGAAGTGGTAAAGGGACATGCAGGGGTTTATGCATTTACTGTACATTGTCTTGAAATACAAGGTTTATGCATTTAATTCATTAATAGCATTTCCATTGCCCTCCAGGGTATATAAGTGTGACTGTGTCGATGTGCTTATGTGTGTGTGTTCTGGGGGAGGGAGGATGGTTGGACCCAGGCAGCACAATGTCTTGGGACTGCCCTGTGGCATTGGAAACGTATGAAAAGTCAGAACTGGTTACTAAAATATTTGATAAATTGTATGTTTCTCTCACATTTCGTAAGAATCTCTTAGCATTATGTCACGATAACCAAACTGATGGTCATCCTTGAATAAAGAAGAACAGTAATCTTCTTGCTAATCAGTTTTTTTTTTTTTTTTAAACAGGACATAAAAGAACACATACAGATGTGTACTGTATAAATCAGCGGTTCCCAAACTGTGTGCTGCGGCGCGCTGGGGCGCACATAGGGGCACGACGGAATGTTTCCCTGGTGCTATGATTATATCACTGGGAAACATTAGTGCTGAACAGGGGCCTGGTCGGGTGCCGTGGTCCTCTAAGTAATGTTGGCCGGCTGGGAGGAAGTGACAGCCTGTCACTTCCTCCCTGCATCATGCAGGTAGACAGCGCGGGAGGGAGAGGAGGCAGCGTGAGGGGAGAGGAGCATGAATAGCTCCAGACCTCTCATTCCCACCAGCAGCAGCAGGAATCCAAGCCACCCTCTTGGACACACAAGTGGCTGGAGATATTAAAAATATCACTTGTGTATGTATGTATGTATGTATGAGTGTAAGTGTGTGTATGTATGAGTGTGTGTGTGCATGAGTGTGTGTGTATGAGTGTTTGTGTATGTGTGTGTGTATGTATGTGTATGAGAGTGTGTGCATCTGTGTGTGTGTGTGTGTCAGGTTGTGCATCTCTGTGTGTGTGTGTATGTCAGTGTGTGTGCACACATCTGTGTGTCAGGATATGCATCTGTGTATATTCATCTGTGTGTCATTGTGTGTGTTTTTATGTCAGTGTGTGTATCTGTATCATGGTGTGTGCATGTATCAATGTTTGTGTGAGTCAGGGTGCGTGTGTGTGTATATGTCTGTGTATGCGTGTGTTAAGGTGTGTGTATGTGTCAGTGTGTGTATGTGTCAGTGTGTATCTATGGGTGTGTACATGTCGGTGTCTATAAGAAATTGTGTATGTATATCTGTGTAAGTATGTACCATATGTGTTAGTGTATGTGCATACATCCAAGCAGTCATACACCAGCACAACATACAAACACACTCCTGCAATCTAACACAAATATTACATACAAACACACCCCTGCATTCAAACACAAATACTTCACACAAATGTACATCCACATTTAAAAGTGAACATAACATTCAAACACACTCCTGCCGTCAAATCAAACGCAAACAATACATACAAACACACCCCTACAGGGCCGGACTGGGGATACAAAGCTGCCCTGGAAAAAAAAATCTATGCTAGCCCCATAAGTCATTGCACCATATATTGTCACATGTAATATGTAAGTCTATGTCTTGCCACCCCAGATGATTGAGTAATATATAAACACACCTATATATATATATGTAAAAAACTGATAAAATCCGTATCTTGTAATACCTTTATTATTGGACCAACAGAATTTTTTTAATGACAAGCTTTCGGGAAAACCTCCCCTTCTCAAGTCTGAAGCATTTTTGAGCAAGACGACACATAGAATTCAAAGCTGAGTTGTGATACAGGGGTTAAAGCGACATGAGTACAGATAAGACACAGGTTTGTTAGAAAATAGATAACATTCTTGCAGAGGGTCATAAATATCTCTTGATGATCTCAGCCATAGAGGCAGGGCCAGTCGAGGGGAGACCAGCACGGCGTGGGGGGGGGAAACGTGAGTAAAAACACTATTCCCTTGCCAATGGAAGGGGTCTGGTAACCTAAACAAACACTCACACAGACACACACATATACCATGACAGATACACACACACATACCATGACAGAAACACACACACCATGACAGACACACAGACACACCATGACTGACACACATACTATGACACAGTCAGACACCATGACACAGGCAGACTCATACAGTGACACAGATGGACAAACAAACCATGACAGACACACACTCATAGACACACCAAGACAGACAGACAGACACACACACACACACCATGACAGACCCATACACTCACACTGACAGACTGGCTCACACATTATTGCTACCTGTGGGTGACCGGCCAGGGGATTGTGCAGGCAGGCGGCATGCTGGGTGATCGTGCATGGCGTGCAGCTGGCTGCGCGAATAGGGAGCTGTGCTGTCTCTGCTCTGCTCTCCAGCGCGCAGCTTAATGAGACCAGGGCCAGAATATTACAACATATTCTGGCCCCGGGCTCATTAAGTAGCGTGTGAGGTCGGGGGAGCAGAGCAAAGACAGCACAGGTCTCCCTCCAGGCCGCCGGCAGCCTAATTGTGGCTGTCTGCCCGGCCCCAGGTGCTGCGGCCCACCGAGAAATTTCCTGATATCCGGGTGGGCCAGTCCGCCCCTGCACTCCTATATTTAAACACTAAAACTATATACAAGCACCTCTTCAAACACCAATCCTGTACATTACACTATAGTGCCAGTAAATGCCGCAGCGCTGTACAGATATACAACATAGAAATTTTGACTTGTGGTGCCTTGGAAAAATATTGAAATATTATGGGTGAATTGAACCTAAAAAGTTTGGGAACCACTGGTATAAACACAATCTAAGACGCCTCAGAATTTACCTGTGGTTTATTACATGTGAGGTTATGCCTCTGTGTGTTTGTATACAACACAATGTTTAGTGAATAAACTTACTATTGTTTACTTACTAATCAGAAAACTGCAGTAAATTGAAAATAGAATTTCAAAAATTAGACTAGATCAGCTGAAGTTGGATTTTTTTCTTTTTAGCCCAAATGTATAAATCGACTTTTTAATTCACGACAATTTGCAGTTTAGTGAACAGAGCACTCTTTAAAAAGTTTTTTTTTTTTTTAAATGGGTCTATATGTGATACAATTATAAACCATTCCTGTAGCTACACAGTGTCAGCAGATGAAGATACCTTAGCCACGTGAATGGCACACCACGCCTTCATACCCTGCCCACCCAGCACTGAGATCGCCTGCTCACTGGGTGCTTTACTGCCTGTGGGCACAGCATCAAGGCTTTGGGTGTGAGTGGGGCAGAGGTTTTAGGACCTGGTGCTAAACTACAGCAGGAGATCTGAGCCCTAAGAAAGGCAGGCTTGGGGGGGATCTCGCAGTGGTGACTTCTGGATGAAAGCTGAGAGATTTTAAAAGTGGGATCGTTCCGTTAAATTAAAGGGAGGAGAGGTCGTGGTGCCTAGGTGGGAGAGTTCTTTTAGAACTGGCTACAATGTAGCACCATGCACTGCACGCACAAGAGGAAGCTGGGCAGATCCAGCCCCATGCGGGAGTTGGCTGGTGGAACACTGGAGCTCAGGCGCTACAAGTCTATCGATACCAAGGAGGCATCGGCTGATGGTGGCCATGGTCATCCGATCTCCCCTCGTCCAGAGGCGGCGGTGTCAGTGCCAGCCAGCCCGGCTAGAACCTGCAGCAGGGGCAGGGGTTCTTCCCTCACTGGATACGGTAAATACCTGGACATTGCTGACTTGTCCCCCCTCCCCGTACTCCTCCTGTCTGACAGCTCCTGTGTTTTTAGAGACCTGGGCAGCAGGTTTTTAGGTCAAGGCTAATTGTATGCGGATGGAAAAAGGATACTGTGTTCATCATGACGGGCTGCTGAATAAACTCTGCTTACCTCCAGCCATGACATGGATATTGTATATATATTGAGTTTTAATCGTAATACTTCTAAACTACACTCCCTCTGCTGCTCAGCCAGGCATCACTCTGGGGTACCAGGATGAGTCCCAGAGATCGAATTTGAAAAGAATTCTGGAGCAAAGTGCGAGCGAAAAGCAATCCGCAGGAACGTTCTATTGGTTTCCATGGTGACTGCTCCCAGTTTAGCACTTTGCCCCAGAATGGCGCTGAGGTTTGTTTTGATAAATGTGGTCCTCTTATGCTGTAAAATAATAATGCAACTGTCCCCCTTAAAATACAAATCCACTCATTAAAATAAATATATAAAATAATGGGTGTATGGCAGTCCATTAAACCCTGGATACGTTTACACTTAGAGCTAGTGAGAAAATACATCATAGTTGGGTTAATTGTAGTATGTTGGAATGTTTGACCTATCTAGTGATAGAATAGAGAGTGATATACCACTCAGACTGCATTATTTTCTAGTAATGGTGTTTTTAATAATTTGGTTGCCTGAGGATATTGCTATCTGCATTGCATACACTGACTTTGAAGGGGTTCAAGATGGTTAACTGCGTATATGATCTCAGGTTTAAGTAAATACCATACTTGATATATTTATAGCCCTATCCTGCTGGTAGCTCAAGCTACATCAAATTATTTATACAGATGATTATTAAGTTAAATACCATGATCTTGTTTAACAAACAGTAAATAGATCCAGTGTCATTACGTTAACATAAATAATTAAATGGTTTATTCCCTAATCCAACACTAAAATTTGGAGAACAGAAACTAATTTGCAAAATACAAAAATGCTAAAATAGCTAAGCTGTAGCTGTAAAAGAGTTGAAGATTCTTCTAAATAAGCCATTTCCTGCCAATTCTGCAGTCTGGTTTTTCATTTTTGTACAATTAAGTAAATGGTGAGAAACTTCTATCTTTTTCAGTCCTAGAAGAATAACCAAAACATTGCACAGACCTTTGGGCTCTGTCCTAAAAAAATATATATTTTTAAAATATTGAATACTAAAGCTTTTTTGTTTTTTGCTTCAAATGCGAGAAAAGGACTAGGACCATTGAACTATCGAGCAGTCACTGAACTGACATTTATTTTAAATTACTGTATTGTGATTATTGCACCCACATTTTAAAGGGGCATTCTAAGACTGTAAATATTAGTACATCTTATTACTTATTATGACTCTTTGAATTCTGTGCCCCTTTTTTATACTGGAATCTGGAGGTTTGCTCTGTATGTTATCAAACCACCAAAAAATGTGTAAATAAATATTGGGTTCAAACAGTAGGGGACTGCATTCAAATGGACAAATGAACTGCTATGACTTACAGTGACAGGGTAGAGAGCTGTGATCTTATTGCATGCCCATAAGCAATTGATAGATCTTGAAGGGTCATCATTGCACAATTGCATAGATCTTGACTTGAACCACTCTATATGTAACACAATTCCACTAAATCGTCTAACATGCACAGTTTCATGTCTTCATTGCAAGCCAAATTGTCTGCAAGTGTATAGTTGGAAGGTTATTAAAGGGACACTAAAGTCACCAAAACAACTTAAACTTAATGAAGCAGTTTTGGTGTATAGATCATGCCCCTGTAGTCTCAGTGCTCAATTCTCTGCCATTTAGGAGTTAAATCACTTTGTTTATGCACCCTAGTCACACCTCCCAGCATGTGACTTACAAAGCCTTCCTAAACACTTCCTGTAACGAGTCATCTAATTTTTATACTTCCTTTATTGCAAATTCTGTTTAATTTAGAATCACTTAGCTCCTACACTGTTTAAAGCCTTCTACACCCTGCAGGAGCCCCCCAGCGTGTAATTAAAGTTCAATTTACAGAGCAGGAGATGCAAGTTTCAAAAACAAGTTAACATCTCATTGAAAAAGAAAACATTTTTTAATGCAGGTTGTGTCAGTCACAGCCAGGGAGGTGAGGGTAGGGCTGCATAAACAGAAACACTGTTTTGACACTGATTGTTTTCCTGGTCCAAGCTCTAAACAGGTCCTGCACACCCCCTCCCCCCCCACCTCCCACCCCGTCCAGTTTGCATTAAAAAAAATAGTTTTACTTGTTTTTTCCAGTGCTCCTTCAGTGTGGCTCACCTCTCCGCCGCCTGCCTCTGTATTCTAAAAAAACAAAACTGCATTGTTTTACACTGCAGGGTTAAAAAGACAGGAACACTGCACGCAGATCACTTCATTGAAATAAGATGGTCTAGGTAAATAGACCCTTTAAAGGGACACTATAAGCACCATAACCACCACTGCCCATTGTGATGGTTTTGTGCTATTAGCCTACGGGTGCCATAGCCTCCATGAAACCTGACCTCAATGCCATCTATGATTAGCCATCTATGATTAGCCAAATAAGCACTTGATAAAGTGTAATTTCCGCAAGATCAGTGTGCCTACAGAGAGGGTGGGCTATGGGTACCTGGTAGATTCTGTAATTTTGCTGAACTTCTACAAAATTGTGTCACAGAAAATTGGGGGGTGGCACCTATCGACTTATAGCACTATAACCACTTCAAGAAGCAGTAAGTTTTGGTGACATGGTGGTTGAGTTACAGCTACACCTTTGTCAGTACATGTTGGAACTGATTCATTATAAGTACCATTTAGTTGGGCAATAAATTAAATACATTAGTAAAATAAGATGTACTTGGAAACTAGCAATATCTGAATTAACCCTCCCTAACTTTGATATGATTTAATTGGTTAATATTTTTAAAGGACTCAATGTCTGCTAAGTAGCTGGTTTTAGAAGTGCCTGTGTAGGCTAATGGTAGACAGCTTATTGCTTGACTCTTGACTAAGCATTCTTCTCCATGTTAAATGTGCATTAAGCTGCATTCAGCTGTAATATGATGAGATAAGATGAAGTGCTCCATGTTTATATTGATGGCTTATGACAACTATAGTTGGCAAGATGTTTAGGTAAAGGTGGTTTGGGCACTGATGATAAGACTCCAGATTGTTATCACGTAATGCTTTCTGTAGCTGTTTCCTTTCCATTGTCTGACATTTCAAGAGGTTCTGCAGTAGTTTCTCCTTACTTGTTACATTTTTCATTCTTGCATAACCACAAATAGTCTGACCCACACTAAGGAGGCGCCCAAACAAAATTGTAATTGAAAAAAACCAAACAAAAAACAACCAATAATGCTTTATTTTTATTTAGAATTTATGTTGGAAAGTATTGGGGGAAACAAACCAGTCTTCCACTTTTTTGAAGATTGCCTATCACACACAACTGGGGGAGGGGAGGGGGGAGTGAGGAGAGACACAAGTGGCATTATAGAAAGAAAGGGGTGCGCCCACAACAACCTATATTACTGTTTATTTAGATAGCGCCAACAAATTCCGCAGCGCTGTACAATGGGTATCCCCTATGTAGCCCCTATCTTCTCTGCACCCATTACAGCCCCTATTACCACATACACTCACTACAGCCTATATTATCCCCTATAGTGTGTATAGTGTATGCAGTGTGTTTGTATGTAAGGGTGTTTTTGTGTGTATGTAAGGGAATCACTGTGTTTTTCTGTGTGTGCGTGTGTAAGGGATGCATTGTGTGTTTCTGTGTGTGTGTGTAAGGGATGCATTGTGTGTCAGCATGTGCGTGAGTAAGGAATTCATTGTGTGTTTTTTGTAAGGGATGTATGTGCAAGGGATTCATTGTGTGTGTGTAGTGGGTGAGGGTGATTTTGTGGGGTAGGGGGGAGCAGCTTTTTATTTGTTCATTATTATTTAATGTTTTTACCTTTTCAAGTTTCCCCCCTCCGTGTTTATTACCTTAGACCAGAGAAGAGGTAGAGCATTTCCTAATTGTCTGGTGGTAGCAGGGCCGGACTGGGAAAAAAAATTTAGTAGAAAAAAGCTAGGGTCACACTCAGCCACAATGTTTCAATCCAGGGTGCTACTGAGCATGGGTCAGCAAAAAACCACATGAAGTATGCATAAAAAGAAAAAATCTCAGGCACTCACTGTGAAATGTTTCAACCTAACTAGGTCTTTATCAAGCAAGATTGATAAAGACTTGCTTGATAAAGACCTAGTTAGGTCGAAACGTTGCAAATAAATCTGCCTGGAAACTTTCACAGTGAGTGCCTGATATTTTTTTTGGGGGGGGGGCGGATGGGAAATTTGTCCCGGGCATTTTCTAATCACAGCGGCCCACTAAGAAGGGGGCAGGCCAGAGAGTGTGTGTTTTGTCATCACCAATGACAAGCAAGCCCCTCTCACAGTGAGAATGTTGGTTCAATGCTCTTCCAGGGCAGACCATGCGCAGAGCTCTGCTGAAGAGCTCCAGCATGAGAAAAAAGCCCTGTATTTGTTCTGCACATTGCAAGCAAATTTAATAACATACTCTGTGTATGTGAGAGGGTGCTGTGTGTGTGTGTGTGTGTGTGTGTGTGTGAGGGGTAAAGTGTGCATGTGAGAGGGGTGCAGTGTGTGTGATGGATGCTGTGAGTGTGAGAGGTGAAGTGTGTGAGGGTGCTGTGTGTGCATGAGGGTGCTGTGTGTGTGAGGGTGCTATGTGTGTGAAGGTGCTGTGTGTGTGTGAAAGGGTGCTGTGTGCGTGAGGATGCTCTGTGTGAGGGTCCTGTGTGTGTGAGGGTCCTGTGTGTGTGAGATGGTGCTGTGTGTGTGTGTGTGTGTGTGAGAGGGTGCTGTGTATTTGTGTCAGGGTGATGTGTAGGTGTGTGTGTGTGAGGGTAATGTGTGTGAGAGGGAGCTGTGTGTGTGCGTGTGTATGTGTGTGTGTGTGAGGTTAATGTGTGTGTGAGAGGGAGCTGTGTGTGTGTGTGTGTGTGAGTGTAATGTGTGTGTGTATGTGTGAGAGAGAGGTGTGTGGGGGTGTAATGTGTGTGTGAGAGGGAGCTGTATGTGTGTGAGGGTAATGTGTGTGTGTGTGTGTGTGTGTGAGGGTAATGTGTGTGTGTGAGAAGGAGCTGTGTGTTTGTGTGTGTGTGTTTAAAGGTAATGTGTGTGTCAGATAATGCTGTGTGTGTGATTGTAATGTGTGTGAGTGTTGTGTGTGTGTGAGGGTAATGTGTGTGAGATTATTCAAGTAGGAAAGAACTGTCACTGAGTCCATGATAAACGTGGACTTAGAACAGCGAGGTCAGTGTGGGTTGTGCCAGGTCCACCCTGGGCTTGGACCCTCCAAATAATACAATATGTGAAGAAAGAGGGAATCCCAAACCAAGGAAGAGTGAGGGATTCCAAACTGGTAAGGTAAATGGAAAAAATAATAGTAAAAAACTAAGCTAACTAATGTATATACAATAACTTGGTAGGATATACAACCACGAAACCTCCAGGGGGCTGGCTAAGAACAATGTATCAAATTAAGAATAAACTTTATTGTAATCAGAAAAATAAAAAACGATACAACTGTTCTGAAATTCCCAGCTGAGGAGTGGTAGGCAATCACCTCTAAGTATGTGGGTAAACTAACCCTGGGTAATATCCTGGACTGTGCATGCCCTATAGGTGCTCATCAAAACATCCAATTATTACTGCTGCCTAGGCAGAAACAAATTGCCACAGGGGGATTTTTGGCTAAGCAGTGCGCTGGATAACATCCACTAGGAGGAAAACTGTACAGAGTTGAGGTAGAGGATGGGTAGGTATAGAGATAGGATAAGTTAGGAGGAGATATAAAGAGAGATCTCAAGAAGAGAAATAACAGGTGGTCACTACCACTATGCAAATAAAGATCCCGGTCTATCCCACTCCTGAGTATGGACAGATCAGCTCCTAGGATACACCTTACTGGGTGGTAAGCGCTACTGTGATATAAGCATAACTAGTGTCTATCTGTCCATTAAATTAATGGTCTGCAGCTCCTAGGAAACATCTTTGTGAGTGTTCTATGCTACAGTAATAAAACAGCACTGCTATCTATCCACATTCGAAACCAGATAGGGCTACAGCTTCCTTTGTGGGTGTTCTAAGTTAGAAAGCTAACCCACACTAGCAAGCCGTCCTCCCCTCCAAGTCCTAACAAGACTAAAATATAACCAAAACTAAAACTTAAAGTAGTGTGAAGTGCATAGTGCTAGTAAGTGCTCAAAAATGAGAAAACAAATTGACCCAACGTGCGTTTCGGTGCTAACAACGGTACCTTCGTCACGGGGTAACCTTATCTATGGAGATGATCAAACTTTTAAAGGGCTGCGTACCAATCAGAGTCTCTTCACCTCCTTCTGAGTCACATGTGTTCATTAAAGTCAAATTCCTCACCAAGCGAGGGGTTGGGGCGGAACTATGACGTATCGTTTATGTTCAGAGTGCCGTCCTTTCCCAACTCCCTCCTATTGGCGGAAGTCTATTGGAGGCGTATTTGTTTGTGTGCTGTCACATAGAGTTCACTCTCGCGAGATCCGAAGCATTGCCATGGCAACGCTCGAAATCTCGCGAGAGGAACCTGGTGGAGCTGCAAGATAGAGCTCTGAGCTTTGATCTTCCCGTCATAGAATACATTGGGGCCGGCTTTCAGATAGTCCATAATTTTGAAATGGGATGTCCAACAAGCTCACATTAGGTCAGATAATAAGATGTCCACATACATTTGGCCATATATGCTATCTCTGTTGGGTCCCTAGAAAACTTATCCTGCAGCCAACTTCAGTTCCTGTTTTGGGGCAGGGTAGCAGTGGAACTACATTGCTGGGTTGTGGTGGGTCTACATCTTAACTGTAGTCTTTGGAAAGAAAAGAACAACTGTTGTTGGGATCCTTTTTAGTTGAATTTACTGGTGAATCTCGACATACCAGCTGTAGCATGTAATAATTAATTAAAAATACCCGTATACTGCACTGCACAGAATGAATCCTGACAGTTTTTTTACCTTCCTCATCCATCTTTTTTGTCAGAATTAAAGGGTTTCGTTAGTTTTGCAGTTGTCTCTGCAGACGGTGTTGTGCGGATTTAGTTACAGATAAGCAAGTAATTGAATGAACGGGGCCACTTTCAAATGTCAGTTCTTTATTGAAACTTAACTGGATAATGGAGTCCCAGCTTGAGATATGCTCCAGTATAAATAATTTATTTGTTTGGATGTGTGCTCAGTTTCTTTTGGCTACAATTTTCTGTCTACATAATATTTTGAAGTATGCCTCTATTCACAGTGGAACAGAGGTATATGATGAAGCTTTCGTGGCAAATTCCAGGATAATGTGATATATAGTTCAGGAAAGCTTCAGGCAACGGAAAGTTGCATGTATAAAGGCAGATTTATCTGTATTTTAGGGGAAAGAGATGATTTTTTAAAGAATATTTTATTAATTTCCTGAGGTGGTAAATGACATATTCCTTAAAGGACCACTCTAGGCACCCAGACCACTTCAGCTTAATGAAGTGGTCTGGGTGCCAGGTCCAGCTAGGGTTAACCCATTTTTTCATAAACATAGTACTTTCAGAGAAACTGCTATGTTTATGAATGGGTTAAGCCTTCCCCCTATTTCCTCTAGTGGCTGTCTCATTGACAGCCACTAGAGGCGCTTGCGTGCTTCTCACTGTGATTTTCACAGTGAGAGCATGCCAGCGTCCATAGGAAAGCATTATGAATGCTTTCCTATGTGACCGGCTGAATGCGTGCGCAGCTCTTGACGCGCGTGCGCATTCAGCCGATGGGGAGGAGAAGAGGAGGATCGGAGGAGGAGAGCTCCCCGCCCAGCGCTGGTAAAAGGTAAATTTTACCCCCTTTCCCCTTTCCAGAGCCGGGCGGGAGGGGGACCCTGAGGGTGGGGGCACCCTCAGGGCACTATAGTGCCAGGAAAACGAGTATGTTTTCCTGGCACTATAGTGGTCCTTTAAACTAGTTAGAAAAGTACCAGCAGCATCCAGCAGTTAAAGGGGCCTTTGCTTGCTTTAGTGTTTTATGCTGGTAGGGTGTATCCTTTTAATTTTTTCCCCAAAAATTTTTTCTATGAAATTGAACACTTTTATAAATTGAACTTGTTACACACCCCGGCGGTCGATCAGACAACCCGTCCTGTTAATTCCTTGTTATTTAGCTCAGTGGAGCTAAACTCAAGAGGGAGCAAGTGCTCAGAGCATCTATCTTGCAAAGGCTTCTCTGCATTGGGAAGTCTGTGATTGGATAGTCACAGAAAGTCTGGGCAGGGTTCAAAAGGGAAGGCTTGAAAAAGCTGCAGACAAGAGATATGCAGTCTTTGCAAACTGTTTTAGATATACCCCTAAAGGAACAAAATGCATAATTAATTGCTTGCATGTTTGCATTCTCGCTATGCCACAACAGCAAAAGCAAGACAAGTGTTAACAGTGAGCTTAACAGTGTAGGCATTTAGGCATAACTGTGCACATTTTTTGTTAGGAAATCAAGAGTGGTGCACGTTTAAGACATAGATACAGTATAACATTTTTTTCTAAAATAACATCAAGTTTGATCATGTACAAACATGTATTCCTGACCCTACAATGTTAAAACCACCATCTAGCCACCCCTGTGCCCCTCATGCTTCCATAAATATAGTCAAAATCTTACTGTATTCAAGCCAGTAGCTGTAAATCTGCATGCTGTTAGACTCAGAAAAACAAGCAGTGTGCTGACATCATCAGAAGTGGTAGCCTGGTCCAATCACAGTGCTTCCCCATTGGATTGACTGAGACTGACAATGAGGCAGATCAGGGGCAGAGCCAGCATGATTCAAACACAGCCCTGGCCAATCAGCATCTCCTCATAGAGATGAATTGAATCAATGAATCTCTATGAGGAAAGTTCAGTGTCTGCATGCAGAGGGAGGAGATACTGAATGTTTGGATGCATTTTAGGCAGCCATGACCCAGGAATGATCTCTAACAGCCATCTGAGGAGTGGCCAGTGAAGTTATCACTAGGCTGTAATGTAAACACTGCATTTTCTCTGAAAAGACAGTGTTTACAGCAAAAAGCCTGACAGTAATGATTCTACTCATCAGAACAAATCCAATAAGCTGTAGTTGTTCTGGTGACTATAGTGTCCCTTTAAGCTGCACATTTTTATAGGTAAACAGGATGATGCTATCAAATATGAGAAACAGAAATGATCATTATCTTTGCTTAAACGTCATGGACTCTGCTCACAAGGATGCTTAATAAAGGAAAACCGATTGATATACAGTAGTATGCTGGATAAGTTAAGGCAAGATAGAGTAACTATATTTGATAGTTATAGCATACATATGAGGGTAGAAACTCTTAGGTGTAGGTAGGTATAGCATAGATTTGTAGATAAATGCAAGTTGTGTAAAACCGTACACAAGAATTGGTATATAGAGGTTTCAGCAAGATAAAACTAGTTTAGCTTAAAGACCACTGGAGCTGAGCAGACCACTGTGATATTATATGTCTCTGTGTGAGATCAGGCGGAGAGATATGGTTGAGGAGGGCTCACTGGCTGTGTATTACGCTGTAGTACATCAGGTCTTAGGTGAATATTAAGCGTGAAGCTGCTGTCCCTTGTGAGATTCTTGTCAGGTTGGGCTGCTATCGACGCTTTTCATGTGTATAGAGGACAGTCTACATTGTCAAGAAACAGGTACCACAGCAGTTCAGTACAATATGCGTAATGGGGACTATCAGGTGTTTTCAAGGGTTACAGGTACTCATCTGTGTGTGGTTGACAGTCCCTTATCAGGCTTGGTATTCAGCGCTTGTGGGGAGTATTTTAAGTCCGCTTGGCAGATATGTGTTGCGGCACGGTTTCTTAGTTCCCTTTCAGCACCCACCAGGGGACGTCTGTACGGGCTGATGGTCCGGTGACTCTCACGGTCCCTCTCTCTCCCTGATAAATATAGTCGGTTGGTTTGTCGGTGGACACGCTGTGCGGCTCCCCGCCAGGTTCGGTGGTGGTACTGGAGCTCACAGGGACTCCGTGGTGCAGGAGCAGTTGGTGAAGTGCCATGTGTCGCCGCCATTTTGCAAGGTAGGCCTTGGGTCTTCCTGCGCCTTTGGCTCCTCATAGCCCAAGCTTTCCCCAGTGGCACTGGAATGAACCCCCCCTCCGGCCTAAAAGGGGGGGACACCGGCTAGCGACTTAAGAAGTCGGCGTGTGGCAGCTGGAAAGGAAGGTATGGTGGCAGCCGTCCACCTCGTTCCCTTCCTGAGTAGGCTGCAGCCCCCAAAGCCTTGTACGTCCTCCAGGGGGGCCGAGCCTCCCGATCTGAGGGTCTGCTACCTCTGCCACAGCCGTGTGGGTATCTCGTGGGTTTGTTTTGGGTCAAAGGCTTCTAAGTGTAGCCTAAGAGGCCAGATTTCTCCAGTGCCTTTCCTGCATGTGACCAGTCAGCATGGTGGTCTGGCCCCACCCCCCCTCATCCATTTTTGTTTTAGAATTTAATGGGACCCTATAGTCACCAAAACTACTTTAGGTTAATGAAGCGGTATGATCATTATTTGTGTATAGATCATGCCTCTGATGTTTTACTGCTCAATTCTCTGCCATTTCGGAGTTAAATCTATTTTGTTTCTGTTTATGCAGGCATAACCACACCTCCCCTGGCTGACACAACCTGCACACAAAAAAACAAAATGGTTTCATTTTCAATCAGATGTAACTTAATTTAAACATTTTTATCTCCTGCTCTATAAATTGAACTTTAAAGAGCATAACGGAGGCTCCTGCATGGTCTAGCAAGCTATTCACAGAGCAGTAGATAATAGATTCTAAATTAAACAGAAATTGCAATAAAGGAAGTGTAAGCATTAGATTAACCCTACAATTTCTAAATAAAACTGCACTATTTTACATTATAGGGTTAAAATTACAGGGACACACACTGCAGTGGTCTAGGTTGACCATAGTATTCCTTTAATGACACACAATTATTATAACATAAAAGACAAGTATTACTATATTTTATAGCCAAATTGCTTTGCCTAAAAGGTTTTTAATCAGAGCCAGAGTCTATATAACATTTATCACAGAAACACTAGATAAAATGTCAAGAATAATGCAAGCATTTATTTGATTCTTTTATTTTGTTTTTTTATGTTTTCCTATTTTTATTAAATGAACTTTGTTAATCTATATGACTTGTTGGCCTTATTGCCGGCAAATGATTAGCTGCGCTGTGTTTTTCATTTAAATAGAAAATCTCATGTTGCAAATACAAACATATATTTTCGAACTTTAGTGTTTTTAGTATACAGTTTAGATTAATGGCAACCCTTTCACCCCTTCACTTCCAAAATTGAGTATAAACGTTTTTACTTTTGCAGATTGAAATTTAGTCCATAAAGCCTCAGTCTAGCAATGATGACCATCCTTTTTCAAAGCAAGGAATGTGTATAACAGAATCCACTAGATCAGTGGTATCAAATCCGGTCCTCATGCTCCCTACCATTTCAGGATTTAGCGATTCCCCCGTTGTGTCTAAGGTGTTTGTGTTTTTTTTCTTCCTCTAAAAACTTTAGACACAACTGTGTAATACCGAAATCCAGAATTGTTGGGGCATGAGGGTTGGTTTATGAACCACTGCACTAGATACTCATTTAATGGCTGCAGATGTGTTGAATATGTCAGCTCATCTTCTCTTTCTGAACAATAAAGGAAGTTTCAATGGATGATACGATTCCTACAGTCTGGGGGGAGGCGCTCTACCATTTCACTGTTAGCATTACATTAGCATTCCACACAGTGATAAAGATTGCAATATTACTTTTGAATACCTTTTGTTTTAGAAATATATGAGTTAGCCATATTTAGTGTGTGGACATAAGGCTCAAATGCAGACATTTTTTTTACATTCGGTTGCCAATTTCCTTTATAGCCCCTGCAAACAACTAAAAAGCAGGCTATTGACCATTTTTATTTATCTATTTTTCTCACACCCACAGTGTCTGAGAAATAAAATAGCAATTTTGCTTAGATGCTTCCATTTCAGACTCTGTGTAAATTATTGCAATGTGAAGGATACTGTATACTGTCTAAAGCATTTTATTCCTGAAAAAGTTAGACTAGTAACATTTATTAAACAAAATATCCCTTTTCCCACCTTGAGGTCCCTCTTTCCCAAGAGTTCAAAAGTTATTTTATATGTATAGATCTACGAAGCTCGAGAGCTATAAAACTGGGTTTTATCCACTAGATACCACATCACTACATTAAGATTTAGAAACATTTGCAAACTCAGCTATAGTCACAATTTTTTGTAATGTATTTTTCAATGCAGAACAATTTGGTGTTTAGTGAATTAATTCCTGAGAATCCAGATAAAACCTACCATTCCATTCTGTGCTCTTTGGGAGGTACAAGTATGTGTGTTTGGATTAATGCTAAAATGTCAATATATTTATATTTTAGTTCTAGGGCTCTATTCCCAGTTCATTCAAAACAGAAATTAATTACAAGATAGAAACACAGAAATTATAGTATATTGCTTCAATTTATTTACCACTTTACTTACACACATTTTAATTATTTTAATATTTTCCAGACACAGATCCCAACAGTCTGAGTTGTGATAATCTTTCCGGTGGAACAAGTTACTACAGCTGTGTCAGCCAGATTACTATAGGTAAGTGTTATTAAAATTCATATTACACATGTGCGCTGAAAGGAATAGGGAGAGCCAAACGCTGTGATGGCCAATCAGCATCTCCTCCTCAGAGATGCATTGAATCAGTGCATTTCTATAAGGAATATTCAGCGTCTCCATGCAGAGTTTGGAGACGCTGAACTTCAGTGCTGCACATTGTGCAGCACTGACCCAGGTAGCACTTCTACTAGTTATCTGAGTTACTTTCACTGGAGGTGTCCCTAGGGAGCAAAGTAAATACTGCTTTTTCTCTGAAAAGGCAATATTTACACCAAATTGCCTGCAGAGACAGGCTATAGACACCAGAACAATTACATTAAGCTGTAGCTGTTCTGATGACTATAGTGTACCTTTAACAAAGGGTAGCTCTGCCTTTTGTCAATTTTGTCAGGCGTAGGAAATTTACTAAGACAACGTAGTCTCTACTTTAAATTTGTATAACTTTTGACTGGGTTGGAATTTCAACTTGGTCAATGTGAGTATGTCATAAAAAGTTTTAGGTGATTTTCAATATTCAATACTTATTATTATTATTATTATTATTAATCCAAAGAAATTACCGTTTCTCTTTAATAATCTATAAGGAACATTAGAGAGAAAAGGGGATTTGCCGTACATGTTTTGAGAATTGTAGAGCCAGTGACAGATGGATTGAAATATATTATTAAAAAATAAATAAATAAATATATCAAACGAGTTGTAGTGGGGGAGAAAGTGTGGATGAAACCCCCTTCCACCCGAAGTAAGTGGATAGTTAATACATTGCTAAACACACATACACACACCAGTCAAGCCATAAGGCTTGCTTATCACACAGAAATCTCACTTTAACAGTGATCTCACTACTGCAAGGGAGTCTGGGTGAGCTCAACAAAGAACCACATTTTTACCTAATAATTACACTTTATACATGGATTCCTTGGAGTATGTGTCTGCTGTATACAACAGCTTTGAAACACAACTCAGGAAGAGGAGCAAAGCAAGTGACGCCAAGCCTCCATAGCAAGTCAGTAACCAACCTCATGCTGATGAGCTGCATTAACAACGAAAGGGCTGTCCACGAGTGGTTCATTGACTTTGCTCCTCTTCCTGAGTTGTGTTTCAAAGCTCTTCAATTGAAGAGGAGTGGACCAACATTCCACAGGCCACAATCAACAACCTGATCAACTCGCTATAGGAGATGTTTTGCACTGCGTGAGCCAAATGGTGGACACACCAGATACTGACAGGTTTTCGCACTTCCCCCCCCCCCCTTGCACCACCTCAAGACAGTAAAACTGCACATTTTAGAGTGGCCTTTTATTGTGGCCATAATAAAGAAAAAAAAGAGGGATGGAACAGCGCTATCCAAACTTATCACAACGGGGAGTGGGAGGCTACACACCTGAAAGGAAGGGTAACCCTCAAAACTCTTCAAAGGACTGGTGTCCACTTGAAGAAACCTTTTGTGGCAAAACGCGTTGTGTTTTAATCTAAATAAAACTATTTTTTCTGACTATTTTAAATACTTTTATATTTATCCTTATTTTTTTACCTGGCATATCCTAAACATCTGAAGCTTTTATACCATCCAAAGAATCCATGGTGGGGATCGTACCACCCAGGCACTTTACACAGAGCAGTTTGTCTGCTCTGTAAATTGTAAGTACATCTCTTATTTTATCCAGCACTTTTTTAATATAGAGAACACTATGGGCCTTCTCTTGTGTTTTTAGTTCATATAACCTGCACTGAAAATCTTGTGAGAGGAATATCCTACATGTGAGGAGTTTAAATACCACTGTATGCTGTTTTAACTCGAGCTGGTTATAGCTCCCATAAATGTGAGTTGGCATTTCTTAATCTCAGTGTTGTCTGTAGCCATACTCCTTTAAGTTACTGCACCATTGGTCCCCTCTGTGTGTTTTTTTCTCTTTCATATATGCTGATGAGAACTTGACCCAAGACGTCCTGAGAATTTTTGAAGAATATACCTGTGAATTAGAGACTTTAATTTGCCTGTTTCCCTGGTATTTTTTTTTCCTATTATCCATTTTGTTTATTTACTTTGTTCTTGGCGCACTCTGTAATTGTTGTTTCCTTTTATTGTGGCCAGCCTAAGGCACCTGTGCAGTAATCATGCTGTCTAATCACCATCTTGATATGTCACACCTGTGAGGTGGATGGATTATTTCGGCAAAGGAGAAGTGCTCACTAGCACAGATTTAGACAGATTTGTGAACGATATTTGAGAGAAATAGGCCTTTTGTGTACATAGAAAAAGTCTTAGATCTTTGAGTTCAGCTCATGAAAAATAGGGGCAAAAACATAAGTGTTGCGTTTATAATTTTGTTCAGTGTGTGTATGTATGTGTATATATATATATATATATATATATATATATATAAATTCTTTATTTTGCACATGAGAGGATAACATATTCAAACAAGCAAAATAGTACTGAGTAAAGGAAAAATTAAACTCATTGTAAACCAGCATAAGTAGCATGCCTTTGTAGCTCGGCAATTATCATAGGCCTGGGCTATATAGGTAACTAATATGGGGCTACTTTGCACCACAGACTATAGGTAACTAATATGGGGCTACTTTGCACCACAGACTGGATAACTTGAAAAACAAGTAAAAGTTAATGAACAGTGTTCGAGTACGTGGTTAGGAGATATAGTAACAAAAACCAGTAGAAGGGAAAAAGAAAAAGAATTTGCGTTGTCTGGTGGAAGCCACAGGTGAGTCTCTAACTGGGAACTCTGTATATCGGGGTGCTCCTACTCCATGAGACCTCTGGTCACTCTAGAGGCTGTGCTGCATGGGGTATGAACTCCTGGATTCTCGCTGGATCTGTGTGGGACACGCCCGTCTTCAAGACCCCTGTCATCCGTTCAATGCCTTGCGCTTACATGTATTACTCCAATGCCTTGTAGGTTCCTGTCTGATAGGTTGTGCCTAGCATGGTGAACAGAATGGAACGGGGTAGGCCCCATTGGTAAGGGGTGTCCTCGGCCTGCAGTGTTTGTAGGAGAGGTCGTAATGGCTGACGCCAGGCAAGAGTGATCCTTGTGAGGTCCAGGAATAACGATAGCATGGCGCCTTCAAAGGAGATCGGTGACTTCCCCCGTACAGCCGCCAAGAGTAGTGCTTTGTCCTGTAGGCACTAAAATCGAAGGATGAGATCAAGAGTGGTGGAAGGAGGTGCTTTCGCCGGCTTCGGTAGTTTGAACATGCCGTCTAGCTTTGACGTGTTTAGGTGGTAGGAAGGCCACCAAAAAACGCTGGATAAAGTGGGGTAGGAAACTGTGTCACCGGTACTCACCTGATCTTGAGATTTTATCACCTTTGGTGGTCCTCCATGGCTTCAATACTGTCATCAGTCCTTTGTTGCTGCTGCCGCAGTTCAGTCATTCACCTTTCCACCGCAGCCAGCCTCCAGTAGGGTTTACTTGATTGTGGTGCTTTAAACGGCCTTCTTAAAGTGTGCCAAGTCTCCTGCTATATTTGTGCGGAGCTCGCCAGCATTGCTTTTAGCTGAGCGGCAGTGACTGGTTCCCAGCCATCTGACACAAGAGGGTTAGATCTGGGCTTCATACCGAGTGAGGCCCCGAGTAAGGCCCCCTCTCCCAGATTGAACGATAGATCCTCGGTAAGTATCCTCCAGGTAAGTATTAATGTTAAAAAAATAGTTTCCATCAAAAATCCAATAGTTTAGGTAGCTTTCCACAGAGCTCTGGAAAAGTGAATGCAATCAGGTTTACAGCTTGGCTCCGCCCCCATTATTAAAGTATTTTAACAGTGAAAGTATCATGTGTCCTATTTAATGTGCAATTTATTTGTTCAAAAATCTCTTTTCTGGTTAGTGACTGAGATATATAGATATATTTATCTGTATTACCAAGCTTTGTCCTGTGTACCATTTCAATATTCATAACATGAATGTTTTGATGTGATCATATTCTATTTTTAACATCTCTCCATAACAGTGGTAAACCTAAAATGGCCAAAACAATGCATGTTATTTACACAATCTGTAGTGTGTCCTCTTTTTTCATTTTACAAAAAGTGCAGATTTCAATAGAAATTTGCACATTTTTAAATTATAGAGTTACTCCAACCGTTTTTTATTCTATACAGAATAATGCCCTTTTGGAATTATTTGTTAAATCCCGCCATACAAAAACATTTAAAAGCGTTCTAAAATAGGCATTTGATTAGCTTGATTACCAGGCGCTGCTAGGTGCGCAACCCATCTACATCACGGGAGCTGCGCTGAGGTCCAATTAATTAAACATAGTTGAGGGGTTAGGGAGCAGGTGGGCTTCACACAGTGTGGGAGGGAGGGAGCCTGCTGTTACATCTGTCGGCAGCGTGCAGTGCACTTTAGCTTTGAATGAAACAGATGCCTTACCTTGCTGGCTGAAAAAAGTCAGGTAAATATTATATTTTGTTTTCTCATATTTAACTGCTTCTTCTCTCTTATGCTTTCCACACCCACTCCAGGGGGACACTGATCTGACCAATCAGTGTCCTATCCCTAGGAACACTGGGAAGGTGCATAGGGCATGCCTGGCAGATTTACAATTGCACAGTTGGAAGATCTCTTCACCTTGCAATAGCCTGACAGGGAGAGAGAAAAATCTATTTAGTGTGATTCATGCAGAACAGGCTCCGGTGTCAGGTTTCTCTCTCCTGCTGCTGCACAAGGATGCGCTGTTTCCACTGGACAGGTCTGAAACTGAGATGGGTTTGTAATAGGGTGGGAGGTTGTGAGGTTGAAGAAACTCCTCTAGCTGAGAGGAGTGCCCAGTAATGCAAACTGACAAAGTTTATAGTAAATTTATAAACATTTATGACATACTCTTTAAAGTTTTTCTTGCTTTAGTTTGGTTTGTGTATTTGTCTAAATTTTCTTTGTAGCTGGTCTCAGTGCTCAGGCACTGAAGTTAGTGGTGTTGTAGAGACAGGCTTGGAAACTATGGTGAGGCCTAAAAGAAAGCAGTTGTTTTTGGGGAATTCCATCATAAGAGGTGTGGAGATCGACAATGGTGGTCTTGTGAGATGTCTTCCCAGAGCTACTGCTCACAGAGACAGGAGACGTATTTGTAAATATTGTTAAGCGAGCAAAGCAGGAAGGGGAATTGGATGTACTTGTCCATCTAGGGACAAATGACTTGGCTTGCAGTGAGGTTTCAGAGGGTAAGGAAGTTTTTAGTGTTTTTGCCAATGATATACGGCAGGTTGCTTCCACACTGACATTCTCTGAAGTTCTGCCTGTGCATAACACTCAGAACGACAGGTGGATACGTATTAGGGACTTTAACTTGTGGCTTGGTGAATGGTGTTGGGAGCAAGGATTTGGCTTTATTCCTCATGGTAGCTCTGTTTGGAATGGCAATAAACTGTACAAAAAAGATGGTTTGCATCTTTCTCAAAAGGGAACAAATGTTCTCAGTGAGCAGTTCAGAGGTTTTGCTAGGATGTATTTAAACTAGGAGGGGAGGGCAAAAGGGTGATAAAACATCAATCCAATTGCCCCCCAAAACAAGTAGAGAAGGTGCCTGTAGCATGTGTGTTAAAAAATGATAAGCTTAGAGTCATGTCTACAAATGCTCGCAATTTAGGGAATAAGATCC
Organism: Pelobates cultripes; assembly: GCA_933207985.1. Lineage (NCBI taxonomy): Eukaryota > Metazoa > Chordata > Amphibia > Anura > Pelobatidae > Pelobates > Pelobates cultripes. The sequence continues at coordinate 298,224,347 of OW240914.1, forward strand.
ATGAACTTGTGGCAATAATGGCAACTGATAATGTAGATTTAGTCACTGTTACTGAGACATGGTATAATGAGAAAAATGACTGGGACATAGCAATACCAGGCTACTCTTTATATAGAAAAGACAGGGAAGGCAAGAAAGGGGGAGGGCCCTGTATGTGAAAGATAGCATAAAAGAGTCCGTTTGGGTTACGTTAGAATTTGGTAATCACACAGTAACTTGTGTAGGTGTGATTTATAGGCCCCCAGGACAAATAGAGGAGTTAGATAATCTACTAGTTAAGGAAATAGCTAAAATGACAATGAAGGGGGAAGTTATCATCATGGGTGACTTTAATCTTCCTGATGTGAATTGGAAAGCAAAAATAGCTGCTTTTGCCAGGAGCACCCATATTCTAAACTCCCTGCTGGGATTGTCTCTAAAACAAGTCGTTGAGGAGCCAACTCGTAAAGAGGCCATAGTAGATTTAGTGTTAACAAATGGAGATTTGGTATCAGATATTACTGTAGGTGAAAGTTTAGGATCCAGTGATCATCAGTCAGTGTGGTTTAATATAAGAACAGTGACTGAGACACACCACACAAAAACAACAGTTTTAGACTTTAAAAAAACAGACTTTTCTAAAATTAGAATATGTGTAAAGGAGACATTATCAGACTGAAGCAATTTAAATGGAGTCCAAGAGGGATGTGATTATTTAAAAGTTGCACTGCTAAAGGCAACAGAAAATTGCATTAGGCTTGTCAGTAAAAGCAAAAAATTCAAGAAATCACTGTGGTATTCTGCAGATGTGGCCAAAATAGTAAAAAAAACTAAAAGTTAGCATTTAGTAATTATAAAAAACCCAGAGTGAGGAAGACAGAATGAACTATAAGATTAGGCAGAAAGAGGCTAAGCAAGTTATAAGAGCTTCCAAATCCATATCCTTGAATATTCTGTTTTTGCAAGTATGCATCTAGTAGCTGTTTGAACATCTGTATGGACTCTGATAAAACCACTTCTTCAGGCAGAGAATTCCACATCCTGATTGTTCTTACAGTAAAAAAAAAAACCATTCCTTTGCCTTAGACGAAATCTTCTTTCTTCCAGTCTAAACGCATGGCCTCTTGTCCTATGTAAAGTCCGGTTTGTGAATAGATTTCCACACAATGGTTTGTATTGGCCCCGAATATATTTGTATAATGTTATCATATCCCCTCTCAGGCGATGTTTTTCTAAACTAAATAGGTTTCAATTTGTTAACCTTTCTTCATAGCTGATCTGTTCCATTCCTTTTATTAATTTTGTAACCTGCCTCTGCACTTTTTCTAGTGCCATATTATCCTTCTTTAGAACAGGTGCCCAAAATTGCACAGCATATTTAATATGTGGTCTTACCAGTGATTTATAAAGAGGCAAAATTATATTCTCGTCCCGTGAATGAATGCCCTTTTTCATGCATGACAATACCTTACTGGCCTTGGCCACTGCTGATTGACATTGCACATTGTTGCATAGTTTGTTGTCTATAACAAGAAGAAACTCAGTTAAAAAAAAAAGGGGACAAAACCTTTTTTTAGATACATAAATAAGAAAAGAAAAGTAAAACAAGGATTAGCTAGATTAAAAACAAAAGAAGGAAGGTATGTAGAAGAGGATAAAGGTCTAGCTGACTGCCTCAATTAATATTTTTGTTCAGTATTTACAAATGAAAATGACGGAAAAGGACCTCAGTTAGGAAAAAGGACAAATGAGTCATTTATTACATGTGAGTTTACAGAGGAAGAGGTTCTATTTCAACTGTCAAAAGTAAAGACAAATAAGTCAATGAGACCTGATGGAATACACCCAAAGTTATTAAAAGAGCTTAGTGGTGTACTAGCAAAACCATTAACAGATTTATTTAACCAATCATTGTTAACAGGAGTAGTCCCAGAAGATTGAAAGTTAGCGAATGTTGTGCCCATTTACAAGAAAGGTAATAGGGAGGAGTCGGGCAACTATAGGCCAGTAAGCCTTACTTCAGTAGTGGGGAAAGTGATGGAAACCATGTTAAAGGATAGGATTGATGAACATCTAAAAACACATGGATTTCAAGACCAGAGACAACATGGGTTTACTTCAGGGAGATCATACCAAACTAATCTTATTGATTTTTTTGATTGGGTAACTAAAATTATAGATCAGGGTGGTGCAGTAGACATTGCTTACCTAGATTTCAGTAAGGCTTTTGACACTGTTGCACATAGAAGGCTTATCAATAAATTGCAATCTTTAAGTTTGGATTCCAATATTGTTGAATGGGTAAGGCAGTGGCTGAGTGACAGGCAACAGAGGGTTGTAGTTAATGTAATATATTCGAAGCTTGGCTTGTCACCAGTGGGGTACCTCAGGGATCTGTACTTGGACCCATTCTCTTTAATATTTTTATTAGTGATATTGCAGAAGGTCTTGATGGTAAGGTATGTCTTTTTGCTGATGATACTAAGATATGTAACAGGGTTGATGTTCCAGGATGGATAAGCCAAATGGCAAATGATTTAGGTAAACTAGAAAAATGGTCAGAGTTGTGGCAACTGACACTTAATGTGGATAAGTGCAAGATAATGCATGTTGGATGTAAAATCCCAAGGGCAGGGTACAGAATATTTGATGGAGTCCTAACCGCAACATCTGAGGAAAGGGATTTAGGGGTGATTATTTCTGATGACTTAAAGGTAGGCAGACAATGTAATAGAGCAGCAGGAAATGCTAGCAGAATGCTTGGTTGTATAGGGAGAGGTATTAGCAGTAGAAAGAGGGAAGTGCTCATGCCATTGTACAGAACACTGGTGAGACCTCACTTGGAGTATTGTACACAGTACTGGAGACCGTATCTTCAGAAGGATATTGATACCTTAGAGAGAGTTCAGAGAAGGTCTACTAAACTGGTTCATGGATTGCAGGATAAAACTTACCTGGAAAGGTTAAAGGATCTTAACATGTATAGCTTGGAGGAAAGACGAGACAGGGGGGATATGATAGAAACATTTAAATATATAAAGGGAATCAACACAGTAAAGGAGGAGACCATATTTAACCCCATAAGGACACATGACGGAAATATTCCATCATGATTTCCTTTTATTTCAGAAATTATGTCCCTAAGGGGTTAAAAGAAGAAAAGCTACCACAACAAGCAGACATAGTCTTAAATTAGGGGGCAAAGGTTTAAAAAATAATATCAGGAAGTATTACTTTACTGAGAGGGTAGTGGATGCATGGAATAGCCTTCCAGCTGAAGTGGTAGAGGTAAGCACAGTAAAGGAGTTTAAGCATGCGTGTGATAGGCATAAGGCTATCCTAACTATAAGATAAGGCTAGAGACTAATGAAAGTCTTTAGAAAATTGGGCAGACTAGATGGGCTGAATGGTTCTTATCTGCCGTCACATTCTATGTTTCTATGTAAAATAATTGCCAAGTGATACAAGTCCCTTTAATAGCTTAAGCAAGAACAAAACGGTATAAACTTTGTTTGAAAAATAATTTATTTACAACAAACTATATAAAACCCCTAAAAATATTGTCCCAATGCTTTGTTCTCTCTTTATTTTGCAGGTTTTGAGGTTAATGGGCCAGTTGCGATTGGAATATCACATTGGAAGCCGCCCTGTGTCCATAATGAGACATACCTCCCATTTGACCAAACCCAGCACAATCCCAGCATTCCCGCACCTCTGTTATCATGTTCGTTTATGACACAGATGGATTTATCAGCATCTTTATCTTGTCCAACATCCCTTTCAATAATTCCAGCACTTACACCCAGCAGCAGCGAGGAAACGATAAGTCAGGACTCAGAACTTAATCAGGGTAAGAGTTTTTCTACCATGCAAGTGAAGTGTCTGCTGATAATATACACTACACAAACGTTAAGGGACACTTTGGGCACCAGTAACACTTTAATAATAGTAATAATAATAATGATACGTTTCAGCAATTTTGACCTAAAAAAATGTGCTGTACTTTTTGCATAACAAGGTTGGAGTTGTTTTTCCAAAATGTTTTCCACATCTTGCATTCTGTTGCTGTATGTGTCTGTGTAATGTCACAGTTCTGTTTCTGTTCATCCTAAGAAGCATGCAATTTCCCCGCCATATCTGTAAAGTGAGATTATTTTTTATTTTTTTTTAATTCGAACACTCCAAGCACAATAACAACGTCACTGGAACAGTTTAACACCAAAGTCTCAGTTCCAGCACTGTTTATCTTTGCCCCTGTTCTTCCCCTTCTCTGAATTTCTTCAAACAGGAAGCCTTGGACAGCCATGGACAGGCGTGCTGCTGACTGGCTTAGAGCGTCAGCTGATGTTGTAAGCCAATCAGTAGCTCCCCATTTATATAAAAAAAAAGGCTTGAAGAAAAATATGTATGTTTCTCAAGCAGTTTTGTGAATAGGAAGCTACTGTTTGGCTTAGAGCATTAGCCGACGATGCCTATGTCTGTGACTTTCCGACGATGCCCCTGTCTGTGCACCTTCGTCAGTGTAGTCAAAAATCCTTGCACCAGTCCTGGGTACAGCGTGCTTCCGTGACCTGGCCCCTCTCTCAACGTAATGCCATAGTAGATGTAAGATAGATTGGATCAAGCCTCAAGAGAGGACACAATACCAATAATATTACCCACAAATGAGTAGATATTCAACAAAAGCTCAAAATCAAAAATGATAATAATAATCCTGAAAAAAAAAAAATAATAGTAAGGGATAAAAAGTGATTACGTTATTAAATCACAATTGGGAATAGCAGACATGACTAAGTGAAACATAAGTGAGTTAAGTGAAAGAAGTGAAAAATATCTATAGTGTAACATCTATTGTAGATGTTACACTTCGGTGTTAGCAATATCAATTGCATTCAAAGTTGGATGACAATCGCTTGCTGAGCACATGAGCAGACATGCTTAGACAATGAATGCCATGCAAAGTTGCCTGTTTATTTGTAATCTTTACTGTCCTCTTAAAGATCCAGATAAAAATGAGATGGGCAAAAGTAGACTGCCATCTATTTTTGAACTACAAGTCCCATGATGCTTTGCCTGCCTTTAGAGATAAAGTTGGTATCTTGTAAATCGAGAGATGTACCTTTTGGCCATCCTTATATACCGTATTTGGAGATTTGCAATCTTACTTCTGAGTGCTGATCACGGGAGCAGCGTGCCGGTATTACGAACTGGTGGATTATATACTACACTGATACAAGCCTGCTCCTCACACTGCATGAGCACATGACTCATAGCATGGCTTTATTATGATGGCGAGATATATTTTAAGACACTATGATGATTTATAAGTGGTATCTACTAGGAAGGTAGATTGGTCAATTTCAAAGCAAAAACAAGTTGAATTGTTGATCGTTTCGCGATTTAGGGATTGTTATTTAACAGTCATTTGCTATAATTTACTTTCCTTATAATTCTAGAGTGACCTTCTGCCATTTGTTTGTGATCTATATTCACTGTTACCATAGAAATAATAGCTTTATGCCACTCTTTCATTTTACTTTCTGTGTGCTAAAAATGAAGCAATAATAGCTGTTTTTCCTTTATGTCCATACCTCTAAACATATCAAATGAATAAAAAAAGGGACTTTTTAATTTTACGGGTGTGAGTGGGGGTGTGACCAGGGGCGGGGCTGGCCTGAGAAATTTTAGATGACTTACTAATTACAATTTATGCAACTAAAATGTAATTTATAAAAAGAAGAATGTATCTTATTTACACTGATTGCTAAACACATTTATTGTAGGTTAAAGATGGACCTCCAAAAAAGAGGAGCATTAGGATAGAAAAGAGGGACACTAGGATTTGGGTCTAAAATAGGGACACTTTGGAGGTGTTGTTCTATTAATTAATTTATTTATTTATAATACGTGCATTGTAGGTACCTGACTGTAAACAAGCTAATCCATGCCATTTTGTATGGTATCACAGGTAGGGCTGGCCAAATAATTCATGGATACCTAGACAAACGATCAAATTGACACCTACCTGCACTTCCTATTAGAGATGCTACTTACTACCAGTACATTGAAGCATACTTACTATTACAGCATATAAAACATGTCTCATATATTGTATTATAGCCAATACGAGCATAGAGATAATAAACTTCACCCAAAGTATGCCAAATCTCCTTTTTCCTTTCAACTCACTTTGCAGGCGCTTTTATTGAAACTAAATATGTATTTAAAGACTAGTCAGGCATCAGCAAACTTCAGCACTCCAGATGTTTTGGACTACACCTCCCATGATTCTTTACCAGCATTATGGGTGTATTTTATGTACAAATAAGATATAAACTGACAAGTAAAAAACGGGGAAGAAATTAAGAGAAAGAGAGAGGACAAACGGAGAAGGACCTATCAGCCAGATAGATAGTGCTGTTATATAAAAGCTGCAACGTTCCATCATATAGATTAACCAAATTCACAAAATTGCAGTGAAGGTCAGGGACAGATTGTTCACATAATTTATCCATCAGCATTAGTAAGGTAGTGCAAGTGCAGTGAGTCAGTCGTAAGAGGTTCAATTTAGAGTTAGAAGTTGGTAGTTAATATTGAGCAGATCCACTTTTGGATCAGGTTCAAGTTGTTATACACTCAAAAAAATAAAGGGAACACAAAAATAACACATCCTAGATCTGAATGAATTAAATATTCTTCTGAAATACTTTGTTCTTTACATAGCTGAATGTGCTGACAACAAAATCACACAAAAATGAAAAAATGGAATTCAAATTTTTCAACCCATAGAGGTCTGGATTTGGAGTCACACTCAAAATTAAAGTGGAAAAAGACATTACAGGCTGATCCAACTTTGATGTAATGTCCTTAAAACAAGTTAAAATGAGGCTCAGTAGTGTGTGTGGCCTCCACGTGCCTGTATGACCTCCCTACAACGCCTGTGCATGCTCCTGATGAGGTGGCGGATGGTCTCCTGAGGGATCTTCTCCCAGACCTGGACTAAAGCATCTGCCGACTCCTGGACAGTCTGTGGTGCAACGTGACGTTGGTGGATGGAGCGAGACATGATGTCCCAGATGTGCTCAATTGGATTCAGGTCTGGGGAACGGGCGGGCCAGTCCATAGCATCAATGCCTTTGTCTTGCAGGAACTGCAGCCACATGAGGTCTAGCATTGTCTTGCATTAGGAGGAACCCAGGGCCAACCGCACCAGCATATGGTCTCACAAGGGGTCTGAGGATCTCATCTCGGTACCTAATGGCAGTTAGGCTACCTCTGGCGAGCACATGGAGCGCTGTGCGGCCCCCCAAAGAAATGCCACCCCACACCATTACTGACCCACTGCCAAACCGGTCATGCTGGAGGATGTTGCAGGCAGCAGAACATTCTCCACGGCATCTCCAGACTCTGTCACATCTGTCACATGTGCTCAGTGTAAATCTGCTTTCATCTGTGAAGAGCACAGGGCGCCAGTGGCGAATTTGCCAATCTTGCTGTTCTCTGGCAAATGCCAAACGTCCTGCACGATGTTGGGCTGTAAGCACAACCCCTACCTGTGGACGTCGGGCCCTCATACCACCCTCATGGAGTCTGTTTCTGACCGTTTGAGCAGACACATGCACATTTGTTGCCTGCTGGAGGTCATTTTGCAGGGCTCTGGCAGTGCTCCTCCTGTTCCTCCTTGCACAAAGGCGGAGGTAGCGGTCCTGCTGCTGGGTTGTTGCCCTCCTACGGCCTCCTCCACATCTCCTGATGTACTGGCCTGTCTCTTGGTAGCGCCTCCATGCTCTGGACACTACGCTGACAGACACAGCAAACCTTCTTGCCACAGCTCGCATTGATGTGACATCCTGGATGAGCTGCACTACCTGAGCCACTTGTGTGGGTTGTAGACTCCGTCTCATGATACCACTAGAGTGAAAGCACCGCCAGCATTCAAAAGTGACCAAAACATCAACCAGGAAGCATAGGAACTGAGAAGTGGTCTGTAGTCACCACCTGCAGAACCACTCCTTTATTGGGGGTGTCTTGCGAATTGCCTATAATTCCACCTGTTGTCTATCCCATTTACACAACAGCATGTGAAATTGATTGTCACTCAGTGTTGCTTCCTAAGTGGGCAGTTTGATTTTACAGAAGTGTGATTGACTTGGAGTTACATTGTGTTTTTTAAGTGTTCCCTTTATTTTTTTTGAGCAGTGTAAAAGTCAGTTCACATAAACCTTTAAAATTTTCTTGTCATCGTGGTGCAATTTGTGGGTATGTCAATTACATCTGGAAATAGATGCCACTCTTGATACATCCTTGAAGGCTTAAGTAGCCCAGATATTGCTGAGTAAATATGTTAACGGTTATAGGTATTCAAATACTACTAAAATAAAATGCTGTAATCGTTTTCCTTACTTTTAGTGAGTGCTGTGGTTTGACATGAATTTCTCAATGCTTTGTTCCAACCTTTCACCGAACGAGATGAACCAATGTCTTTGTTCCAAGAAAACAAGTGTAAAGAGGGAAATTGTTTGATAACCAATTAATGTATACACAGAAAGTCAAAATAAATTTTAAATGGGAGTTTCAAACAGATTTAAACATGGTTAGGGATTTAGCACAGGTAGTAAAGGAGCACTGTGTAGCAAAATGTAAGTCTATGCCTAATGCTTTAGCTGTAGGTGGCAGACAAGTTCTCTGGATGGAATGTCAAAGTCTATCTGCAATTTTGCCAAAAGGAGGACTAATGAACCTGCCAAAAGTCAATGAACTGTGATTACAGGGTGAGATTAATCAAAGTGTTCTGATCAAAAAAGTGCTGCAAAAATGGCGATTGCCCCACAAAATAACATAGACCACCTTTTAAAATAGAACAATTGGATATTGCTTAAAGGACCACTATAGTGCCAGAGGGTCCCGCCGGGCTCTGGGGAGAAGAAGGGGTTAAAATCTTACCTTTCTCCAGCGCCGGGCGGGGAGCTTTCCTCCTCCTCTCCTTCTTCCTAGCGACGTCATCGGCTGAATGCGCATACACGGCAGGAGCCGCGCGCGCATTCAGCCAGTTCATAGGAAAGCATTTACATTTTCACAGTGAGAAGCACGCAAGCGCCTCTAGCGGCTTTCAATGAGACAGCCACTAGAGGCTTTAGAGGCTGGATTAACCCTCAGTGTAAACATAGCAGTTTCTGCTATGTTTATAAAAAAAAAGGGTTAACCCTAGCTGGACCAGGCACCCAGACCACTTCATTAAGCTGAAGTGGTCTGGGTACCTAAAGTGGTCCTTTAACCTTTAACAATCTATGCATCATTATGTTTAAATGTTCTACAGCAAGGGCAGAGGAGTTGTAAACCACAGCATAGCATACATGGAAGTACAATATGCAGGAGATACAAAAATCTTTTCCAAATGGCCTTCCTTAGTTTTGGAAGTAATAGAATTTTGCATTTGTTTTAAAAGTCAAAATCTCTTTCTTTAATAAGTGTTTATGAAGAAATTGGATTGCAGAGGGAAGTGTCCTAGACCTAGAAGATATAGTGGGTTAGAAAATGTGTCTATTTTAAATGCATATGTGCTACCCTTCCAGGATATATTATATGTCACTAACTTTTTAAGTGTTTTCAGTATTTAGCGTATCAGCAATTTGATGGCCAATTAGCCCAGTAAAGGGCTTTTGAGTTAGAAGTGACATTAATACCAAAGTCTTTAATGTGAAATAAACACCATTTAAAGGGATAATCCCTTTGAAGGGAAATCTACTCAGCGAACAGAAGGAGCGCTTTACATTTAGAGTAATTATACCTGACAGGGTAGAAATGTGAGTGTGATTGTCATTCCCTAGGTCAACGGAGGGACATTGTAACAGGAGAACCAAGGGGACAGCCCTGATGTGTACCTCTTTGCATAGAAAATGAGTTAGACCTATATTTTGTAATGAAGACAGTGACAGGTATTGTCAATGTCAATGGCACAAGTCAGTGGCACAAGTAACAGAACCCTCAAAGCTTAGCTAGAAGGGGTCCACAAAAACCTCAATAAACCAGGGATAAAAGCAATATGGGTATATGCTTATAATGGCACAAATAAATCAAGGGGAATAGTTCTGCTGATATCATTAGGAGTTCCACACCCACATGATTTGAATTAACTATGGTCATAGAAGAGGATTAAATATTGTAATTAATACCACAATTTATTAATTAAAGCTATAAATGTCTGAAATATATTTGGCGTAGGATCTACATCAGCCTGAATCACATGGAACAGGCGTGTAAAATGTGGCAACCGTCATTACTAAAACTCCCTTAAATATAAGCCGTGTAGTCAATCTGAATTTGGGGTTTTTAATTTCCCTATTTTTAGATTTTATAGATATTACAGTAATCGCTCTCTCGCAGTTCAACATCTAACAGCTGCATTTTGAATCACTAGAGAGCATTGGACTGCAAGGAAGCCATTACTGAGGTCTGCACCTGCCAGAGTTTTTAACCTCACTCTGCAAACTGTTATCCTGTCCACCATGGCCGCACAGCCGCTTGCCCACAGACTGTCTGCCCAGCCACTGCTCAGTGGCTCCTAGGGCACATGTCATACTTGTCATGCTCTAGGTACACCACTGTTACACACACACAAATACGTTCACCTACAAACACACACATTCTGCTACCCACACAGATGCACACACTTTATTACTTATGCTGCTACCTACACTGCTGTACAAGCGCACATACACACTACTCAATCACACACGTAGAAATACACCCAAAGACATGCATTTACACACACACACATTACACTTGGACACACACAAATATTCACTCACTCTATATGTGTCTATGTATACACAACAATTTCGATCATATTTACAATGTCAAATTTTTTTAGTTTGAAAGAGAGGGAATTGGGGTCCTCGAGAAGTTTGTGCCTGCAGGCACTCGTGATGAAAATCTGGCCGTGGGTCTGGGCAGCGTCAACGTGCAGTTTATGTTACCCCTGCAATGTAATGCACTGCCGTTATGTAGAATTCACAATGTTTTCATTGCACAATTAACACACCTCGAGTGGCTGTCTATCTGACAGCCACTAGAAGCGCTTCCCTTGCCATAACAGAGTTAAACATATTTATTCAAGCAAATGTTTCTCATGGAGTGATCGCCACAGTATGTAGTTTTGTCGTGCATGCGCACTAGCCTCCCAATGCATCCCTGGGGAGAAGCATTGGATTGGCTGGGATCATCATGATTGATGATCTTAGCTGAGGAGGTGGGTTGGCCACAGCGAGACCTTTCAAAACCCTCACGGATGTTGGCAGGGGACAGTTTAATAGGTAGAATAAAACTATAGCGTTAGGAATACTAAACGCTAATGCTAAAAGATTCATAAATATTATCTACACTGTAAACTCCCGTAGTAAATAGAGCATTGCATTGTTTATAGCATAGTGTTTGGTGTATGTGTCATATTATTCATAGGTAGTAAAGCTGCAAGAAACACACACTGTAAAATAATAAAAAAAAATAACAGTACTCTCATTGCTAGTACTACTACTGGCTGTAACTGCTGCATAATTGGCTTAATACAGAAACAAGGAGCATCTCCAATGAACCATGACTTTCCCTTCTATTTTATAAATTATTGCTTTCTCTGCAGTCTTCTGGGGGCAGACTACTTAGTCTCCTTAAATGATCTCCATTGGTTATATACCAATGGATACGGCAGGACAACCTGTTCTGCCATTTTAAACAACTGACCTTGGCCCATAGTGCTGAACAGGCATTTACACACTCCAGAAAAGGTACATTATTAATGAATGTCAGTGTTTGCTATTAAAGGAAAGGGTCATGTTGGAAATTAGAGAATTTTCAGGTCCAGGAAAGAAAAACAAAAATACAATATTTCTCCAAATGTATTTATTAGATAGAATTTTCAACAAGTGGTTTATTCACTATATAGGGAATTTCCGTGAATTAAAAACCATATTGGAATATGTAGCCCGATTGGAAAAATTATCCAATTCATAATTTTATCCTAAATATTTTCCACCCGGTTTTTCGATCTCCAACAATTCAGTGTTTAGGGATTAAATCCTTTTGGCATCACAAATGCCTTTTTAAAAGTTATCCTTATGGTCCCTATCATTGAAATCGGTTTAGTTACAAAAAATAAATTTTAAAACAACTTCCGATTAAGGCTAAAATAGACCATCAGCACTACAATTCGCAGTTCAGCGAATAAACCTCTATAACTTTACAGAGATTTGTACTTGCAAGAAAAGTGTGAAAAAAGATATCACTCTTTAATATAATGTTTTCTCATTTATGTATATCTTTCAGGTTTACAGCAAATTAGGTTCACATTTTATTTCAGCTTAATAGTACATTTGGTAGCATTTATGTACACAAACATCTTTGCACGATAGACATGAAACTACAAGATTACGTTCTTTAAATAAACCACTAGAGGGCCATACATTCTAAAGTAACCTGTCAAGCTATACACATGTTTTTCTTCAAAACGTTCAGTAATATAATTTTAGTTTCCGTGTGAGATAAAACACACATTAGGTATTTTTTGTGAATTAACTAAACTGCAAATTCCATTTACCATCTGGAAACACGTTCTTGTTTCTATTTTATTTTATTTTTTAGACGATAGCCTAAGTTTAAAAAAGACGTGTGGGGTTAATTCTTTTTCTGCCTTTAAAAAACAAACAAAAAACAGTTCTTAATTCTGTATTGGATATTATTATTTACTTCTTCCCCCCTCCCCCTCCCAACCTATAAAATGTCAAATAAAATTAAGCTATAAATATGTAAAAACCAGCGCTCTTAACTCCAAGTCTGACGCCCCGGAAGCTGTCTTCAGTTCCAATAAAATGCTTCTCTCGCAGGGAGGGCTTAAATAAAGGAGAGAGACGTGAGATATATACTTGACCCTTGCAGGTGCTGCCTACAAGGGTATAAACTCATTACCTCTATCGCGAGCGTACCATACACACTGATGGCAGATGTAATTTTTGCACAAAACTGACATTAGGCAGTTTGGAACAGAGTTCTGGGCTGCCTAAGTTATGTGTGCAGGGGTGTAACTAGCTCCCAGCACCTTTTTAAACAAAAACTCTGTGCGTACAGACTAATAGCACCATGACCACTTCTAAAATCAGAAGTGATCATGGTGGTTGTTGTAACCTTTTAACTTCATCTTTTTGGTTAAATGTCATCCTTATGAGGAGCCTGTTTTTTATGTTTTGTTTTTTTAGAGAACAGTTAGTCTATATAACAGATCTGTCATGTATCCGTATATATAAAAAATGTTTTTAAATAGTTTAAACGTCCTACGAATAGAGCACAAGAAGAACTGTCACTCACTTCCCCTACCTCGCCATTCCCGTCAAGTCTTAACAGCCATGTGTGACAAGTGTTACATCAAGATTATTCATTCTCATACACAATCCTTATTATTTGTAATCTCAGAACTCTTATAGGACAGACATAGTTCAATTCTGACTATTAATTAATGTGCTTGCCCCTCAACTGCTGAATATACAATGGACTGGTCGGGGTGGAATGTAAAACTGTCTTTTGTGGATGATTTAAAGACACGGCTGACACTGGTTTGATCATTTTGTTTATTCACTGCATATTCTAAGGCATGGGTATATGATTACCATAAGTATTCAATACACGTAGAGGTCATTGATAAATAATATATGGCTGTTATAAATAGGAGAATATAACAATGGTTATGCTAAAACACCATTCTGAACCTTTTTTTAAAGTCTTGGGAACGAGTATCCCTTTTAGCCATTCTGGTAGCGACACCTTATCAGGTAAGTTTTTTAAGGGGTCTCTGACTGATCTATTGTAACTGAGTCCATGACTTTGGTATTGGCTTATTTATCACTTGCCAGCTGGTATTGCTTCAGCTGAGGAGAGAGAGCAATGTAAAGAAAAATGTGACAGTCCATCATTTAGATCCTGGACCTATCATCATCTTAATGATGATGCAAGTTTCTGTGATATTTAAGACTTTATACTATTTCCAGACTGAGAAAGATACTCTACCTACAGTCTCTCTGGCCACCTACAGCCTGCGCCCCACTGGTGGTATGGCTAAGGCAGAGGTTACAAATTTCCTTCTAACTATAACAACTCATAGCAGCAATGGGTGCTGTTGAGAGGCTGTAAGTGGTCAGCTGACACTCTTAGCCAATCACAGTCATTTCCTGATTAGCCCAAGCAGTGGTGCTGTGGACTCATATTTTTCTCAATTTGAAAATTTTATAAAATTTTCCAAAATAAGGGATGGCTACAGAAGAGAAGAAGGGGAGGGGGGAGGAAGGGGTAAATGGTACCATTACATAGCACTTATATGACACAGGTTCAGCATTTCAACCATACAACGGATAAAGACAGGTTCTAAGGCAGTGTATCATACAAGCCAGTACAATGCAATATAGGGAGAGCCATCTACCAGTTATGTAAGAAATTTAAAGAATAACCTACAAAATGCTGTGTAGCAGAACATGTATAACATAATGTGTGGTAGTCGTTCCCCACATGAAAATCACATAATTATACTTAGCGTAAAGTGTGGACTTATATTTTGCATTACAACATTAAAAATGGTTGAATGCTGAATGAAAGAACAACACCAGAGGACTCCAGAAACTATAACCACTTCAATGAGATTAAGCAGATGCAGTACCTACAATGTCCCTTTAAAACACATAGAGCAAGGTCCCTGTGAGTAGCTAAAAAAATGTTTTTTAATATGTCAAATTCATATGTGCCTTTCCTAGTAGTAGAAGCCTAACATGCAGCAAAGTTCAGCCCCCATGTGCATTGTGATATAAAACATGGCCATGGATGCACTCAGGATTGTAAGACATTGTGACGGGTCGCCTGGCACCCCGACCGGGTACCTCCGTCAATCGATGCTCCTAGTGCTCACCGAGGGCTCCAAGCACTCCACCAGACACCATAAGCACTGTAGACTCCACGAACCCCCGCAGCTTGGTTGGGGTCTAGCCATCCTCCACCCACCCTCGACACAAGATCAGGATCCAGCTCCCAGTGGGCAGACCTCTCCTAGACCAGAGAGCATAGCAGGAACAGCTCTTAGAAGAGCTAGTGATCATACTCAGGGGAGTATAGTGATTATAGCAATCCCCGGAGTGTAGTTATCCAATCCCCCAAACATGAGCCAAGACTTCATGAATGGGTAAAGCATCTCGTTTAATGGGAGCCACAGCTTGCCTTTTATGTAAGTCCCCATGCAAGGGAACACCCATGAGGACCTTGTGGGGGACAGGCTGACAATTGTTACAAACCAATCAGAAGAGTAATTAAATGTACGACACTCCCACAACAAACATACAATCCCTCCCCTCTGCCTGTGAGATAATTGGATCAGATACTGTATTAACCCAGTTATCTCCAGGCAGACAAAACACATAGTTTACAAAACCCCAAAAGTACCCCAAAACACAACATATCCACATAAATAGCCCCACAATATCCCCTGATAGCCCTGATCTGGGTGAACAACATATCCAAAAATCACCCAGATCAGAGCAGGGGTTCAGGAAATTCCTGGAAGTCTTATTTTTGACCCACCATGCACATGCTCCCATGCCCAAAACAGTTCCAGAGAATTAGGGCTAACGATCGGTCTCCCTGTCTGGAGTACAAAAGTACATACTTCACATAAACAGAGCCTTTTAAAGTGCATTGGCAAGGTATATTGCAGGGCCCATAGTCCTGAGGCAATAGGCTGGCCAGCAGGCCCCTTCAAGAACCCTTGCTGACGTTCAGTTTGTCACAGGGCCATAATCACAGGGTAGGAGGCTGGCAAACAGGCCCCTCCAAAAGCCAGTGACGAGGTTACTTTCGTCACAGACGTCTTCTGCGTGAAACACGTTCAGAGACATGCAAGCAGCTGCACGTTATTGAAGTTGTATGGGATATCTAGCACTGTTTCCAAGAAGAGGACGTTGGAGCGGTAGTTAGGCAGTACAGACATAGCTTCCTTGTTCATACCTTGTCTTTTGTACAGTACCACTTTGCATGGATCATCGTCACCTCTTGCCTTTTATGTGTACCACCACATTGCGTCCAATTATATCCTCCTACCTTGTCAAAATGTATTCACACTTCTTGTTTTCCTTCCCAGCAATCCCTCCACTTGTGTAGCGGAGCTCAAGTGGTGCGGACACCAGGGGCGTGAAGTGGTGAGCTCCCTATGCTCTCTGCTAGCGCTATATTTATCGTTCTTCAGGATGCCACTGGTGCCCTTGTAGATGCCCGCCGTTGCACGCCAGAGCCTTTTAAAAGCTCTGCCTGCAATGTCATTGTTGATGGCGTGAATGTGCATGTGACGTCACGCCAGCGACATGCGCGCATGTTCTGGTTGCACATAGGACAGGGTGATTAATGGCTGCCCTCTTAAAGGTATATAACCACTTTTTTGGTTTTGTACTGTGCCCTGTCCTGATTTCCATTTTATGATTATCAGAGAACGTGTTCATCTGTATTATTGGATTTTCTGACCTTGGCTTGTTTATCACTATTCTTTTTTCTGTATCCCTTGACCTTTGGCTTGTGTAATCGCACATTGTCTCATTCTGTTTCCCTGACCTCGGCTTGTCTATCATTATTCTACATAACATTAAGTCCGTCCATTCTAAGGCCCGGTAATACGCTTTGTTATTTATTTTGGTTTCGTTTAAATGTTAACTTAAGTAGTGCCTGTCGGGTCTCAGTACATCCTGACAGCTTGTCAACCTACTTTGAATCCATGCTAGTTTTTAGGAGGGTCACGATGATCCCCAGTATTGAAATAGCTAACAATACACATACATCAGTTGGCTGTTAATGTCTGTTTAATAACGAATCCCATCATTTATCTGAGTATACTTATTATGTTGCTTCCAATTACGGATACGAATTTCCCGACAGTGAAATCAATACAGCATCTTAACACAGACTCGCGGTAGCAAAGTACTGGTTATATTGTACTTAATTAATATGGGCTACAGACTTGTATTTGGTTAATTACTGAGATTACTGTTTATGATGTCTGGAGGAGTTTTTCTTGAGGCTTTTTCTGTCCAGCCGCTGGGCCAAGTTATTTACATTGTCATAACCCACGTATCTTCTATGTGTCTTCTGCTCACTTCCAAGCTTTTGGCTGAAACTGGTACGGTTTGTTATTGCATTGTGTGTGTGGGTTGTTGATGTGAAACATAGTGATATCCGGAAGTCAGGTGATCTGGGGCAACATGATATGTATCCATTCAGATGCAGGATGTCAACGAGAGCATACAAATAGAAATCCTGTACCACCATCCAAAAAAAGAGGGGGGGAGAAGAAAAGAAGCACTTCAAAGCACACAGCAAGAGAGTGCAAATAAAAATACATAACGCATAAAAACCATGAAATCACAATCTCAAATGTGCAAAAACAGGAGAGCTGTGTAATGCATTGTGTGCCTAGAGTAGCACTTACTTCTACACCTGGTCAGGAATGGCTGTAAAGCCCATTCTATAAGTTGTACATCATGGCAAATACTGAAGCAGAATTCTCCATCCTGGCATCTAGATAAGAGTATCAGGCTCACCATGGCATTGCTAGATGTCTCAATGTTAAGCACAGATGTTCGCCCAGGGGCTTTCTTATGGAGAAACATTCAATGGGCAGAGAAAGCCTTTTAATTACAACGCCGAGTGGAGGGGAAACTACTACAAGGGAACACTGCAAGAAATCATGACTTAAGGTCCAATGACTTAAAGGTAGAATGTCAGCTAAATGATGAGGGTTAAAATAAAATGGCTTTGCTATTTAGGATCGCAAAGGAAACCAATAAATCTAAAGACTAGAAAATAAATCCCGGCGAAAAAAAACCTGCTGTGTTCTGGGCTGTTTATTGGCCACGTAAAAGAAAAATAGATTTATTTTTGCTTACCTAGACTTCTTTTCTTGCCATATGCCATGCTCTAACTCCCCGGGATGATGTTATTAACCCCTTAGGGACCAAACTTCTGGAATAAAAGGCAATCATGACATGTCACACATGTCATGTGTCCTTAAGGGGTTAAAGAGCCAGACACAGAAATTTCACGACATGTGTTGATACCACTTTTAAACATCTGAAAGAGGGTTCTAATAATGAGCACTGCTATTAGCCATGATTTAAAGCATAACAGTCTTTGTGTATCGGGTCTGAAACCATTTAGGGAGTTAGATTGGAAGAAATAGCCAAGCTGTGAATATAGAATTGGAGATTTATTTATTTTACAAATCAGCTGTTTTTTTTTTTTTGTTTAGTTTTCTTTCACTATAATCCTTTGTTTAGTGAATAAGTAAACCCCTTTTTATGACTTGTGTTGTAGGATAAGCAAATGATAAGTGACTACAGCAACAAAAATAGGAAAATATATTTCCATCCTATCAATAATAATGTCTGCAACATCTGATTACTGCAAAAAGTTGTAATAAATCCTAATAATGGATTTATGGAAGCAACCAGCATTGTTCCAATAACTAATTTGTCTAATTTCTCAGCAGTGTTCAGTCAGACCTTGTTCCATCTTAGGATCGTTATTCTACCCAATATTCCTTCTAGACGGCCATCAGCATTGACTCCATGTAGGGATGGAAGCTTGTCACACATCAAAACATGGTCGATTACCAAAATGTAGTGCTGTAGAAAGAAGGCTAAACAAATTGCAAATTAAAATTAAATATTTTTTTACTTAAAATTTTCTTTAACTCTACCCTGCCTTCAACATCTGTTGTTAAATACCAAGTGGCGAATTGTTTTCGTACAAATGTGGAATAATTGCAAGAAGCCCCATTGCTACGTCAAGACCATGCACAAATCTTTCAAACATCCTTCTGTTGCCCTGTGACTCGACTCGGATGGAGAATGATGGCAGAGTTATCATTATTTTAGCAACTGCTGTTTCTCGCAGAGAAAGGCCAGAGATTTCTGTTGAAGTAAAAACTAATTGCCGTGTATCCAGCTGTGATGAAACAATCTTACTGTGGTCTTCATCATCCATTGACCAGTCGAGAATAATTTAATTTGTAGCTCAATTTTGATGACAGTTGACGAGATCCAAACTAAACCTGCCTTGTCATAAAATAATCTAGGTTTGCCTTGCCTAAAATGTCAGTCAGTATCATCCCCGTAGCATGTTGTAAATATTCCCTACCTTTAAATCCTAGCTCAGTAGTTCTTTAGAATGGATCTGCTGAGAGTTCAATTAGTTAATGAATAACACTATAAACAAAATATCCTGAACTGATTAGTGTGTGCTTTATAGGCACTTCTATTTCTTACAAGAATGCCTAATCATTATTCTCCATTACCATTTTCTTTTCTGAGTGAGTGTTCAAGTAATATTTGATCAAGTGTTTTGCTTAGATTTATTTTGCAGTTAAAGGAACACTGTAGAAATACATATGTGTGTTCCTGACCCTATTGTGTTAAAAACTATTTCAGAGCTGCACAGATTTTCCTGCGCTGGCCCCGCCCCCAGTCTGCCATCTTGGTTGACATCATCAGAATTGATGATCTCAGGCAATGCTTTCCAATAGGAAAGCATTGAATTGGCTGAGATCATCAATTCTAATTATGTCGGCCTAGGACAGAGACAAACGCTGCGCTAATCATCAGCATCTTCTGATAGAGATGCTCGTTGTGGTTCTTGTTCAGTATTGTTGGTGTGTCTCAGTGCATAACAGAGTTCCACAGCAATAATAAGTAATGTGTCAGACTACAATAAATTGTATTTTTGTAAATAAGATACACTGTTATTGTTCTAAATTACATTTTAGTTGTATACATTACTAGTAAATCACCTGAAACTTCTCATAACAGCCCCGCCCTTGGCCACACCCCTAAAATAAAAGTGTTCCTATTTGTCCTTTTCAAATGTTTGTAGGTATTGCATTGTGCCATTTGAGTGATGAATACTTGCCTTTTTAAGCTTTCATGTGATGTCAAAGTGATTTCTGAAAATCCCAAACCCCTAAAATAATGATTCCAATACGTAAATCCTGCATATAGTTATTTAATGATAGTGCAGGAAGCTTAGGTAAGCTCCTTTTTAATATCAACATGCAGCTGCATATAGTTACTACTATTCCTTATTAATTCACTAAACCTTGTTCTGTGTACAGCGTTCTATTATATGGTAAATTATATAATGATACACTTGACCTTGCGTCCGCTAAGTAGATAGTGAAACCTTGTTACATTATTGTTAATTTCCAAAGAATGTGAGACAAACTCCCAATACCTAATTTATCAAAATACTTGCCTTCCAGACTCAAAACAAAACCTAAACCTGTTTACTGGGCTAATGGTCTGTCTGCACCTTTTTACTACATCTTCTGGTCGGTACCCAGTGTCTGCTTCCCATATAAAACACACAGGGACTCTGCAGTAAATGCATCTCACAGCCTGCTGTCAGAACAGAAGGCTACTTGACCTACAGTGTCCCCCCAGACATGTGGGACACCGGTGTCTTTTGACGACTACACTGTTACATGTGATATTGATAAAGCACCTAGTGGAGTGAAGAAAATTGTTTTCTTTTGTATCACAGCCACCGAAAAGCCAATCCTTGCTTTGATGCTTTGCAGTCACATTTTTTTATTTTTTTTTGTGGTCCAGCGTCATGCTGGAATCACTTTGTCTTGATTGGATGTTTCTGGGGACTGACTGCGAATACTGATGATATCTCACAGAGTAGCAATAACACATGGAAGTAGCTCCTTCAATATCCTTTCTTCACATGTAAACCCAAGCCTTAGAAAAGAAAAAAAAAAAAGATACATTAGTTGATTCCTGATTAATCTGTATGGAACACAGAATCCAGGCATTCTAACTGGAATTTGCGTGAGTCTCTGGATTCCCTAGGGTTAAATGTTGTAGGTGGGTTATTACTTCAGTAAAAAAAAACAGCTGTCTGTGCAGGAACAGTCACCCCGCATCCTCTCAACCTGCTTATGGATGCACCTTGAAAACCGGCAAGAGAAGAGGTTTCTCCTATCTTACTGTGTGCGGATTCTCTGCTTATATGGTGAGTGTTGGAATCTATTACATCCAGCACCGTCCTTTGCTGCAGTGCAATATTTGTTGTATTTTCTCTCTCTCTCTCTCTGTGTATTTGACCTTCATTCATTAACTGTCTTATGTGTACCATATGATACTGCGTGCTTGTGAAATCCAACACAATATCCATTGTCAGGGAAGGGTAAAGTGGATTTTGCTGCCTTAGAATAAAAGTAAATACTGAAAAGGGCATTTTTATATTGAACAATGTTTTTCTTTATCTTTGCTGGAGTTTTATTTTCTTATATCAGCCTTAGCAATACAGTGTTTAACCTTGTATTAGAGCACGGAATAGCTATTGAATTGATAAACAGTTTAAAAAGTATCTTTGATTCGCAGTTTTACCCGCATTATTTAATTAATGCTAAGTTAATGCCGTTTAAAGAAGTGAATATCATCTCTAATGCCAAAAACAAGCCTGGGGTAATATTATTAATTAACTCAGCACCATAGACACATATGTGCTATTGATGCAGTTTATTGATGATGGTTATTGATATGGTCTTATTGATCAGTAAGGTAAAATATTTTTTGTGTAAATGACATACTGATGGACAGAATTAATGCAAGTCCCTAAATCCCTTAGTTTATTTTTATGTAGAGTTAACAATGCACCAACTACGGTTTCTGAGAATGGTATGATAGCATGACAAATGTTTTATTCTCTAATTATAATAGTTTGAGTGACAGCAGTTAAGTAAATCTTTTGTTGGTAAGTTAGAGAATACAATAGAAGTGCAGTTATAATTACAAAACTGATGTTGACCACATCCCACGTCCTTTTTATGGATGATTTATTTTTCCTTGAAATGAAATCAGACTGACGACATTTACTGTAGTAACCAGTTGTCTTGTAGATTGCATTGATGATGATCATCGTAGCCTCGGATGAAGTAAACATATGGAGCTGTTTTTATGAGACGCAAGCATCCCTGATTACATCATTGCAGTTTATTGGAGATGTGAGACAGAACAGGCGATAGGATGTATACATTACATCTCCCCCCTCCTCCAAATAATGGAATAACAGTTATCTTAAATGCACCGGTCACACAAAATTGGGGGGGGGGGGGATATAATTTGTTTAATTTATTTTCCATAGGTGGCTTTTCAGGGATATGTAAAAAATATGTAAAATCATTTATAGAAAAATAAAGAAAATATATATTAATATTAGAAATCTGAAGATTTGTAAGGGGTTTGATATACAAAGATTACTTGTCCTGAATCCGCAGGAGAGTGCATATATTTTTGGCATTTCTTTGGTGTCCTGCATCTCAGGCGTACCCTCAAAGGTGCAGTAGAAATGCACAACTGAGTGTACTCTTAGTAAGAGTAGTGTAGCAGCACTTTGAACTTATATGGGTTTGCCAGCCAAATTCTTAACTGAATGTTTAGGAATGCAGACTCCCAAACAGTCAGCACAGTGTGTGAAATGCTTGATATTTTTTTTAATTTTTTTTAATTCTTTATTTTTGTTGTGCAGGTGGTTACAGGGTATCAACAGACACCACAACAAAGTATTTCAAGATTCGCAAAAGTTAGACAGTGGCATGAAAATACGTAAATTTTTATATTTTTAGCAAGCTTGGCTAAACAGTTATATTGTCAGAGTAAGATAAAATAAAATAAAATGATAGATGCTTAACAGTACTAGGTCAACTATGTTAGCGTAAGTATAATGTGTTAACATGTTTTGTAGTATAGCAGTTGCTGGTTGATATATAATGCCTAGATACGTTATGCTGTGTGTAAATAGGCTAGGAGGTGTTGGATAGTGGAGAACATTGCTAGAACTTGCCTATATTGTAGAATAACATTGCTATTCTCTCTAGACATGGTAAACTTATGACACAGCAGATCATTACTAAGTTTTAAACCACTGGGAGTGTTACAGACGAATATTACTCAGTGCGTGTAAATGGTAACTAGTAGTGACATAAAGCTTGTCCTATACACCGGTGGGAGTACAGCTATATGAATATTTAAACTCCGAGGCTTGTGGAGTACTAGTGAGGTATCAGGCTATTAGTGCCTCTGGGGTTAATTGATAGGACTATATCTAACTCAGCATATGGTTTGGTTTATAGGCTACGACACAAAGAATATTAGGGCAAGTGTCATTGTGGAGATCGCTTTGAGCTCTCTCATAGCCGCTACTCTTAGAGGGCAAGGCATGGCCACTGAGTAACCTGAGTCCAGCATGCTTAAGCAGGTCGCTCCAATGAGCCCCAACCGCAGCCCGCTCTGGTGCAGTGCCTCTATGAGGCCATTCCTGACCGGTCGTTGGATTCGGAGCGTGTGGGCTTTCTATTTCGTGTATCTGGCACTGCGTGCTCAAAGTCCTCCTTCTGTGGGATAATTGCCGACTGGGACCCTAAAGGGGAATTTGCGATTCAGGTAAGAGGTAGCTGGCTTGGAGGTTGTGCCGTCGAGGTTGGTGCTCAGATTGCGCCGTCCGTCTGTCTGTCACATCGGCGGTATCACCCAAGGGACACACAGTTGGGGCTGCTCCATGCATCGTTCTTTGGTAGGTTGACACTGATGGACAGGAGATTGTCCGCTCTTTTGAAGCTTTGTCCAAAGTCGTGTGCACAAATTTTCAGAGTCTTGTACGAGCGGGTCCGCCATGAGAGTAGGCTGTAAGCAGGCCTTCAGAGAAGCGGGCCCAGGTCTGGCGGCCATCTTATTTGGGCCTTGTGCTTATGTAGCAGCGTGGTATTGCCTCCGAGTGCTGTTATGGTGCGAGGACCGGGACCGGGTCCGCAATGGTTCAGCTTGTCTGTCGGGCTCCGTTGGGCAGGATAGTGGAGCGGCGGCCGTCCACTCCATTCACCGCCGGGCAAGGTCCCGCCTGATACAGCAGAGATCTCTCCCCTGAGGGACTAAAACTCAAGGAGCAAGCCTCTCCTTGGCCCCCGGTGGCCCTTACACACCTAGGGTCGCAGTTGTTCGTCATTTAAGTTATTGAAAGTCCCGGTTTTCGGGCTTAATAGTACATGGTTTGCAGGAGCTGGTCTGTCCTGCGACCGTTCAGCTCGGCGGCTCGGCCCCGCCCCCAAAATGCTTCATATTTTATTTAGCACTTTTATAGCTTGGTTTTTAAAATTGGCTTTAACCTCCCAAAGACCAATTCTGGTCTTTGAGTGATGCTCTCAGCAAATGAACTAGCCTTACACTAGAGAGATTAGCTTAGGAGGGGATATGTAACAGACGCTCTTAGCAGACCTGAAGAAAAGAGGCAGGAAGTGCTGCTTATTGGATCCCAGGTAGGAATTCAAAACCATAAGCAAACAGTGTAACTGCTTACATTGGGTTGGCGCCAGGGCAGTAATAGCACTATAATCACTACAGCAAGTTGTGGTGGTTATAGTGCTTGAATCATTCATGTAAGCATCTTATTTCAGAATAAACTACACTAATAAAATTAATTAAAAACTGCAAGTCTACGGAGCTGCCCGTAACAAGCAGGACCTATTACAACATATACTAAAACCTGAGGGACCTAACTGGGTTAAAATCAATGTGAAATATGTGGGTCTCAAAGGGACACTATAGGCACCCAGACCACCATATCTCTTTGAAGTGGTCTGAATGCAGTGACCCTGTCCCCTTAACCCTGTATCTTGTTTACATTGCAGTGTTAAGACTGCCTCTAGTGGCTGTCTAATAGAGTAAACTCTGTGAAACGACGGTGGATGTCCTCAAGCTTTGTGTGAGGATGTGTAGTTTCTTCTAAATTGCCATAGGAGAAGTATTGATTCAATGCTTTCCTGTGAGGAAGGCCTAATGTGCTTGCAGTGCTTGCAAATTAGGTTCTTCCTTTGTGATGAAGTCTGAAAAGACGGAGACAGAGCCAGCGCCGAGGGACCTCAGCGCTGGAATAAGGTTAGTGTTTAAGGGGCTATTTAACCCTTTGAGTGCTATGGGTGGAGAGGGGGTTTGCAGAGGGGGCAGAAAGTCACTATAGCTTTGTATTCCTAACACTATAGCGTTCCTTTAACGTGGCCCTAAATCACCCCAAAACCAGTACATTGTAATAAAGTTGTTGGAGTTTTTGCATACATTCCTCACTCTTACTGAACCCAAACCGTTACCAAACATATGTAGTTATACCATTTAAATAAACTGTTAATTTATATAGAGGATTTAGGTAATTTATATGCAGCCTTCAAACCACCCACTGGTGGTTATGATAGCAGGAGTAACCTGGTACCGTTCCCTGGTGAGTGGACATCTACCTACTGCAGATACTGTGCTCTCAGCCAACAAATGAGGGCCTGCATGTATAATATGCACATAATTCACATTAGCCAGCCTGGAGCTTTTGGGGTGGCTAATAAATGCTCCCAGCGGTTTTTAGCTGCACCATAGCCACTTCAAAAACTGATGTGCCATTGTGCTCCCTTGGAGTAAAACCATTTAAAAGAGATTTAAAGGATCACTATAGTGTCAGGAAAACAAAGCGGTTTTCCTGACACTATAGTGCCCCCACCCTCAGGGTCCCCCTCCCGTGGCGCTGAAGGTGTTAAAGCCCCTTCAGCCACTTACCTTATTCCAGCGTCCGGCGCTGGTGACCTCTCCTCCCCCGCCAACGTCAGCTCCCTCTGCCGACGTCAGCGGAGCCGAATGCGCATGCGCAGCAAGTGCCGCACGTGCGTTCAACGTGTCCATAGGAAAGCATTTCTCAATACTTTCCTATGGACGCTCTGCGCGATGGAGGCATAATATGCTTCACAGATGCGCCTCTAGTGGCTGTCCGGAAGACAGCCACTAGAGGCTGGCTTAACCCCAAATGTAAACATAGCAGTTTCTCTGAAACTGCTGTTTGCATCTGAAGGGTTAAAACCTGAGGGACTTGGCACCCAGACCACTTCATTGAGCTGAAGTGGTCTGGGTGACTATAGTGTCCCTTTAAGGACTTGGGCAAATTCTACCCACTTAGCTTTTTGCAAGGTAAATATTAGTGAATCAATTTTTTTTTAAACTGGCATGTATGTATACGTTACTGACAGGCTTCTCTTAAAGGACCACTATAGTGCCAGGAAAACATACTCGTTTTCCTGGCATTATAGTGCCCTGAGGGTGCCCCCAGCCTCAGGGTCCCCCTCCCACCCGGCTCTGGAAAGGGGAAAGGGGTTAAAAGTTACCTTTTTCCAGCGCTGCGCGGGGAGCTCTCCTCCTCCGATCCTCCTCTTCTCCTCCCCGTCGGCTGAATGCGCACGCGCGGCAAGAGCTGCGCGCGCAATCAGCCAGTCCATAGGAAAGCATTCATAATGCTTTCCTATGGACGCTGGCGTGCTCTCACTGTGAAAATCACAGTGAGAAGCACGCAAGCGCCTCTAGTGGCTGTCAATGAGACAGCCACTAGAGGAAATAGGGGAAGGCTTAACCCATTCATAAACATAGCAGTTCTCTGAAACTGCTATGTTTATGAAAAAATGGGTTAACCCTAGCTGGACCAGGCACCCAGAACACTTCATTAAGCTGAAGTGGTCTGGGTGCCTAGAATGGTCCTTTAAATGTATAGATTTTATAAAACAATCAATGAATTGAATGGATAGTAAAGTGTTTACTTGCTAGAAGCTATTAGAATATCTCTGCTGATCTTTGAAAATGCCAATGTTTTAAACAATTCCAGCCAAAACTGTGCACTGGGCTGTCAGTAGATTTATAGCTGCTGCTATATGGCTGAATTCAGTTTCACCCATCACATCTGATGAGTGGAACTGCTTCTGTGGCTAGGGTTCACAAACTAAACTTTATGGGATGAGATCTGACCCTATAGATAAAGTAACAGATTGATTAGTAGAATCTCTTCCTGTGTCCCTATTTACGCTGAGACGTTTCTTGAATTCAGTTTTAATGGAACTTTCCCTATGTATTCTCCATGGTTAGGTATATTTAGCTTATACTTTAACAGTGAGACTAAACGAAAACAGTGCTACTAACTTTACCTACTCAGACCAATTCATTTAACTGAAATGGTCTGTGAGCATTCCCAGTGTTATTTTAGCTTAAAGGACCACTCTAGGCACCCAGACCACTTCAGCTTAATGAAGTGGTCTGGGTGCCAGGTCCAGCTAGAGTTAACCAATTTTTTAATAAACATTGCAGTTTCAGAGAAACTGCTATGTTTATTAATGGGTTAAGCCTTCCCCCAAAGCCTCTAGCGGCTGTCTCATTGACAGCCACTAGAGGCGCTTGCGTGCTTCTCACTGTGATTTTCACAGTGAGAGCACGCCAGCGTCCATAGGAAAGCATTATGAATGCTTTCCTATGCGACCGGCTGAATGCGCGCACAGCTCTTGCCGCGCGTGCGCATTCAGCCGACGGCGAGGAGAAGAGGAGGATCGGAGGAGGAGAGCTCTCTGCCCAGCGCTGGAAAAAGGTAAGTTTTACCCCTTTTCCCCTTTCCAGAGCCGGGCGGGAGGGGGTCCCTGAGGGTGGGGGCACCCTCAGGGCACTATAGTGCCAGGAAAACGAGTATGTTTTCCTGGCACTATAGTGGTCTTTTAATAATGAAACATTTTGATGGTTTGTAGAAGCTGCAATGGTTCAATGCTGGGTTAAACACACCTATAGTGTTTAATCTGTGGCTTACCAAAGCAACTTAAAGGGACACTATAGTCACCAGAACAACTACAGCTTAAAGTAGTAGTTCTGGTGTGTACAGCATGTCCCTGCAGGCCTTTTCATGTAAACACTGGAAAAGGCAGTGTTTACATTGCTTCCTAGGCTCCTCTTCAGCGGCAGTCACTCAGACAGCCACTGGAGGTGCTTCCTGGTCAGTGCTGCTCGATGTGTAGCACTGACTTCAGCGTCAGAAGATGCTGACCCTGTGGCGCTGGAATAAAGGTGCGTTTTAAAGCTATTTAAGTGGGGGCCAGCCACCTAAATAGGGTTTTAACACTATAACATCAAGAATACACGTTTGTGTTCCTGACCCTAAAGCAGGGGTTCCCAACCCAGTCCTCAAGTACCCCCTACTAGTCCAGGTTTTAGAGATCACCCAGTTGTGTTTAAAGTGTTGGTTTTTTGTGTTTTTTTCCAAAAACACCTCAGACACAACTGGTTAATCCCTAAATTCTGGACTGTTAGGGGTACGTGAGGACTGGGTTGGGAACCACTGCCCTAAAGTGTTCCTTTAAAATAATACTAACTTTCTAAAATGCTAAAAGACAGAATTTTAGTGCAGTGGATGCATCTAAAGTACTGAAAAAAGACAGTTTAAGGAAAATGTTAACTGAGATATTTCCATCATCTATCAGAGACATTCCTAAACAATGTATTCAATGTATTACTATTGTAATATTCCCCCTCTGGCAGTCAGAGATAGAGTTTGACTGCCCATAGCCAGCACTCACTTTCGCTAATGCAGTATTCTATAAAAAGCATACCTGATGGGAAGCACAGTCATACAGACATAATTAGGTATTTGTCTTAATTTCTGTAAAGCAGCTCTGTTGCTTGAATAATAACTTTGGATTAATCAGTAGAGCATAAAATGATCTTTATCCAGTGGGGAAACGTATGTAATATTTTCTGTCTGCTTCGTATACACTGTTCCTGACAGACTAATTTAGGTTTTATCTTTTATACGCTTTATTGTGTCGCTTGTGTAGGACTGTTTGAAGCATGAGGAACATTGGCTGAGCTCTCTGTTGTGGCAAGACCTGCACATAGCTCAGGCTGTATGTCAGTGGCGGCTGGTCAAGTTTTTACTATGGTGGAGAGCCAGCAGGGCCAGTGCAAGAATTTTTGGCTAAACAGGCGAAGATGCATTTTGCCGCCCACACCTCCCCCAAACGCATCTTCAGCTGTGTGTCTCGTAACAGCAGGCACAGCGGCTGTAGTGGGTGGGGGGCAGCGGCTGTAGTGAGGGGCACAGAAGATATAAATGGGGGCAGGGGCTGTGGTGGGTCTATGGAAGCTGAAAGGAGGCACAGGGGCTGTTGAAAGGGCACAGGGGCTGTAGAAGGAGGGCACAGGGGCTTTACAAGGGGCACAAGGGCTGAGAAGGGCACAGGGACTGAGACCACCTTATCCCTGGTGGTCATGGACTGTAGTGGGGGCACAGGGATTGTAGAGGGAGGGCTAGGGGCTGCTTAAAAGTTTTAAAAAATTATTCCCCCCCTCCCTGAGTCTTACCTTGGACCAGGGAGGGGGAAACATTCCTGGTGGTCAGGTGGGACAGGAGAAAGAGCCTGCAGCCAGCACACTGCAACCAGGGAAGTCAGTGGTGTCTGGGAGAAGAGCAGTGGAAGTCATGCCCCCTCCTCCTGACTTCATCAGGAAAGGCCGGCCAACGGACTGACTTCCCTGCCTGCAGGGAGGCAGGTAATGTGAAAAATCCGAGTCCCCAGCCAGAGGTAAGGGTTTCAGATTTTTGCGCCCCCTGCTCTGGTGCCCTTAGGCGGCCGTCTGTGCCGCCTTATGGACGTTCTGGCCCTGGTTGCCAACTCCGCACCCCGGAATTTGACTTTACCCTTTAACTCTGTAGCCACCATCTTCTGACCTGTGGCATCTGTCCGCTTAACCTCATGTACTCCGCCTCTAATGGTAGTCCCAATACAGTTACCCAAACAATACACAGAGCCAGGTACAATACAGAGATACCCATACAATGCAAAGAACTCCGTACAATAAGGAGATATCAATACAATAGACAGAACTGAGCATAATACAGAAATACCCATACAATGCAAAGAACTCCATACAATAAGGAGATATCAATACCATAGACCAGCATTTCTCAATTAGTGTTCTGCGAGAACAAAATTGGGGTTCTGTGGCGATTTGCCCGTTGGATGGCCCATGCATTTAGGGCCACCCAATGGGTATCACTAAACAGTTGTATGGGATGCTGAGAGGAAGTGCCAGCACTTCCTCCCAGACAGAGTGCGCCGGCTGGAGGGAGAGAGTGTGCAGCGGGGAGTGAGCAGCTGCTGACCTGCCACACCATCCCCAGCCAGCAGCCTGCATCACTGAAGGAAGAAAAAAGGTAAGTTAAACATATGTGTCTGTGTACATATATATTTTCAGCTGCTGGGGAGAGGAGGTAACAAGTTCCTCTCCCTGGCACTCTCTCTGCTGTTGGAGAGGGGGACCGACTGTCTCTGCTCCCTGCCGGACACACTGCTGCTGGGGAGGAAGGATGGCACCTTCGGCTCCCTGGGACTTGCTTGACTGCTGGAGAGAGGGACCGACTGTCTCCTCTCCCAAGAACTCACACTGCTGCTGGGAAGGACGGCACCTTTGTTTCCCTGTAATTCACTGGACTGCTGGGGAGAGGGACCAACTGTCTCCTCTCCTAAGGACACACACTGTTCGTCTGTGAGGCGAAGAGATCTATGTGGAACAGTCCTCTAACCATTCTCAGCATGGCAAATACTGAGGTGTCCAGTCGCCAATTTCTGCAGTCCCATTAGTGGCAAGAAAAACAGTCCGCTGTAAGATTGGTGATCCCTGGAAGAAACTCAGCTTGGAGAGTGATGTTGCATGGATTGCAAAATTGGTAAATGTACCTCACTGTCTGCGTCAATACATGAGATCGGGCTCCGTCCAGGTGGTTAATGTATTGAACCGCTGAGATATTGTCCATGTGGATTTGGAAGATACCTCAATCGAACATGTCCTTGGTTAGGCTGCGGATTGCAAAGGATCCCGCTATCAGTTCCAAGCAATTTATGAGAATGGTAGATTCTTCCCCGTGTGAAAGCGTGTGTGCATTGAGTCCTCCAGCCCAGAGGCTAGCATCCGACACCATTATGAAATCCGGTGTGGAGTCGAAGATGGCTCTGCCGTTCCAAGCTGGCATACGTAGGAGTCACCAATGAAGTCCTGGTCAAACCTCCTGTTATACCGGTACCCAGTGGTCGTAGGTGTGTCCTTTCCGCAGTTAATGGTCTTCCAGACGTTACCTAGCCCAGTAATATAGGGGCCCTGGGAAGATCCCCTGTATAGGAGAGGAAAGGAGTCCCACTACTAAGGCGAGGAGCCAAGGGGGAATCAAGGCTTGTAGAGTGTACGATGAATCTCCTTGTGAATTGAGGCCACTTTCGCAGTGGGAAGACGTAGGGCACATTTCTTTGAAGCTACCTTGAACCCAAGGAATTGAGATGGAGATCGAGACGATTTTCTCTCAGTGCACTATAAAACCTAATGATTATAGAAATAGAATTATAAATCTCGTTTGAGAGCGTAGTCCGGTTGCAAATTCGCAAAATATCAGCATGTCTTCTAGACAGATGGGGTAACGGACTCCCTTGGATCGAAGGTGAAACACCATGGGGTTGAGCTGAGTCTGAATGGTAAACAAGTTTATTGCATTGGTCTGTCCCGCCAAATGAAATGAATGAATGGACGACTCCCCAATTGGAACCAACAGGTATGCGTTCTTCAAGTACAGGAGAGTAAACCAATCATTTGTGAGGAGCAGATCCATATGCATATCCTCCATCTTTAATTGACTATGCCACTGTGTGGTCTGTGTTCTGGGACCTGTGGACCAGAAACTGCTGGTGGCTTAGCCCCTCAGCTGACCAGCCCTGCCAAAAACACCTCTGCCTTATGGTGTAGGATTGCGGAAGACTTGTTACGCTGACAATTGCACATTGTTAAGGGTGGTGTATAAGTTAACATGTTTTAACGGGAGAAAGTTAGCCAATGGACCCAGTTTGTTTGTCCCCAGCTTGATGAGCTTGTTGTCCATCTTGAGTATGTTCACCTTGCGGCATTTGGCACATACGGCCACATTTGTATTACCTATCATGCATCTAGCTTGTTGCGCCTACTCATATATCCTTGGCAACCAGTGGAGTGCTCTGGGAGAGTGTCATGTCCGTATAAAACAGTTTCTTAGCCCGTGGGTCGAGTAGTTTATCCTGGGCTGTTTTAAGCCCTTTTCCAATGTCCTTCCAGGGTTCCTGACCTGAGCTAGGGACATAAAGATCACCCCAGTCATGTTGAATTCTGGAATGTGTGTTATCTTGTCAGGGAGAAGTGGGCAAGGGCATTCGGTCTGGAGACGAGCACCAACCACTTTTTCAATAGGTTTTTGTTACCAGGAATGTATACAGGGCTGGTGCAAGGATTTTTGCCGCCCTAGGCAAAAGTAAAGTTTGCCGCCCCCCCATGTGACATCACAATGCCCCACCCATATGACCTGCCATGTTAACTAATGCCAGTGCTGCAGTGCCGCTGTGTTTACATTAAAAGGCCTGCAGGGAAAGGTTATAGACACCAGAACCACTACATTAAGCTGCAGTGGTTCTGGGGACTATAGTGTTTCTTTAATGTGAGGTAAATTAGAGATTAGTGCCACGAATAATATACCAGATTGCCTACTTACAACCAGATGAGGATGATGATGGGCTTTAGCTGCAGCCTGGCTCCACTGGTCTGGTGTAGAAAATGCTCTCTGGAGGCGGTTTGTAACCGTGGCCACAAAAATCAATGTTCTGGGAGAACGGGAAGCAGCTCCATTTTTTGGGGGGGCCCTTTATACAGCTCAAGGTCTGGGTCCCAGGGTCCACCTTCATGTTCCACCAATGAGTTTGTTCACAGGGGGTGGCGTGTGTAGGGGATGTCCTGATATATGTGTAAGGAATGCATTGTGTGAATCTGTGTTTGTATGTGTAAGGGCTGCAAGGTGTGTTTTTGTGTATGTATGGGATGCAGTGTGTGCGTCTGTAAGGGATGCATTGGGTGTGTGTAAGGGGTGCATTGAGTGTGTGTAAGGAATGCATTGTGTGTTTCTGTGTGTGTAAGGGATGCATTGGGTGTAAGGGTTGCATTGCTTGTGTATGTGTGTCTGTGTGTGTAATGCATTGTGTGATTTTCTGTGTGCAAGGGGTGCATTGTCTTTGTGTGTAATGGGTGCATTGTGTGTGTTTAATGGATGTCAATCTCTCCCCCCTCTCTTTTCCCCCCTTTCCCTCCCTTGTCACTGTTTTCTCCCCCCTTGTCCCTCTCTTCTCCCCCCTCCCTTGTCACTCTCTTCTCCCCCATTGTCACTCTCTTCTCCCCTCCCCACTCTCATTCTCCCTCCCTCCCCCGTCAATTTATTTCTCCTCCTCCCTGTCAATTTCTTTCTACCCCACTCACTGTCAATTTATTTCTCCCCCCACCCTGTCAATTTATTTCTTCCCCCCCTCGAATAATATTTCAGACATGAAGGGGAACCACATGTGGTATATCCTGCCACTCTTCCTCCTCTGAGAGTGAATCCTTTGCTCTCCATTCGTCAACTATCGCTAGGGAGGGAGGAGGGAGAGAGTCATCCTTATCTGAAGACGGTAGTGGAGGGGGGACTAGTTCCCGAGGTTCCACTTGTTGGATCCGTTCTAGAGTGGCCTTGCCTTAGTTTTTCCGAGGGTCCGTGTTGGTGCACGGGGGTGTTTGGTCTTTAGAGGTCTTAGAATCCATAAATTTTGAGGCAAGTGGGATGTAAAGGCCTGTCATCTCTGGTGGTACTAGCATCTCAGAGATGACTTTTACTACCGAGGCTGCAACTGGCAGCATTTATCTGAGACTGAAAGAGTGGGAGGCTGAGGCAAGACACTCACGATGTGTGTTATTCGAACCTTCCAGTCTGCAGAAGATAGACTCGGTTGAGGTACAGAAGTACAAGTGTTAACACACTGCAAGCCTCTGCGCACAACTGGGGTCCACGCGGGTATTAGACAATCATAGCCCTCTGTTTAGTGATGCAGTATTGGCAGGCAGCCAGAAGAGGGGGTCACCCTCTGTGCGACCAGGATTAGCGGTCTACGTGTAAATAGGAGATGTGAGCAGTCTCAATACCGTGTTAGGGATTTACCCTTGTTAAGCCCCAATAATGTGGGGACGCTACCATTGAGGGGGTCACCCTCTAGAGCAGGCTTTCCCAAACTCCGGCCCTCCAGATGCTGCTGAACTAAAACTCCCATGATGCTATTAATAAAATAGATTGGCTAAGAATCATGGGAGTTGTAGTTCAGCAACATCTGGAGGACCGGAGTTTGGGAAGCCTGCTCTATAGTATGCAAAAAGCCACAACACGCAAGTGAGTGGGATGGGGAGTGAACGGCCAGAAGGGTCAGGGCCCCAGTAAGGAGTGTAGGCTCTAGGCAGCCAGGAGATATCAAGGTAGTCGAAGGGGGGTAAGGCAGGAGGGGAAAAAATGGGGTACACAGTTAGATCAGTAAACTAAATCAATAGTGTAATACAATAAAGTGAAGTAAAATATCCTCAGAACAAAGTATTCTGGAACACAGTTAGATCAGTAAACTAAATCAATAGTGTAATACAATAAAGTGAAGTAAAATATCTTCCAGCCCAGTCCCTTTGGCTGGAGCATCAAAGAAAGAGGAAGTGTACAAGGGTAAGGGGCCTTTTCTAGTAAAGAAAATTTAATGCAAAATTTTAACCCTCCTGTCATGTTGTAAATTTCATAGAAAAGTGACAGATCTCCTTTAAATACTGCGCAACTTAAGAAGACATTCTGTGGAGATGAAATACAGGGGGCTGTGAGATATATGACGCTTTTTACTGCAAGGGTAATCTAATGAGGGGTGTCCTGTAGAACTGCTGAGTAAGAAACATACTCGGCGTAGTGTGTATCAGGTTATAATTACATCATCATGACAAAAAGGAGACTCTAAATTAATGGTCTCCAAATCATCAATGTGAGAGCAAGAGGATGTTAGAACTAATTACATAATTTTATGGTTTAGAGGAGGCAATACGTGGAAAATGTATACAATTATAAAATAGAAGGACCTTCTCTCTTGATCACAACATAAAATATATATTTTACGCTTTCATTACTGGATGTAGATTATATTAAAGCAGAATTTACTGATTTATTTTAATAACAAAATGTTGCAAAATTAAAGGGACTCTGTCTTCTGCAGAATAACTTTTCATAAAAAAAGTTCCAGTAATCAGTTTATGATATAAATCAATGTATTCCTTTAATAAAATATATATTTAAAGTTACTTATTATTTTTAAATAATAACTGAAGTCACTTAATATTTCCTTGCTTCTCCGTTGAATGCTCGACTTGGTATGAAATCATGCGTACAGACTACATTGTTGCAACCCGTTTGTATGAAGAGTTCCTTCCTGCTTCTAATATTTGAAATAAAAATGAATTCTCATTTTATGAGAAATATACAAGCATATTGCCAGCAGGAATTCTGTGAGAGCTGCACTTTCTATTCATGAGGGTAATAGAAGAGAATCGGATATAGTCATTTTTTAATTTTGTTTTATAAGGAGTTGAGATGATGCATGTTAATAAAAATGCAAATAGAGTCTGCATTCCCAATGTTGGAAGGTGTGAAATTAGGATGGGAGAGAGACCAGAGCAACTTCCCATCTATCAAATTCAGTTGACTTTTAAGCATCCAGAAGGATATTGAAGAGATGGTTCCTTGTATTACTGCATTTGGCATGTATCATTACCAACATTTCTCTCCCTCTTTTGTATTTCTTTTCTCCTTAAGTATTGCAAATCAATTAAGTTTATGCACAGCAAATAGGTGGGTGGATGGATAAATGGATGGATGAGTGGAAGGGTGGGTAGGTTTTCCCGTCTCGGCAGTCCTTCAAAAGAATCCTTAGAAACACACTGTTTTTTAGAGAAGCCTATCAGCTTGCCCCATAAAGTGAATCTGTTGTGAAAAAATTAACTTACCTGAAATCATGCACATAAACATGGAATACACCATAACACAAACATACATGGTGTATCTAATGTAAAATATAAATATTTACTAACTTTTCCTATGTTACTTTGTGTAACACCCACCTTTTGGCTGTTCTCTGCCTGCGTTCCTACTGAAGTCTTATTTGATTTGCCCTGCTTGGGAACTATCCCCAAGCAGGGCAAATCTTGTCAGTGGCATTGGTATGCTGTCTTTGGTGGCAGTGTGCCGTTGTCTGAACAGAATGACATCACACCGCTCCATTCCTATGTTCCCTATCCGGCGCTAGAAGCACTGGTTATGGAGTTTCCATAGCAACCACAGCACATGCGCTCTTCTGGGAGGTCCTTTCTGCTCTCCCTTGTCAGTCAATGCCTTGGCCCGCCAATACAGCTAGCACAATGTATAGATAAAATCTTATGCTGGACCTGTTTGAGTATAAGTTGTTTGGGGCATGACAGGTCCCCTTTAACTCTTCATCTCTTACTACGTACCTCTGCTATCTCCCACCTACTATGCACCCTCCTCTCAATCACCTATCCTCAGACATATCCACCTATTCCTCACTTACATCTGTGTATCTGTCCTCATAATTTTAGATTGAAAGCTCTTCACCTACTGTTCTGTAAATTTATTGGGCTAGAATTAATTGTCTTGGTTTATATGCTGAATATTTTGACTCTTTATAAATAATTGCAAATTGGTCGGATAGATTGGTTGGTTGGATGGATTGGAGGGTGGGTTGGAAGGATTGAAGGTTTTTGGAATGGATGGATGGGTGGATTATTGTTGGGATCGATGGATGAATACTTGGTGGGCTGGATGGATGGGTGAGTGGGTTGGAAGGATTGAAGGTTTTTGGAATGGATGGATGGGTGGATGATTGTTTGGATCGATGGATGGATAGTTGGTGTGTTGGATGGATGGTTGGCTTGGGTGAATGATCAGTGATTGTTTCTATTTTAGAATTTTGTAGTAAACAATAGGTTTACACCCTCAAATATCCTCACACGGCCCCCAACATTCTTTGAAACCAACATGTAAGGTATGACAATAACAAATTAAACTTATTGACTGGCTATAGCGGGAGTATAAAAACATACATGTATTTACATAATATTTCATATAAAAGAATTTTATAGTGAATAATTTTAATATTTTTTTAAATCATATGGGGTGAATATTACACAATGCCAGTTCTAATATTAGCCACTATATACAGATCCTTCAATTTTTTTCTTATGCAATTAAGGTAGATATCAGATTTAGAAGCATGTGCTGCACATCTTTGTGGCATGAAATTGGTTCAATTATCACTTATGTGAACACTTTACCTTTCAAGTTCTGTCATTATGAGAGATTATTTATTCCCTCAAGCAGTTCTGTTTTATCTGACATGTACGTTACGGATGAAAGTTGTTCTAAGTGGCTCAGCTTTTGCATATTTTCAGAACAGCCAGTTTGCATTTTTTCTCTCTAAGATACAGCACTTAACTAATCACTTTAACTAATTTGATGGCATATTTAGGTATTACTAGGGTATCTATTTATTACGAGTCAGATTAAGCACCAAGACCAATTTGGCCCCTACCCACCCCACACACACAGCACCCCTATCCCTTCACACACACACAGTACCCCTACCCCACACAGCACCCCTACCCCCACACAGCACAGCACCCCCCCCCACACACACACACACAGCACCCCTTACACACACATACACTGCACCCCTCAGTGCAGTATGTGTGTGTGAATTCAGCAGTCTGTATGTGCGTGTATTCAGCAGTGTGTGTGTGTGTATTCAGCAGTCTGTGTGTGTCTTCAGCAGTCTGTGTGTGTATATGTATTCAGCAGTCTGTGTGTACTCAGCAGTGTGTGTATTCAGTGGACTGTGTGTGTCTATTCAGCGGACTGTGTGTGTGTGTATTCAGCAGTCTGTCTGTGTGTGTATTCAGCAGTCTGTCTGTGTATGTATTCAGCAGATTGTGTGTGTATGTATTGATTTGTTGGAGATACTAATAAATATAAGCTTAATTTTACCTATTTATAAATATTTATATCATTATTTAAAATTTGTATCATTGAACTCTATGTTATTGTGTTCTTCTTTTAAAAACAAAAGTTGTTAATTTGTTGTTAATTCGGACAACTATACGAGTTGTTTTTTCTAAACTTAAACCTCAGTATTCAGGTTTAATTGCCGTGTTGGCACTTTGAGGAAAAAAAAGGTTGGCATGTATTGCGGTTTGGGCCCTCGGCCTCAAAAAGGTTTGCCATCACTGGTATAGATAATGCCTCTGCAGTTTCCCTGCTAAATTCTCTGCCATTCATGGGTTAAATCACTCTTGATTCTGTTTTTGCAGCCCAAACCACACCTCTCCAGGCTGAAACAGATGTTAACTTGCTTTAGACTTTTACACCAAAACTGCTTCATTAAACTAAAATAGTTTTGCTGCATATAGTTTCCCTTTAAGGCTAAGGAAGGGGAAATTGCATAATCGAGGCAGATTTGAAGTGATGGGATTGTGGTTCAAGAGGGAGATTAAAGGGACATTACAGACCCCTAAAGCACTTTAGTGGCTGAAAAGCTTTATGTGTGAAGAGTGTCCTCTTTTTCTTATTTTACAAAAAGTGCATTCAATGGAAATTGACTCTTTAATAAATTAACCAGGTTACACCTCCTTGGCTTTCAAGCAGACAACATGTCCTGTTACTTTCTGGTTTGGTTAGCTCATTGAAGCTAAACCCAAGAGGAAGCAATTGCTCAGAGCACCTACCTTGCAAACATTTCTCATTGAGCTGCATTGGGAAGTCTGCGATTGGACAGTCACAAAGAGTCTGGGCGGGGCTAGAAGAGGAGGACTTGCAAAGGCAGCAGACAGGAGAAATGCAGCTTTTGCAAGTTGTTTTTAGATATACCCCAGTGAAAAAATAGAGAAATAAATGAATGTAGGTTTTAATTTGGGGTTTATCTACTAAACAGTGATTTATATTTATTTTATATTTATGTAGTGGAGTGTCCCTTTAAGGGATATAAACAGGCAGTGTTGCTTGAAAAATATAACAGTATTGAGTGTGAGAGAGGAGACTGATGTTAAGAGAAGGATGGCTGAAACTATGATAGAGTAGAAAGGTAACTACATGTGAGGTTTCTGTGTACAATGTGAGACGGATTTGGTGGGTGAATGATCAGTCGGTGGAAGTTCAAATCATGAGAAGAGTAATTAGTGACTGGCAGATGGGATGCAAGTAAGATCACCAGGAAATGGTGAGAGGTGAGATATCTGATAGGAGATTGCCAAATTCAGTGAAACGCATGGGGAGTGGTATATTATTATGGAAATAACAAGGAGGAAAAAATTGTTGGCTATTTTTATACAGATGATATATCAACGCAAAGAGCATTTGCACAATATCATTAAATTATAAATGGCAAATGCACTCCAATTGACTGCGCACATTGTAGACAACTAAGCAATATGTGTATTTTTCTTGGATATCAGTTCCTTTTAGGAAGCAGGATATCTGCTTGATGTTTTCAGTATGAGTCATTGATTTGCAGTAGGTCCCTTCCCCCACCCGATTGGCAGGTGCAGTATCGATAAACACATTAAATGGTACTATGGGCCTACTTAACTGGTTGCGAAGGGTTGTAAAAAAAGAAGATGCATAGTCTTTCTTTTTTCCTTCATAGCTTCAATCTAAACATCCAGATTGAAAGAGCACCGTGCAATAAATTGTTCTAACTTCCCATTGAGTAGATTGTGTTGCCGACACGGGAAGTCTCTGTGAAGCCAGCTGTAACATTAGACAGGCATTGAGTACTAGCAGAATGCAGTGGCTACAGATGATGCGTATTGTCTCCCCAAATAAAAGCAAGGTTGTTTTATCTTTATAAATGCTGGTTACTGATACCTGCACACACATAGAAAACATAGTACATAATTAATACGTAAGGTTGTCCTGTCCCCACCGCATGTATCTGCTTCATTACAGTGTTGCAGATTTGCTTACTGTAAAATAAACAAATGTTAGCGGGATTGGAGATCAATAAGCTGTAGTTTAGACGGAACATTTTCAAGATCAGCACTACATACAAAACTATTAGTCAATGTTAACTGTGTCATTATAGCATGGAGAATTTTTGATCTGTTATAGCACAGTCAAGAAGAACTCAATAGAAATAAATATACCCTTTAACTTCTGTTTGTGTCTCATAACTATCTGTTTTTACTATATTGTTGGTTGCTTTTATCATAACCCATTTTTATTTTCAAAATGTATCTTCCTGTTGTTTTTTATCCTCTACTTCAGTGATGCTAACCTTGACACTGCAGTATTGCAAGCTTCATGAAGCACAGATAGTCCGAGTTAAATATTTGTCAATTAGCACTGTTGTTGGCTGGAATAGGCTGGAATAGGAGTATCCTCTAGGCAACCTAAGTGACTACCCAAGGCACTGCAGTTGAGGGGGATCTGAATCTGAAATAATTTTGAGCTGGTCAACTGTTCTCCCTTGACCTGCCGAAGCTTGATTGCAGGCCAAGTGGGACATTTTATGGAGAGAGAGCTTGTGCCTTGATTAGGGTGAACAGACTGTGTTACCTCATAGTGGCCATTATCTGATTTGGTGATAGGCAAGTGACACTATGTTTTTGCACTCTAATTTGTTCAAGTACCAGGGGAGCACTGAGGGTATTCGGTGCTGTATGATAGATACACAGATCATTTCTTCCAGGCTACAGCACTAGATCATCGAAAGCAGACTTCCATTCTAGGAAAACGTAAGCATTTTGTAGGAAAGGTAACTGGAAAAAGAAGGCATTGGAGGCACTATTGCCATTGCAGGTAAAATCTAAACTGTGATACTTATAGGGACACTATAGTCACCTGAACAACTTTAGCTTAATGAAGCAGTTTTGGTGTATAGAACATGCCCCTGATGCCTCACTGCTCAATCCTCTGCCATTTAGGAGTTAAATCCCTTTGTTTATGAACCCTAGTCACACCTCCCTGCATGTGACTTGCACAGCCTTCAATAAACACTTCCTGTAAAGAGAGCCCTATTTAGGCTTTCTTTATTGCAAGTTCTGTTTAATTAAGATTTTCTTATCCCCTGCTATGTTAGTAGCTTGCTAGACCCTGCAAGAGCCTCCTGTATCTGATTAGAGTTCAATTTAGAGATTGAGATACAATCATAATTACATCTGTTTGCTTTTTAACTCTGATTTTGGATTGTGATTTTGGATGCCACGCTTTGAGTTCTATTGTGTGATCAATCACTTAAAGCCACTGCTCAGCCTTTGATAGAAGGCAGTAGTCCTGCCAAGGCTCTATCTGGCCTCTTTCAATGCTCTTTGGTTGGGTAAAGGTAACGCCAAAGCGTAACACCAAGATTTCACATTTACCACTGATTACTTTGCTTCTACTCTGTGAAATGTCTATAAGTCAGCTATATTCTTTGGTTTACATATTGCACACTATGAGTATTCCATAATCATATTTATTGTAATGAATCTATAGTGTTGATATGGAAACATTTTCGCCATATGCTGTGCATATTTACATATTTAATTGTACTAAATATGTGAATATATTTCTTTAAGATACACTCTAGCACCAACCACACTTACTCTTAATAAAGTGGCTTTGGTGCATTGATGCTCTGTCTTTTATTGGACAATGTAAAGCTTATATCTGAGAACATCTGAATACAGCACCCAAATGGTTCTTCTACATTTATATATGATATTATTTAAGGGATAAATTGCCTGTCAAAAATATGTAACAACCATCCTTACTGTTAAAAGAATACTGTAAGCACCATATCCACTTCAGCTGCTGTAGTGACTATGGTGTCAGGAGTGCCCTGGTGCTGTCCCATGGTAAGACGTCAAAATGTTTTAGCATGGTTCGACAACTTACTGGACAACTGTGCCAGATCCACCATGTCTTGTCTATTCCAGCAGTAGAACCCAGCTTGCTCTGTAGCGTTACGCGAGGCAGTACAGGAACACACTCACTGGTTGAGCTGATGTTTGCAATCAGTAAGTATTGCAGCCTTTGTGGTCCTCCTTTGCTCAGTGCAGTTTCATCTGGGATCTTCTGCAGGGGAAGGAGGGTTACACCTGGTGAGGCGCATGTGGCATTTAGGACTTCGGTAAGTTGTGAAACTGTAATAAAGCAATTGCACATCTTGCTGTGAGATGGCACCATGACATTTCTGGCACCATAACCACTAGAGTGGGTTGTATTGGTTGTGGTGCTTGGAGTGTTCCTTTGAACCTGTCCTACCTATCCTGCGCATATATAGGCTAGCCTCTTGCCTTCCTCTTTGTCCAAAGGCTGTTGTGCTCAACAACTCAGTGGAAAATCTCCTCGGAGAGGCTGCAAATCGCACCCTACTAACCTTCTCACAATTTTCAGTTGGCCTTCTAGTTCTGTTGATTTGGCTGCATTCTAGCAGCTGGGCAGGAAAGCTCTGAGCACAGTACAAGGCTTTTTTGTAGATTTCGCTGTATAGTGCAGATGCTTGGTGTTGGGAAAGGAACAGTACTCAATGGTAGTTATGCCCACATATAGACATTATTTATTTATATTAATATTATCCTTGTATAAACTTCACTTCACAAAAATACATACATTTTCTAACACACAACCGTAAGCAATGAATTTGAAACCGTATCACCAAAAAGCTTGTGAAAAAAATAATATGTCTGCTCTTGTGGTTATATTTCACATTGGGACTTTATTGCAATATGAATTATACAGTGTATACATGATGGATTAATACATAAAAAAAACACTGTGTATAATGACATAATTATGATGGTTTTAGGTATCCCTGAGACTCCGGACAACAATCTTTGCACATTATTGCTGCTTTGCCCAGTATTTATTTTCAGCTATACTTTCTATATTTCCAATGAATGTTTTATTACTTTTTTTGTAGACTAATTAACTCCATTAATAGTTAACACAGATTCTCTTTTTCTAATATTGTCTAGTTTACTACACACGTGAGACTCTCCAGTTTATTACTTATAGAAAACGATTTCTTATCTGTGAGAAATGCACTTTAGGGCAGAATTAGATGATTCTGAGAATTTCACAAGAAAGCAGTAATTTTCTTTATTGTTTTGTGAAAAGAAACTACTGTGCTCGTAGACTAGCTTCCAGTATTTAATTTCCCATGGGGTCTGTACTTTTATATAGACAGAGCTTCTAATCTTCTTTTGGAATATAGAGTGCATTCTATTGTTGTTTATTTTTTGCATTGTAAGAAAGTGGTGGGTAATAATCCATGATGGACTGATACATATGTGTGGTTTGTGCACGCATGATTGAGCAGTGATTTAAAAGGTGCAGATTTCAAACCATCTGCATTCAACATCTTGTATTGGGCCTGTTTACTGTCAGAACATTACACATATAGAGGACAGAATTATTTACATTTACGTTACATGATCTTGGTGATTAAAGCATAGCATACATGCATACAGAGACATTCCCATCCTGATACATGCATGGATAAACATGCAGACCCTTGTACTGGACCTAATCGACTCAAAGCTTTTCTCATTTTCTATTTCATGTTTAAAAACAAACCAGATTTTTAGAAAATCTGATTAAAACACAATAGGGATTATTCACTAAAAATAAAACGGAAGGGGGACAGAGCTGACTAGCGAACTGGACAGACATGCTTAGCCATTGCTCCATAATTACAAGCTCATTTACCCCAGCTACACTGGTGTTGTGCCGTTCGAAGAGCATTTAATATAGAAATCAACATTATAGGAAAGCGTGCAAAGAAGAATAAGCATTTTATGTGCTACAAAACCCAAAATATAAGGGACGTCATGCATGCAGAATGGGTTCGAAAAGCATAGCCTCTCACTGCACTTTAAACATAAGCACAATCAAGACCCCACACAACTTAGTTTTATGGGCATACAGTTAATTAGAACTAATTGGAGAGGAGAGGACTTGATCAGGGACAATGTGAGATGCGGTGGATTTACAATCTAGGAACCTCCCTACCATGGACTAAACAGCGATTGTGAATTATGTCATTTTTTTTTATAACAATAGTTTTTATATTATTATTGTTATTATTTTTTATAATCTGTAGCGCTGTATAATAGATAAAAATAACATGGATATATATGACTTGATCATTAGAAAAGGACACTATTTGGCACTTTATGTATTATGCTTTTTAACATTGACAACGATTCTGCTATATTACAAATATTTTTATTTATTTTTTGTATTTATTTTTTTATTAGCATCCTGTATAGGATTTTTCAAAAATAACTTTTTAAAATATTTTTATATAATTTTTTTACATTTATATATTTACAATTATTTATTGATCCCACACTTACTTATTACTCAAAATCAGAAATATTGTCAATGAATCAAGATAACATGTTTTTTCCTTTCTACTACGATGTATTAGTACATTTTTTGTATATGTTTTATGCTATGTATATATTCTCCAATCTGAGGTATGTGCCGTCCCACCAGACGGCACAGACACTAATGTGATTTGAGCCCGTCCATCTAGAGGCTCTAATCCAGGCCACTTATTATTTCACGTACACATAACAGATTTATGCTATGTTGTCTCTTTTTTCTCTCCTGTTTTATGTTCCACCAATATTTGAACATCTCGTTTGTGTGGAGTAAGTGTATATTACTCTCCTTTCACATGTTTCACCGATAGCGCTTCACTCATACATACGACTAGGTTTGAATTATTTCCAACCTGTCGGATATAGATTGTTCCTTTGCATTTCTGCATGCAAAACCTAACCAAAACCAAAAGATGGTGGAGCAACATGCGGAGCACTCTTCTTC
Organism: Pelobates cultripes; assembly: GCA_933207985.1. Taxonomy (NCBI): domain Eukaryota; kingdom Metazoa; phylum Chordata; class Amphibia; order Anura; family Pelobatidae; genus Pelobates; species Pelobates cultripes. The sequence continues at coordinate 298,268,999 of OW240914.1, forward strand.
CGCAGAGGAACCCTCCATGGACACACTGGATGATATCCCCACTACTGGTGATCTGCACCTTATGATGAGAAAGCCAATGCTCCAGCGACATTAAAGTGCTCCTGCGTGATATTCACGTACTGTTCTAAGCCGATTTAGCAATCCTGCAGGAGGAAATACATACCCTTACTGGAAGAATCAAAGCTACGGAGGAGGACTCACTGGACCTCAAGGTTGGCCAGGCCTCAGTCACTACAGAGCAATAATAGCTAAGGCTGATATGGCGCAGTAGCTGGGGGACCAAGAGAATCACAGCTGCCATAAGAGTATTAAAATCTGGGGTCAGATACCTCGTTCATAATCTGTTACCTCACAAGCAGGAAAAAAGCCTACTCATCAAAAACATCTACAAGATCCACACTCAATTTCAGCCATCTCACCAGGCCTCTAGAGATCTCATTGTACAATTTGTCACACAGTTGGACAAGATGGCAGTCATGGCGGCAGTCAGAAACTCTACTACCTTTGACTTTGTCCACTCTCTGGCATTTTACTCCGACCTATCCAGGCCCACAATTCTGTGGAGACAGTTGCTACACTCAGTCACTAATGTCCTGCTAAAGTCAAGAATATTCCATATCGTTGAGGTAAACCACGCTCCTTTCATATTACAAAGAATGAAACAGTCCACAAGCTTTACGTCCTGGTGGATTGCCAGGTTTTCCTAGCCACACTGGACTTTGCTCCACAAGAAGCTCCTCAACAAGACAGGCAGCAGAGGCATCAATGGGACGTGGATAACATCACCCCATTTGAAAGGGCTGAGGGTCCTTCTACCTCTACTACAGGCCCTTTCACTCTACCCCTTCAGGGGCCCGCACACTGGTAGTTACATTAGTAGATACAACAGCTACTATAGAAAATACAGACAAAAAGATCAGCGCTGTTCAACCAGACCAAATACAGTTTAGAGATATTAAACAGTTAGGCAGCACACCTTAAAGTGTAGAACTTACACACAAATTCAATAGTAAAAAAGGATAGGAGGAAAGGTTGCACCAAAACAATATTCATATAATATGTATGAGCAACACAAAAAGCTATTACAACAGAATAAAATATGAGTTAAATGATTACTATAACCAAAATGGTAAATATGTAAAAAAAAAAGTACAAGGTAGAAATATAGACTTGACAGAAGAAATGACTATGGAATTCTTCAGAGAATATTCTTCCGCCAGGGGATCAAGGTCAGAAGAAGTCTTGTATTTCATATATAAAAAAACATAGAGAGACTAATAGTGTAATATATCCCAGAATTTTGTATATATCAAAAGGTCTATATGGACCTACTCACAGTTTTTAGAGCTATGACCAGCTCTAGTATGAATAGCATACAGTGCTACAATCCCCACTTATAGGATACGTGAGACGTTGATAGTTGTTTCAATGTTGTGAAGACCATAAAATGATAAAAGGAACAATAATAGTGGTCACTGTTTTTAAAAACTCCAGGAGTGTAGGAATATATAAATTGGTACTCACATTTGATTGAGCAGGCAAACTGCTCAATGAATAACGCTTGAGTGGTTTCATCCCCACCTAAGATTCTTTAGAGTAGTCCTCACTGGCACAGAATAAAAACGAATGCCAGGCAGTAGAGATGTAAAAATATAAAATAATAATAAAAGAGTAAAATGGCACACTCTTAGTATAAAAGTAGCCAAAATACCTTTATTATATTAAAAATATCCACAGCGCTTTTCACCTTTAAGGCTTTAAGGTTTTTTTATGTCCACTTGATAAAGCCTTAAAGGTTAAACGCGTTGTGGATATTTGGAAAACGTTTCGATCTCTGAGAGATCTTTCTAAGCTTGAGCTCCGATATTATCAGAGTGTTGCCATGTAACCTGCAGCAATGCTCTGAAACACCGGCTCTCACGAGAGTAAAAGACATGGTTTGTACCCTGTGGAGGTACAGAGCACATACCCAGCCCACTGGACCTCAACGTGCTCCCTCTCCCCTGAAAGGTAATAAGGGGGAGTAGATATCAGTGTGTGTATGTTTTTAAAAATTGTATTAAATTAGTAATTTCATTTTTTTTAAGCCATGCTTATTTAAGCCCTTATATACACACATACAACACCCCCTGCACTTACACTCACAAACACGCACTCTGCCATATATATATATATACACAGTACACCTCCTGCACTTACACACAAACACACTACATACATTCTATACCCCATATACACACACAACACCCCCTGCACTTACACACAAACACACTATACCCCCTATATACACACTACTCCCAGTGCACTTACACACAAACACACTACATACACATTATACCCCTAAATACACACACACTACACCCATGCACTCACACACAAACATAGTACGCACGCTCTATATGCACACTGCACTTACACAAACACATAACTCACATTTTAAGCCACCTATATACACACTACACGCCCTGCACATACTTACACACACTGCATACATTCTATAACCCCTATATACATACTACAACTCCCACACAAATGCTACACAAACTCTTTACCGTCTATAAACACACACTCTATACCCCCCGCACTCATATACACACTACTCCCTATAAATACACACTATACCCCTATAGACACACTATACCACTACACACACATTACACCTGTGCACATACATTACCCCTATAAACACTGTACACCCCTTATACACACACTATACCACTATACACACATTAGCGCACCTATATACACAAGCACTAACATCACTATGCGCATACACACACAATGCAACCCCCTGCAGCCCATAGATAAACACACAGTAGAGCCCTTACATACACACACCCAGCACCTCCTAGGCCCACTCACTCTACAGGCTCTATAAACACGCACACACGCTACAGCCCTTAGCACACATTGTACACCACAAACAGAGCCCTTTACACACTACAACACAAATAGTCTCCTTTACACACATGCAATTCCACAAACAACCTCCAAACACATACAACACTCCATGGAGCATACCCACACATGCACAACACACTTTAACAGTCCTCTTTTTTTTTTTCATCCAAGAGCAATGGATGCTCTGGAGGGGTATCACACTAACATACTCATTGGGTGGGATGGAGGAGGGTCATGCTTGTCATTGGTGATGACATAAAATGCCAATTTCTGGTTCAGCCCCTCCTATTGGGCCACTCTGCCTTTAACTACCAGGGCTGAATTCTTGTCCCAGTCTGGCAATGAGAGTGTGTGTAAGTGACTGAATGGTGAGTTGGGGGTTATATGAAAATGTGTCAGTGACTGGGAAGTGGGAAGAGAGGTGAAAATGGAGGGTGACAGTATGAATAATGAGTGGGTGCAATGTATCTCTTATTCTTTTTGAACTCACCATTCAGTTGAATTGCAGATGTAGCAGGAACTTTTGTCATAATTTTGTGCTGTGCTGGTGGATCTTATGCTGTGTCCCCAGTAGTGCACTTTCCTTATCTGTGCGGTGTTACTGTAGGTAACTCTTAGTGCTTAGGAACCTATCACATGAAGCAGTGAGGAGCAGTTACTTGTGAGAGACAAGGGTGCTACAAGCAGCTTGCTATGAGGCAGGAACCTAAAAATGTTACTTAAAGCAACCACCCTACATGTTTACAGTGTTCTGAAGCAGCTCCCATTTGCGGCTTTTAAGCAATGGACAGCTGCAATAACAAACATTAGACTCTTGCAAGAAACATGTTTGTTGGTGGTGAGATGGATGATGTCCATTGGAACAGAAGACACTATGAATAATCAGGGGGTATATATATAAAGAGTAATTCTGGGGCAAATTTCTTAATGGGAAGTAGTCATGGTGGAATCCAATAGATATCCCTGCTAATTGTTCCACATTTAGTATTTTGACATATTATTACACATATTATTTTACTATGTTTACTATTTTACACATAGTCTTCTTGACAACCAAGATGTTCCTCTTTTGTTAATTGAACTACTACTACTTATGAATTGGCATTAACATGCTTATTCCACGACTTTGATTTAATACTTAACTAAAAAAGAATAATGAAAAACATAAGAATAAAAAAATTAAACATTTATAATTCCTGTATTTTCACATTTACAAATCAAACCTGTCTTCAGTCACCAGACCACGAAACAGGAAATAGTATTTAATTTTGTCATTTTCCAGCTTGTATTCACGATTACTTCTCTACACTTCTCCACAATTCCTCAGTTAGTAAATACCGTTTATTAAGAGATATCGAACAATTTTAAATAGAAGACAACTATGCTTTTTGGAAATAGAACCTCTAAATGTTTCTGTTATTTATTTATGAAATTCTAAAATGGATTTTCTGCATTAATAAAGTCATGTTGAATGAAAGTTTTCCTTTCCCATTTTCTCCTCTTGTTCAATTCATTACATAATCTCCCTGCTAATATTTATATTCCAGCAGTTTGGTTAAGAGTCATTTATCTTGTGTTGATGCTTCTGGGCTCAATTTATAAAAGTATCTCAACACTCAGCCGTTTTGGAAATGGAAAATGATGCATGACTTGGTCTCGTGGAGTTTTCATTTATCATTTAAAAAAATAACATTTATTACAAGAAGCAAAGGACGGAAATTTTAGAGAAAATACAATTAATGTTACGGTTAACAACAGCAGGTTAATTCTTAGCTTTTGTTGATATGTCAAGTTTGTGTATGAATTTTAAGGATTTTTTTTTTTGTGAATATTAAAACAAAACAAATCTATTCATTAGCATCCAACATGATATAACCATTTATTTTGTCGGTATATTGTTATAGAAAAACTACAGAGTCAGGAACACAAATGCCTTGCCCTCCTATACATAGCAGCACCTTTTTTTTCCAGTCTGCTGCTAGCTCTGCCCCTGATCTGCCTGCTTGGCTGACATCATCAGAAGTGGTGTGAGCCAATCAAATGCTTTCCCATAGGAACAGTTCTGCATTGTGGGGTACTGTCCCAGTAAATTTAGATTCCAGTGACTTGTTCCACATTTCAAAATCTCCTGGCAGATTTCAAAGTGCAAGAGAGGACTGGGCACTAGAACCATGCATGGAACAATTTAGCAGTGTTCTCTGCCTGGTCTCCTGCAGGGGGCAGTCAGCCTAGCCACCCTTTTTAGGGTGGACTCGCTCCCTTTGCTAGGGTGGCATGCCCTTTGACAGGCAGACTCACCATGTCTGACCTCCAGCAAGCCCTCTAGATCCATGCTATCTTTTGCCCACCTCCTTCCAAGGAAGTGGGCAGGAAATGTTGGTAAGTATGTACAGCAGTGCTAAACACACCTCTAGTGACTGTCTTCATGACAGTCATTAGAGCGTACATCCACTGCAGTAACCGATTCTCGTTTTTTCAGTCAATGTTTCTCATATGGAGAATTAGGTTGGAAGAGCCCATCATTTACCTTGCAAGCGCTTCTCACCCCCACTGCTTCTCTACGAGAAGCATTGGATCTGTCTTGAAGACAGAATACGTCAGCATGCTTGTTAACGAAGGAGGCAGAGCTGGTGGCTGCAACAACAGTGTCTCAGAGCTCTAAACAAAGAAAGTAGAATATATCAAAGTTACATTTTTGAACGGAAATGGGAATTGTCGTAAGTCACCTTAATGGAAGGGAGCTTATAGAAATAAAATGAAATATTATTTTTGGGACTGTTAATTCTCTTTATGACACAGTCAACCTAGCTATATACATGCACAGTATTTATTTAGTATTTTGCCCCAAAGTAACACTGGGGAGGTAAGTATTGTCTTTAATAAGGTGGGAAGTTTACCAATGGAACTGGCAGGCACATGTGCACAAATAAAGAATTCCCCCAAAATCACAGAAAATCACAAAAGTTCTAATTTTCTGCTAGTGGAGGTCTGTTCTAAGACAGGGAGAGATTTATAAAGGCAAAATAAATGCTGTTTTGGTTGCAATGTACTAAATTTTAGAGATACAGTCTACTGGTTTCATCGGGGATTAGACTTTATTTAGCATTTTGCTCCAGAATAGTACCTGCTTTTGCCATGATAATTCTCTCCCTATGTTGACTTTGCCTCATACTTTTTACAGTTTTTCCAAATGTAATGTAACATGTCGCGTAGAAACAATAGTACAATGTTTTACAAAGGCAACATTTCTGCGATATCAAGAATTTTACCAAATCAATGCTTTCTGCCTTAAATTTGTAATTTGGTTTTCAATTCACTTTTAATTGGATTTTAGTGAATAAACTTCTTAGATTTACTAGATCTGGCGTACTGCAGATGTGTTGGTGTGTTTGTATATATATATATATATATATATATATATATATATATTATTTTTTTATATATATATATATATATATAATAATCAAATATTAGTAATACTAGGCATTTATCTTTAATTTTTTTTAATTTTTTTTGCTCCAGGAATAAGCATATCCATTCATGGGTCTAACAACCAGCTACAAATTCATCAGAGGAAAAGCGTGGCAAACCATTCTTTTGCTAACGATCAGCTTGTGGTCCGACGCTCCTCGCTTCCTCCACTCAGAAGGGGAATAAGAATGGAGTCATCCTCTGCTGGGAAATGTGCCCTGTCCAATGGGAAAACTGAAATTCACTACCCAGGTAACAAACCCATCCAGCAAGTGGAATACAATTCTATTCACGTGTATAAAAAAATGGTAACATTAAATAAAAAAAATATTTGTGTAAGTAATATATATAGTGGGTGATGTCATCAATGTGTTTTCGAGATTAGTGAGAGTTCCTAACAGCTTTATATAGCCATTTTAATTCAACTCTCTGCAAATATCAATGTCTGGACAGGAGGCGGAAACATACAAACAGGGCAGTTCTATCAGACTACAGCTGCATTAATGACGGAAAGCAATTTCCACTAATTTCATAAAACACACTAACCCCAACTCTACACAAACATGTAATATGCAAGATACAAAACAACACAATTTTTGGTGTTTTCGAGAAATTCCTAAACCACTCAAATGTTTGTGGTTTATTATTATATCTTCACAAGCCCTTAATGGCATTACGTTTCCATAGTCCATGCTTCACCATTTCAAATCCGCTCTCTCTTTATGTATCATTTATCTTCCGTGATATTTGTAGGCTAGGCTTATGTCCAGTTGTTAGGGTAATTGTTCATTTTAGGCCTAGGCTAGCAGGGATATTTACTAAAGTGAGGATTCAAGGTGAACTCAAAGTGAAACTTAAATTTAAGGTTTAAATAGTCAAACTGGAAGTCAGCTATCATTTCCGTTCCGCCACTCTGGCCTTAAATTAAAAATTCACTTTAAATCCTCAATTCAGTGAATAACCCTGTTAGTGTTAGGGCTAGAGGTAGGGCAAAGGTTAGAAATTGTGTAAAGTTTAGGGTAAATTTAGGTGTTAGGGTCCTTTATGGTCCAATTTACACTGTGTCTTGGTCCAACCCAAAGTTAGGGGGAGTTAGCTGCAATCCAAAGGTGACAGCTGGGGATCAGGAGTGTTATTTCTACCCTCTGGTGGCTCAGTCACATGTATTGCTGCCTGAAATTAGTGCTGCTACAGGGCATGGTGGCAAACCGTGAGTTAATATCTATTATTTATGTGAAATGAGTGCATGGATGATGTCACTATCCGTTTAGGGGATAGAAAATGTAATCTGCTTATTTAAGTAAGGTGCAGATCATCATGTGATTATATATGTTTTCCCCAATTTTAAAAAACTATTACAGGGTTTACAATCCAAAATGCCTTTGCTACTAGCCAGGCCTTAAATGTTACCACAGCAAGCTGCAGCATGCACCCCTCGGGTACATATCTAATCACCAGGGCTAAATTCTCCCTCACCAATGGCTAATATCTGTCTGTCTGTCTATCTATTTCTCTCTCTCTCTTTCTATCAGTATGTATAAAATATATGTTTAAAAGACTACACAATTTACTTGCAAAATATTCTATCTTTTGTGAATATTATAATTGTTGGTGTTGTTTAGTGCAGATTTCCACTGTTGTTGTAAATTGTATTGGCAGTGGTGGATCTAATCCAGAGAGGGCCCTGGTAAAAGGAATTTTTAGGCCTCCCTGTAGTGAAAGGGTGGCCAAAAAGTAGATCTTCAAGTGTCGTATAACTACCGTGATGCTTTGCCACATGGGGATTTACCATTTGCCCATTTATACAGGGCTGTATTTGTGAGCAGTGGCTGTGTGTTTGACTCTAAGCATGCTTTTGTATGGAGTAGTTATGTGTAAATGTAGATGTTTATTCGTGTGTAATGTCGGCGTTTTAATGCAGTTTGTTTTTGTATGCAGTTTTTGTAGGGGTCTATTTGTATGTAGTGTTAGTGTTTGACTGCAGGTTTCTATTTGTATGTAATGTTGCTGTTTGAAAACAATGGTCTGTTTGTGTGTGGTGTTGCTGTTTGATTGTGTATTTGTATGTAGTACTGGTGTTAAGAATGCAGGCATGTGTAATGTTGGTGTTTGAATGATCACGTTTGCACATATACACATACACTGCCACACACAGAAACACACACACACTTCGACACAGATACACATACTGACACATATATGCTGAAACACACACACGGATACACATGTACACTAACAAACACACTTATAGATGTCCTAATTTCAATATAAGTCTCAAGAATTTCAATATAAGTCTCAAGTAGTTAAGACTTCCTATAACAATACTATTTCCAAAAATATAGTATATGTTGCAGAAAACAATGTATTTTACAGGTGATTCTTAATTGATCTGATGGATGTTCAATTATGAAAAATTGAATTACCATCCATTTATGTATTATCTTGCCTTGGATGTTATACAGTCTTCTTATATAACATCAACTTGCATCTTTTTTCTTGCATATCAAATTGTCACGTCTTTGTCTTGATGTATTGTACTTTGCATTCATCGATAAAAACTGTCAAAAAAAAAAAAAGAACGATAAGGAGCAAATGAGTTGCCAGATACATTATTTGGCATGGATAGGGCTAACTTCTAAACAGAGTTATTGCCAAACTGCTCTGAGTGCAATTCTGTTTTCTTCTAGGAATTAGGGATATAAATATATTTTTTGATGACTTAGAGGCCGCAAACAGTCCTTCCAAAGATGATGACTCTTTGCTGCATGGTGGTAATTTGACGAGCATGTCCGAAGAAGGGAGCAGGCTGGATGCTGAAGGAGAGGTAAGATTTTGTTAAATATGATGCTCATAATGAGGTCATTGACTTTGTATAACCCTTCTTGACCATGATTAATATCACTCTGTAAATCCAAATATTGTCCCAGTTTATCGAGCAGTAATTCTGAGTCACAGAGCTGTTTTCCTTGTTGATGTTATTTTGACCATATGGCATTTGGTTTTGGAATTAGGACAGTATTTACATTACCTGTAAAAAATATAGCTCAGGTTCTATATGGAATTGCTCCAAAAAATATGTGTTCTAAAAAAGCAAACAGTCACTGATGCACTCTCCCCCGCCCCCATCAAAAAAAAGGAACGACAGCCCATATATCATCTATCAGTTGATTCAAAACTGTGTGAAAAATAATCGCAAACATACAGGGAGTGCAGAATTATTAGGCAAGTTGTATTTTTGAGGATTAATTTTATTATTGAACAACAACCATGTTCTCAATGAACCCAAAAAACTCATTAATATCAAAGCTGAATATTTTTGGAAGTAGTTTTTAGTTTGTTTTTAGTTATAGCTATGTTAGGGGGATATCTGTGTGTGCAGGTGACTATTACTGTGCATAATTATTAGGCAACTTAACAAAAAACAAATATATACCCATTTCAATTATTTATTATTACCAGTGAAACCAATATAACATCTCAACATTCACAAATATACATTTCTGACATTCAAAAACAAAACAAAAACAAATCAGTGACCAATATAGCCACCTTTCTTTGCAAGGACACTCAAAAGCCTGCCATCCATGGATTCTGTCAGTGTTTTGATCTGTTCACCATCAACATTGCGTGCAGCAGCAACCACAGCCTCCCAGACACTGTTCAGAGAGGTGTACTGTTTTCCCTCCTTGTAAATCTCACATTTGATGATGGACCACAGGTTCTCAATGGGGTTCAGATCAGGTGAACAAGGAGGCCATGTCATTAGATTTTCTTCTTTTATACCCTTTCTTGCTAGCCACGCTGTGGAGTACTTGGACGCGTGTGATGGAGCATTGTCCTGCATGAAAATCATGTTTTTCTTGAAGGATGCAGACTTCTTCCTGTACCACTGCTTGAAGAAGGTGTCTTCCAGGAACTGGCAGTAGGACTGGGAGTTGAGCTTGACTCCATCCTCAACCCGAAAAAGGCCCCACAAGCTCATCTTTGATGATACCAGCTCAAACCAGTACTCCACCTCCACCTTGCTGGCGTCTGAGTCGGACTGGAGCTCTCTGCCCTTTACCAATCCAGCCACGGGCCCATCCATCTGGCCCATCAAGACTCACTCTCATTTCATCAGTCCATAAAACCTTAGAAAAATCAGTCTTGAGATATTTCTTGGCCCAGTCTTGACGTTTCAGCTTGTGTGTCTTGTTCAGTGGTGGTCGTCTTTCAGCCTTTCTTACCTTGGCTATGTCTCTGAGTATTGCACACCTTGTGCTTTTGGGCACTCCAGTGATGTTGCAGCTCTGAAATATGGCCAAACTGGTGGCAAGTGGCATCGCGGCAGCTGCACGCTTGACTTTTCTCAGTTCATGGGCAGTTATTTTGCGCCTTGGTTTTTCCACACGCTTCTTGCGACCCTGTTGACTATTTTGAATGAAACGCTTGATTGTTCGATGATCACGCTTCAGAAGTTTTGCAATTTTAAGAGTGCTGCATCCCTCTGCAAGATATCTCACTATTTTTGACTTTTCTGAGCCTGTCAAGTCCTTCTTTTGACTCATTTTGCCAAAGGAAAGGAAGTTGCCTAATAATTATGCACACCTGATATAGGGTGTTGATGTCATTAGACCACACCCCTTCTCATTACAGAGATGCACATCACCTAATATGCTTAATTGGTAGTAGGCTTTCGAGCCTATACAGCTTGGAGTAAGACAACATGCATAAAGAGGATGATGTGGTCAAAATACTCATTTGCCTAATAATTCTGCACTCCCTGTAGTTGACATAAAAGCACAAAATTTATGAGCCTGTATTCTGTAGTAATTTTTACTTTGACTCTCTTTGGGAATCATGGTCTCCTCAATGCCTACCGTAGCTCTTTCTAGCATTTACTCTGTGAAAGTAATGATAAAGCCGGTTTAATGGAAAAGTTAAGAATGTCTAATTTCTTGACGTATGCTTCGAGAAGAGAAATGCTCTTCTGGGGTTTACATTCCTGCTGGTTGAGGATTAAGAGGCCATTATTTCCTTAACTTTTCTATTTTGCAAACATTTCTTACTTCATTTTGGCCATCAGAGAAGATTTGTTAATACACCTTTAATTTAACATAGGAAGTTAAAGGGACACTCCAGTCCCCTAAATCACTTCAGCACTTTTATAAATTATCCTTGTTGCACCCCCTGGCTGTCAGTCAGATATCCAGTCTTGTTACTTCCTGGTATGTTAGCTCAGTGGAGCTAAACTCAAGAGGCAGCAACTGCCCAGATGACCTGCCTTGCAAAGACTTCTCATTGAGCTACATTGGGAAGTCTGTGATTGGACAGCCACAGAAAGTCTGTGCTTAGAATGGCTTTAGATAAAAGATTTGCCGTTTTTGCAATCTGTTTTTAGATATACCCACCCCCCCCGCCACCCCAATTCAAGAATGCATAATTAAATGCATGCATGTTGTCATTGGGTGAATATCTACTAATTAGTGATTTTAAAAAAAAATTGTATTTTGGTAGCTGAGTGTCTCTTTAGAGATCTTCAGGCCATGGTTCACTATTACTATATTCCAAGGTATATGTAATAATTTTTTAAACTGCATGATCTGTAGCAAGTAAATTTTTTTCCTGTATCTTGTTTCCTTCAAGTGGAGTTTCGTTTATGAACACCCAGTCCCATTATTTCCAATAGGGAGTCAGTTTAGTAGATAAAAACTAAGTAGCAGCTGCAAAAATAATTTCCATATTTTTTTTTTAAATTTCTTGCTTTGGGTATGCCATCGATTCCGGAATTTCAGTTCATCTCACATTACACAAATTATTTTTAGTGATAAATAGCATAAATATCGTTAAACCGTGTGTATATATTGTAACACATCATCCCTTGTGTGACAAACCTTCTAAAAGCTTACCTGGGGAAGCAAGGATTATTTTTGACAGTTCAAATATTGTTCTCGGTTAAAACCAAGTAGAGCTTGTCACCAACAAAAGATATTTCAGCAGCAAATTTAAAAGACTTTAAGAGCTTTTTCCAAGTCTTTATGTGTATAGAGCAATAGCACAGTGTTCACAATCTGTCAAATATGTCATCATTAGAACAAGCTGCGTACAAAAGGAGTCTGGAGGATTCTGGGAGAAAATGTAAATGCAGCTTGCTCTGTAACCTGAAAAAAAAGAACATATAAAAATTTTACGTATTTTTAAAAATCTATCGTTGGCTAAATGTTCCGTGAAAGTTAAGAACGTGATTTTTTTTAAGGGATATTTTTTTTCTAAATCAGACATTTCAATGACCCTTTATTCCAAGCAGTTTAATGGCTATGGAAAAGTCAACTTTCTGAAAAGTTTTACAAAAGGTAGTCTTGGAGGAATACATATCAAAGGAAATGTAGGAGATCTAACAGATGCGATGATCAGAGCACAAAGTTACATAAAAATGAAAAAAGGTGAGCACAAAGATAATACTCAGATGCTAAAAATATATTACAAGTTTAAAAGAGTTTAAGTGCAATGATATTTAGTTTGAATCCTTTCCAAATCTCGCTATTTTATTACAGACTAAAGTTTTGATCCTAAAACTATCTCCTACATGGTCTGTTCACCTTAAGGCTTTATGTCCTTCTTTGGTCCCTGGGTATTATTTTAAGTATAAATGATAGATTCTTAGTTGTGTGGGTACTGATGTGTTTGTATATTGAAATGATTGGGGCACAGGAATCTCTAATGAAATTAGTGAATTGAAAGGTGTTTCATACATGAGTAGTACTTCCAGCAACTGGTGTAAAAATGAGCACAATAGTCTTAAAGGGACACTGTAGTCACTATAATCATTTCATATGTTTGAAGTCCCCTGGCATTGACCCTTTATTCAGTGATAAACCAATTTTTAAAAACTAACAAAATGATAAAGAGGTGTATTGTTTAATAGCCGTCACCAAAACCAAATCAATTTTGAGCAGTCTAACACTGACCAACTCTGACCACCCACAGTCCGGCCCCTTCTGGAGGTGTGACTAAGGCAGATATTGCACACTTCCTTGTAGTTATACCCATACATACCAACAATGGGAGCTCTGATAGGCTAAAAGAAGTCAGCTGATACTCTCAGCCAATCACAACTGCCCATTGCTGCTCAGGCCAATACTTCCTCATTAGCCAAAGAAGCACATAGGGGATGGGCTGGTAATGACTCTTGTTTAGCTCTTTAAACAGAAAAAAAACATACATTAGTGGAGGCGAGGCCTGACCCAGCCCCGAGGGACATTTGAGAGCTGTTCTGGATGCCTAGTCGGCTAAACTTCTGTTGCTTCATTACACAGCCGTGATCTCGCAAAACTGCTCCTTTACCTAGGCATCCGTACTTTTCGTCCTGTCTTCTACCTTCTGTTCTAGTTTGCTATGGGGGGGGATTTTAGCGGCAGTGCAGGCATTTTTTTTAAGGGGTGCCCTCAAAGGCACTTAGATTTCTAATGTACCAGTGCTAGGACCACTACTGATTGTTACAATTTATCCTAGCGGTTCACTGCCATCGGTGCACCAAGGCATTGTTCCCACATCGAGCAGACTCTTTACCGCAGGAAAGTCTAGGCAGTTGATGCACTCTGCGCTCCCCCTTGTCATCCTTACTGCATATTTTTTGTAGTTATTGTTATATTCCAACCTACTAAGTATCTTTGTCTCGCTGACACTTTCTATACTATTTTCTACACACCTATTATTGGAGAGGTCAGTGTCAGCCCTAGCTAGACCACACACGATTTATATCTGGCTCTGAGCGTCTACACTCCAATTGACTTAGTATTTGACACTTTCCCTGTTATATTTGCTATTTAGAGGGTTCAGTGCCAACTATAGCTAGATCTTTTATACAGGACTTAATTAGCCTTGTGCTTTTGTTGTTATCTTTTATCTCTATTTTTCATGTTTCCACTTTTAGTATACTTAGTAAAAGTTATGTTTTAAGGTTATTTCTTATTGTGACATATTGATTCTACTCTATATTATTTTAGAGACACTTACTGGTAGTCATTTTTGTTTTTCCTCTTTTTTCATTTATATTAGTCCAACAGTTTAGGGGTTACCTTCCATTTTCGTCTACCACCACTCAGTCTCTTATCTATATTAAGGCTCTGTTTTTTCTTTTTTCAACTATCAATCATCTTCACAGTAGATCCACCTAGCTGTAGATGATATTTAGCACCTTTTGAAAAAATCTGCATGAACCTAGTTTAAACGTGAATCTCTAAATTATCCAATTCTTAGTGTTTTGTTTACTGGGTTTTTAGAGGAACTGACTAATAAGGAGATCCTGCACATTTGCCACTGCAAGGAGAGGTCCATAAAAGTGCAGCAGTGATATTTTAGGTACATAATGCCCTAACAATTCCAGATGTGAAGTGTATCTATTTAAAGGGACTCTCCAGTGCCAGGAAAACATATCCGTTTTCCTGGTACTGCAGGTTCCGATGTCCCTCGGCGCTGGATCAGGCTCCACCCACGCTCCACAACACTCGCTCATTAGATTTCCCCATAGGAAAGCATTCTTCAATGCTTTCCTACTGGGATTCCGGCGACGCTGGAGGTCCTCATGCATAGTGTAAGGAAGTCCAGCATTGTTTAAAACACTTTTTGGGTTTTAAGAACCCGGAAGTCCCTCTGGTGGCTGTCTGATAGACAGCCACTAGAGGAGGACTTAACCCTGCAAGGTAATTATTGCAGTTTATAAAAACTGCAATAATTACACTTGAAGAGTTAAGGGTGGTGGGAGTTGGCACCCAGACCACTCCAATGGGCAGAAATGGTCTGGGTGCCTGGAGTGTCCCTTTAATGATAAGGGTGACCATATTAATTAATGTGGATAATGGATATGTAATTAAAGATTTTTTTTACAGGTCCCTCAGCTAGTGTAGCATCAGCAGAACCAATGAGCAATAAAGGGCTATTATTATCTCCATGAGCTATGTTTAGTGGTCTCGTATAAGAATCCCCTATGTCTTACTTAAGTGTCCATCTGCCTGTGTCCATGAATTGTAGAGAATTGAAAAGGGACTCTTAAAATATTGGCTAAATAGCCAAGTCGGGAAAATAGCTGAGTTGGCAATTTTTTCCACTTAAATTACTTTAATACTTATTATAGTTTTTTTTTTTTGTTTTTTTTACCAATTACTTATAAACTAAAAAGCCCATACTCTTTGTCAGTTCTCTGCCAACCCCAGCATAATGAAGAACCCCGAGGGTGCTAAAGTAGTATGAATTCAATGAATGTTGCTTTTTTTTACAAATGCTTATGAGTAAGATATTTGCACATTCTATGGATTTTAATGTCACATCTACTATATATTCTAAAATGTATTTCTCAGTCTGCGCTAATTATTCTAAACCTGACAGAATGATTTTCAAAGGATATATAAAATAATCTAATCATCATGCTTAAATCAAAGCAAGTTGAGTTACTGTGGGATTTCTAGCAATTTGACTATTTTTACTAAACACACCTGTTAAGGAATCGCTCCTATATTCGTGAAATGAGCCAAATTCATGAACAGATTTTAATATTTATTGTTTTTTGCCTACTAATCTGATACCATGTTCCTGAAACGTCAAACACTTGCCCCAGAAATCCCCCAAATGAATGCATTATATAAATAATACCGTATCAGTTCCTTCCTATTCCTCCACACCATGTGCAATGGGTTAGTTTTTATGAGCATGTGACCCTGGAATCACTGCTAAACAAGTAGAGACCTACGTCACTCAATATCCCGAGGACTCCAGAAGCCTGACACTCTTTTCTCAGACACCATGTGTAGCAGTGTCCATGCTAAATAAAACTGTTAGATGGAGTTAATACTCAAAGGTTATTCACTAAAGTGAGAATTCAGAGTGAATTTCAAATTTAAGGCCATAAAAGCCAAACTGGATACATTTTCTAAGTCAGCCATGCTTCCAGTTTGGCTACTTTGGCCTTAAATTCCAACTTCAGTGAAAAAGCTAGTAAGTATTGACTCCATTTAACGACACCTGCTCACTCTATACAGCTAACTATACAACTCTCCGTCGCACAGCTCACAATGACTTATGCAGTTTGGGCACCTTCGGAATATCATGGCTTGTCAGAGTATATTCAGTAAAAATGTATCTCTTACCTAGATTTCTCTACGCATTCCAGGCACTTCCCATCCCCTGCAATAAAACAGACATACGGACCTTGTAATACGCAATAGATTAATTTATCTTGAATGACCGGAAACTTCGCATTTGGCGAACCACACTATACATCCCAAAATTAAGAGGAGGGTTGGGTCTCCCTAACTTTTTACTTTACCAACAGGCAGCTCACCTGGCCCAAATACAACATTGGCACCTCCCGCCGCACAAGAAAAAATGGGTAGAACTTGAACACCTCATTTTTAGTCTAGACCACCCTCTGTACATATCTTACCACGACAACATAGGCATTTACCACCTCCCACTTCCCTTACCATCACCTATTCCATTAATCTCCGGGATCGCCTCAGAGAAAGATTTGACCTCTTGACTGGTCTATTGCCTCTAACTCCAGTACTCTGAAACAAAGTATTCACTCCAGGTATAACACCCAAGCATCGTGCACAATTCGAAAACAAAGACATCTCCCGACTTGGCTACTTATATCCAGATGGTTGGAATATTCAGACATACCAAATACAAACACTTTAACAACATTTGACTACGTTCACATAAACAAGCAGCCACTTCTTTATTGACACCCTTTGAATGTGACTGTGTCAAATTCCCATCCAGAAAGGGTCAAATTTCTGATCCTTACTTGACATTAGAAACATGAGGTATCCCTGGAAAGGACATTGTATAGAGCCCCCAGTTTAATAGTTGGTTACTTTACTAGTCTCTGAATAATTATTGCATATATTTTCTACTTCAGGTTTTGAGTGCACCAGATAAATCCAAAACAAATGGATTGTTTTTTAATGATGGAAAGTGTCGTATTGACTATATTCTGGTATATCGGAAATCCAGCCCGCAGTTTGAAAAAAGAGAGGTTTTTGAAAGGAATATTCGAGCGGAAGGACTGCACATGGAGAAAGAGGTATTAATGTAATATGAATATTGTCTGGTTTAGCTTAAAGCGATGACGGCTAACCAGTTTTTTTCAATGACGAAGTTGTCTGTTGCCACATTCTGCTGTATCTTCTCATTTTAACTAAGGACAATAAAAATAATTATCATCAAAATAAAGGTCGAGTGTGAAAACAATAGGAAACAAAAAAAAAAAAAAAATAATATACTAGTGTATTATATGATTGTGCCTTGATGAAAATCGTTACAATATGCATATATGATAAAAGAAAAAACACAAAATAGTGTGATACTGCAAACAATAGAAATATATATTTTAGTGATATTTCAAATTTGAAGTTAGAGTAGCCAAAATGATAGCATAGCTCACTAAGAGATGCTTTCCAAATCAGCTATTTTGACCTTAAATGTTAGATTCACTTGGAATCCCACTTTAATAAACAACTTTCTTTGTTCTGTCCCCCAATAAAGCATTACTCTATTCCCCATAACTACAACGTATTGTAGTGGTTATAAGCAACAGATGATGAGTGTTTGCTGCAGTGTACTGTCAAACTATTTCTAGTGGTAGTTTCCTCCACCACCCAAAGCTTAGCTTAGCCTCCCCTCCAAATAATGTAAATTTGTATTTTCACATTACCCATAAAATTCAAACTTTGGATGGCAGTGGCTTTGGGGGGCTTGCAGCCTATCTTTGCTTTCCAATGTTAAATAACTTTCTCATACTTTGAGGGGCATTTGATAGGCCTGGGTTCATGAAGAGTCCTGTGTTTTTTTCTTTTTTCAAAAAACTTGAAAATGCTGTGACAGATGCAATGGCACCCATAAAGTCTTTGCATCATTACTACCGCAATGCGCTGTAGTGATTATGGTACATAAAGTTGTCCTTTAGCTCTGTCTCTTTTTTTGATTTAATGAAGTTATTCAGAGAAATAAATGGTATTGTTTTCCCTAATGGATTTTAAATCCTGTATTAAAAATAATTTACGCTCTGCTGAATACCTTTACAGATTATTCAAAACATATAGGACTCTTTTAGCTCTATTATATAATAAGCACCCTGAATGGGTCAGCATTCCAATTTAATGTGTGATTGTTCCACTTTCAAAAGCTTTCTCTATCGTGTGTTGTTAGTGGCCAACCTTACTCCTACATGTCTGCATGATTTCCTGATATACACTATGGATTTATGAAAGTGTCTGCAGAAGCACTGATCTTCATGCTGTCCCCATGAGACCATATGGGATGTGGCCACCTGACTTCCTATCATGCAGAACATTTCCCAGGGTGATATTTTTTGGAACCTCTAGACTTTTGGTGACACAATTTACTCAGGGCTCTTTGATTTCGCTCCACATCACCACAGAGCAACAATTACAAAAATCCCTTTCTTACTTGGTAGTGTAGCATGGAGAGGGAGAGCTTAGCTACTGTCAAGAGCTGCATTGTACACATTGAGCGTTATGACACTACGTAGCCCATATCCTCTTACATACGGCAGTTTATGGCTAAAGATAGCAGGGGGGATGAAACCATGCCTTGTAGAACACTACTATCCGCTTACACCTCCAGGAGAGGCCTATTCATCTAATGGAGAAGAGTAGAGTATAAATGAGAAAAATCAAACCCCTCTCTACATGTCGAGTCTTGATGTAATTTACTTTCATTTTGGATTCTTTGCAACACTAGAGGCAAAAAATGCAACAGAGGGGAGGATGTTGCAAACAGGACTGGGTTGGGTTTGGTCCAGTGACTGTGCATTATTGATTATGTGGTGGGGACAAGCACCCTAAAAGGGGCCTATCAGCATGGCACAACTGGCAACTGATCTGGTCAGCCTCACTTGGTAGGCCACTTGGACTTCATGAGGATTTCTCTGTAATCTTCCACTCTGGGATACTACCCCACTCAGGACTGTCCTGCCAGATCAGGGATTGTTTGGATGTATAACAGTAGCAGCTTGTTGCTAAGGAAACTTGAAATGATCTTTGAATTGCACATTTACATCCCCTGTATGGCAGCCTAGGAGTCTATGGTGCATAAGTTATTAGAAAGTACTTTAAGATCTGTAATGGTTTACACAGCTTTATATAGCAAAATTGAACAGTTTAATCTAAAAAAAAAAAATTGCATTGCATTGTAATCTGTATAAGAAATGCCGTTCATTTTCTCAAAGTTCTTGATTGAGAAGTAAAGCTAACAAACATCATAGGCAGAAAGAAATGAAACCGATATCAGCATTACTTTTTTTTGATTTTGCTCTCCGTTTTGGTGTTTTCTTATTGCAGTCGTCAATCACAAACAGTGATATCATATTTGTGAAGTTGCATGCTCCTTGGGATGTCCTCGGAAAATATGCTGAGCAGATGAATGTGAGAATGCCTTTCAGGTAGGTAGTTACATTATAACACAGTGTTACATCTTCCAGAAGAACACCACACAGCTGCTGTCTACAGGAGGTATCACAAGAACATTCATGTAGACTTTATTACGCAACACTGTTCCAAAATCATTTTATTTCACCGCATGATATATCATTTTCATGTTTTCATTTAAGCTTATCAGTCTGCTTTCTGATACATATATATAAAAAAAAATATCCACAAATACAACATGCACATTTTACATGGATATTTTGGCACATAACTATGGGTGTCAGACTTGATTCTTGGCCACTATAATTGGTATATAGGAAAATAAAGGTCAAGTACTCCTGCAATTCTGTGTTTTGTTTTTAAAAAACTACCATAGAGTGCCCGTAAATTTTTGTGGAAGGAGGGCATAGCTCCGAAGTGTTCCTATTTAATAGGGATAGTCCGTATTCTGGGATCAAATCTCCCTGTCTTTTTTTATCCTAATGCCCCTCTATTCTAGAAGTTCCATGTTGTGGAGAGCTATAAATATGTTTAGAAATCAGTGTGTGTCACCAAGATACATTGTTCTTTCTCTAAATGACATTTCAGTTGTATAAATTGTTATTAGGAAGTCAGTTAGAATTTCTCAGAACAGAAATGTCCCTCACCACACTGCCACTCACAGCCCTAAAATTGGGGGCATTCCAGTTTGAAATCTGATGCTTAGCAGATTGATCTCAGAGCAATGTTTTAAATATTCTTATTAAAGGATCACTATAGGGTCAGGAACACAAACATGTATTCCTGACCCTATAGGGTTAAAACCACCATTTAGCCACCCTGGGCCCCTCATGCCTCCATAAATATAGCAGAATCTTACTGTATTCAAGCCTGAAGCTGTAGCTCTGCATGCTGTTTTCCTCAGAAAAACAAGCTGTCTGCTGACATTACCAGAAGTGGTGACCTGATCCAATCACAATGCTTCCCCATAGGATTGGCTGAGACTGACAAGGAGGCAGATCAAGGCCAGAGCCATCATGATTCAAACACAGCCCTGGCCAATCAGCATCTCCTCATAGGGATGAATTGAATCAATGAATCTCTATGAGGAACGTTTAGTGTCTGCATGCAGAGGGAGGAGATACTGAATGTTTGGAGGCATTTTAGGAAGCCATGACCCAGGAAGGATCTCTAACAGCCATCTGAGGAGTGGCCAGTGAAGTTATTACTAGTCTGTAATGTTATCACTGTTTTTTTTCTCAAAAGACAGTGTTTACAGCAAAAAGCCTCACCAGAACAAATTCAATAAGCTGTAGTTGTTCTGGTGACTACAGTGTCCCTTTAAACCTTGGTCCATTTCATCAGTAGCAGAATTTTTCTGGATTGATGTGTTAAATTTGGAATACACTACAGAAGGCAATTGAACATTTATGTAGATTGGTCTAAAATCTAACACGTGTATATAGAAATGATCCAGTCTTGATAATTACCCAATTTTAACACTAAAAAGGGCTAAATTTTAATCCATGCTAATTGACAAGCATGATTAAATGTACACAGAGTAATTGCAAATTTAGCCATGGGTTTCAAAATACATTTAGGTAAACACTTTGGTATCAGCTTGATTACCCGAGGTTACCCTGCACACAGGGGTGGATCCAGAACCCAATCTCGTCAGGGGCACTGATAGATTATTTAAAGGAACAATCCATGCACAATAACCACTACAGCTCTATGTAGTGGTAATAGTGACCGGAGTGCCGTGCTGCCCTCCCAGAATGTTGTCAAGACAGTTTGACAACATACCTGGGGTCTGCCGGGATAGGGGCTGTAGTAGGGGAAAGGACCTGTAGTAGGGTATAGGGGCAGTAGTGTGTGAGGAGTGCAATGTGTGTGTGTGTGTGTGTTTGTTAGGGGTGCAGTGTGTGTGTGAAGGGTGTAATGTTTGTGTGTAGGGTGCATGGAGGGGTTCAGTGTGTGTAAGTAGTGTAGTGTGTGTGTAGGATGCATTGAGGGGTGCGGTGTGTGAGGGGTGCACTGTGTCTGAGGGGTTCAGTTTGTGTGTGTGTGTGGGGTACAGTGTGTGTGAGAGGGGCACAGTGTGTTTGTGAGAGGTGCAGTGTGTGTGAGAGGGGAACAGTGTGTGTGAGAGGGGTACAGTGTGTGTGTGAGGGGTACAGTGTGTGTGAGGGATTCAGTTTGTGTGAGAGGTTCAGTGTGTGTGAGAGGTTCAGTATGTGTGAGAGGGGTGCATTGTGTATGAGGGGTACAGTGTGTAGGGCAGTGTTTGTGTGGAATGGGCAATGTGTGGGCGGCAGTGTGTGAGTGTGTGTGAATGGGAAAGTTATTGTGTGTGGGGGTAGAGGGGAGAATAATAAATAAAAATATATATGTTTTTTTTCCCCAAATTAATATAATCATTATATCCCCCCCCCCCCCTCTTCTTACCTTTGCTCAGGGAGGGGGGATCTTTTTCAATCCCTGGTGGTCCAGTGGAGAATCCCTGGCAGTCCTAGTGGTGAGTTAACTCTAACCTGCAGCTCCTGGGCTAGAGTTCACTCTCGCGAGATCTGATCATTGCCGTGGTAACCACGTCAGTGCTCCATGCTCGTTAGAGGAGGACCTGGAGGAGCTGCATACCTCACTCCCTCCCCTTCCGGCTGCCAGCAAAGTGCCCATGGGCTGGAGAGGAGATCTCTGATCTCTCCTCCAGTCCATGAAGGCACATAGCAGGGGAGAGCATCGGCTCTTTACCATTTTCTCGTTGCCCCCTGGATCCACCACTGCCTGCACAGTGCAAGTTTATCTATTGGTGTGATCTACAGTTTATGGAGATATTTCCCTGGTCTTCCCACTAGGAAACAACCTGGAACTGTGGGACAAGACCCACAGACCAGGGCTGTGCTGACAAATCCAGGACTGCTGGCAAGTATGCAATTTAAATTTTTTTTTTAAATTGCCAGTGCTGTGTTTTACATTACCAAAAAGAGAAAAAACTAATCGCATGAAGATCCGGGTGCTAAACTGGACCAAGGGCCAGCACCAGCCCCAGGGAGTATATATCAGTGGTAGAAAGAGGATCCAGGCACTCCAAGTATCTTCAATTGTATTTATTTGGGTAAGTGAGACCGCAAGCTTGACAAAAACCCTTTTAAATGCAATTGAAGATGCTTGGAGTGCGTGAATCCTCTTTCTACCACTGATTTTTACATTACCAAGTCACACTGTGTCTTGGATCTTTCAGTGGAAGTGCTGTGTGAATGATGGCAAAATAAACACACTTTGAAAATGGCAGTCATTTTCCTACATCTACACACAATGTCCCTAGGAAAGAAAAAGAAAGTTTTTTTGATATTTGGAGCTTTTGTTTGCATTGTAGGTTGTTCTGTTTTTTTTTATTTTCGATTCCTCAGTGATTCTGCGTGCTTTTTTATAGCGCGATAATGAAGTACCTTTTAGACAATCAGCGGGATACAGGTTTCGTACACAAATAGATAATCACACAAGTTGGAGACTATGTCTTTTAATGGCTCACTAGAGGTTATTGGGGACAAGTGCAAATAAATTATTCATGTATAATTTATGTGCTCCTCTCCTGCACTTATATTAAGTAGGACACAGTTCAGACGCAACATCGTTGTGATCCAAGAGTCAGAGAGCCTCCTTTTTCCTAGTCAAAGCATTGTAACATTAAATTGAATTCATTATGGCCAATATTGTCAAACAGAAAACAGAATAGATTTGTAGATGTGATTTAGTGTAAGTGCAGTAGAGTGGCACACACAGACATGCTTTTGTAAACTCTTGTAAACCCATTCATTAAAGACATGTTGTCAATAGTCTATTGAATCTATTGGCCTACACATGCATGTATACGTGATTCTACAAACAGAACAGCACAATACAGATTGAACTAACTGAATTATCCTGAATTACTTTTTACAAATTTTATTTCTGTATCTACATCCCACCTCTGCTTTAATATACGGGGTTCATTAAGATTCAGATTCATTCAGATATAGAATAGTTATGTCAGTTATAAATTTAAAACCAGCTTCTTTGCCGAGTTAAAGCAAATCTATTGTTGCTTTTAAACCATCTTGTGTGGAAATAATTCCATTTTATTATTAAGTAGATTGGCTGTCCCATGTCGAATTATCCCTGTACTACACAGTATTTTTGATGTAGACCCAATGGGATGGAGGCTTCATAGATAAGGCTTCAGCTTAAAATAGAAACGTTGGGAAATTTGGGAGTGAAAACATAAAACTGGATAAATCACCATGGGTACTGATGGAATGTTCCCATTGCCATTGACTGCTACACATTTAGAACATCAATTTTATTGACTGTTTTATATTACCCACATTGTGTTGGTACTTCAAGAGGTGGGGAACCCTTGTTATATTCAAAAAGTGTCAACGCTTTTGTGTAAATAATTAAAAAATTTAATTAATATAAATATTCCCTCCCCTTTAATTATTAGTTAGAAACATTAATACAACAGCTTCCTATGACTGTTGTCTGTGTTAATCTCTCCTTTTAGTCTCTTCCTCCACCTCTTACAGGCTTCTATCTTCAATTTCCTTTGCTTCCTTGCTAGTTCAGTACTATAACTGACGATGGGTTTTCTTCTCGACTGGCTTCATTTTTGCTGTTCTTCCAGGAGAAAAATCTATTACCTGCACCGACGGTACAAGTTCATGAGCAGGTCAGTAAATTCTATTGTACGCTCTGAGATACATGTGTTGGCAAACCTTCCATTACTGATCTTTAGAACTTGTGATCCGCATAGTCTTTATTGTTTTATAGTTAATCAACCATCTGATGCACCCACTTTAGCGTGGGCCTATTAATGGCACTGCTGTGGTGTTATCAGGAAACCAGATAATTTGTATATTGTTAAAATGTGTTTTTGTTTGACAGAAAAACTCTCCTGATCATGTCTGAAGAAACATTTACTGTAGTTTGAAAGAATGGAATCATAGGCTGTTCTCTAAAAATTAGGATAGATGACAGACTTGCTAAAAACATCTTACTAACTATTTTGCAAATAAACCCCTTATTTTGTGAAACTTTAAAGGAACACTTAGCACCATAACCACTACGGTGAACTATAGTGGTTATGGTTCCAGAATTACCTTGTTGCCTACCAGCTCTCCCTTCCCCATTGTAAGTAGTCAAAAAAGTTTGAGCAGTTTGATTTTCTGGGGTCCACAGGGCACTGCTTCCCACCTCTACAGTTTCTGGAGATATTTCCCTGGTCTTCCCACTAGGAAACAAACCTGAAACTGTGGGGCAGGACCCACAGACCATGGCTGTCCTGACAAATCCAGGACTGCTCGCAAGTATGCAATTTATTATTATTTTTTTAATTACCAGTTCTGTGTTTTACATTACCAAAAAGAGAAAAAAACAAACAGCACTTCAATCGCGTGAAGATCCGGGTGCTAAACTGGACCAAGGGCCAGCACCAGCCCCAGGGAGTAGATATCAGTGGTAGAAAAAGGATCCAGGTACTCCAAGTATCTTCAATTGTATTTATTTGGATAAGTGAGACACTGCAATGTTTCAACCCCTGAAAGGGTCTTTGTCAAGAAAAAAATTTTCTCAGCAAAAATTCTAATTTGCTCTCCTATATTAAGCTCTTACGTTGAGAGTGATCAGCCCTGCAAAGGAGCTTGCTGCTCCCAGGAGATGGAAGTGGAGGCAGGGACGGCAGCTGGTGGACCTTACATAAGACGTAAAATAATTCTAAAATGAGCTCTAGTGGCGCTGGTGCCTGAAGTGTTCCTTTAACTTTCTGTAGCAAATGTTCCATTCAGAGCAATATCAACCCATCTTAAGACTTCAATTTAAAGTTTATTTAATAATAATGTGCTATAGTGTTGAAAGATACAGACATGATAAATGAATAGATCCACATGGTTCCAGAATTACCTTGTTGCCCACCAGCTCTCCCTTCCCCATTGTAAGTAGTCAAAAAAGTTTGAGCAGTTTGATTTCCTGGGGTCCACAGGGCACTGCTTCCCGCCTCTACAGTTTCTGGAGATATTTCTCTGGTCTTCCCACTAGGAAACAAAGACATACGTCTTATGAATAGATCCACACTCTTACGCTCTGTTTGTTAAAATAGGTAGTAATTTGTGCATATTACCTGCTAACTACAACATCTATGATCCTCTGCCAACAATAATGAATTTTATTTTGAAGTGTTATACATTGTTTGTGTAAATCAGTATTTGTTTCATCAGTATTGTATAATTCAGAAAGACAGTTAGTAGAATTTGCGTGGGAAATAATAGAAGCAAATGTTTCTTCTCTGCATGTTCCAATATACCTAATGAGTTGTACCTAATGAGTATTCTTTTTGACCATTTTAGCTCTCAATAGATTAAACCCTTAATTTAAAGAGAAATGTTACAATTTATTGTCATCCTTGTTTAGCTTGTTTAGCTTGTTTAGCTTTGGTAGCTCCAAGCAGCCCGGCAGTGAATATTTCACTGGGTCCTTCTATCTTGGAATGAAATCCTTAAAAAACTGATTGTTACGAGAACATAGCCTTTAAGGGGTTAATAATAGAGTAATAATAATCATTGTGATTAAGCTCTTTGTAACATGGTTGGTTAGGGTCGAAAAAGTATTCCTTAGTACGTGTAGCTACTATGACAATGTCTTTTTGTAGTGTCAAACGTTTTTATTCCCAGTGAATAAAATCTTTGCAATCTTCAAAAGCATGATGCTTCTGAGTATTTGCAATATGTTGATACATTGCTTTCTTAGATTGGATTATCTCATTAATTCAATGGGTCAATGTCGTCCTAGAGTTTCTCATAGAGCTTTGTCAATCCACCAGAGGGCACGCAATATTCGTCTCTCACAGTCTTCACAGACGTACCAGACTTACCCTTGCACTGTATATTGTTGGTCTGCGTGCCCTCCCCTGTCCCAGCTGGGTAGAATGTTTAGTGTGACACCTGCTGGGTGTTGTCACAGTGTGATTTCCTTGTGGATAAATGTAAGTGTACACAATATATTGCGTGTCCCCTGTGATGTGTGTGATGTCCTCTGTGTTTGTATTGTGAGTTGTTTGCATTCTGCATTAAAAGTGTTAAGATGTGTTTTTCTGAGCTGCTTTCAGTATTAGTCTGTGTTTGAGTTAATTAATGTGTTTGAGTAGGTGTGAAAATTATAGAACAGTTTAAGTCACAACTGAAATGAGATGTATTTTTTAGAGACAACTTGGCCCTTTGTAACATGAATAAGGTTAGTGGCAGGTGGAGAATGGTATGTTAAAATCCCACTCTCGTAGCTAGTAGTTGAATTAGGAACCTGTCATTATATCCACCATTACCTGTTTTTGCTTCCCATGTGTGTAACATTCTTGTTTGCCTGAATATGTGGAAGACTGATAAAAATGTTGCTAAAACAAAGTTCTAAAAGTGGACCAGTTATCATGGAAACCAGTGTCACTTTTTTTTTTATTTACAAATTTTCATAGGAATTAATGCACTCTTAGATTTTATCCCTTACTTTTCAAAACATCCCCCATTGTGTTCATGTTTTAAGGTGATATGCTATTCTTCAGAGAACATCCTTTTCTGATCATGTTTGGGTATAATGCATGGAATTATATTTTCTGCACATGTTTATGTTCAGTAGGGAGAGCATAGGAAGTTGTACGACATATAGAGATCTACCTTTTGGACACCCTTCAGATGGGGCGGGGGGCTACAAATTTTTTTGCACCTCTCTACTTTAGTTCTGTGCTGTGGTGGAGGGTGTTATTGCATGCCAGTGAGTGGGGGGTTGGTGGGGTAAGGGACCATGAGGTCCAAGCAAATGCTTTTCCCAGGGTCCAGTCAATATTAAAGACAGCCCTGAATATAGTTTCCCTTTAAGGGGAATTACAAAGTACCATAACCACTATCGAGTATTTTGTTTTCAGGTGTAGTCCAATAGCAATTTTGTCAAATTGCTATTGAGTATTTTGACCAAAATTAGGGCTTTACAGGCACCCGAAGTGTGGCCCTTCGGCTGCCTCTCAGATAATGTCACTCAAATAGTGCCTCTCACATTTGTCCATTTTTCACAACCTTGGACAACCTTGGGATTAGCCACACTGACACCCACAGCTTCTTGTTCGCATTGAAGGCTGGATGTATTTAGACAGGTCATGTTGATAATGAATTTAACAACAAACAGGCATAACTCTAAAGGACAGCTTCCACCAAATATAGTTGTAGTGGTTATTGTATTTAGTCTTTCCCTTTAAATATTAAAGATAGATACTTTGAATCTAATGTAGAAAATTCTTTCAAGTAGGCGAGCCTCAGGTATTCTTTGGGTTATTAGCTTTTTTTGTTTTGTTTTTTGACAGCAACAAGTTAATATTAAAAAAGTATTTAGCCAATAAAGGAACTTTACGCTTTTCCTAGTTTTTAATTATTTTTTTTATTGCAACTGTAATTGTTATATGGTAAAACAAACACTATCAGTCCCAGTTTGATAATAAGCTTTATATAGTTAGTGTTCTTCAAGTGGTATTTTTGTTTTATTTATCTAATTTATTAAGGATGGTAATGCATCTGCTACTTTGAAATCTAGATGTGAGCATGGAACTGCTGAATAACTTGCTGGTAGTAATATAATAAACATATGCTTAATAATATATATATACTGAACTATTGCTTTATTTGTACTTTTTTATGTAAGGATGGAGAAGCAATTGAGCAGGTTTCGTGGATGGTTGCCCAAAAAGCCCATGCGATTGGACAAGGAGACCATTCCGGACCTCGAGGAGAATGATTGCTACACCGCACCCTTCAGCCAGCAGCGCATTCACCAGTAAGTCAATTACAGATATTAGTTTTATAGAGCATGCCATCCTAGTGGTGACCTTTTTATAACGACTCGTTCAGAAAATATATTCAAAGTATATTTTTAATTAGCTCTGCCAAGACGAACAGAAAATTTTCACTAAAGTGAGAATTTCTAATTTAACCCCTTAAAGGGAAACTCAACTCCTCCTTGTGATTGCGTCCGCCGGTGGGCGAGACTGATCCCGCCCACCGGCCGGGGAGACCTAATGCTTTTCAATGCTTTCCTATGGGGAAATGAGCGACGCTGGAGGTCCTCACATAGCGTGAGGACGTCCAGCGACGCTCTAGCACAGGTTTCCTGTGCTATAGACCAGGAAATGCCCTCTAGTGGCTGTCTAGTAGGCAGCCACTAGAGGTGGAGTTAACCCTGCAAGGTAATTATTGCAGTTTATAAAAAACTGCAATAATTACACTTGCAGGGTTAAGAGTAGTGGGAGTTGGCACCCAGACCACTCCAATGGGCAAAAGTGGTCTGGGTGCCTGGAATGTCCCTTTAAGGACCAAACTTCTGGAATAAAAGAGAGTCATGACATGTTACACGTCATGTGTCCTTAAATGGTTAAAGGGACACTGTAGGCACCCAGACCAGTTCAGCAAAATTAAGTGGTCTGGGTGCTGTGTCCCCACTTAGTGCTGCAATGTTTACAAGACTGCCCACAGTTGATGTCTACTACACAGCTACTAGAGGGCTTCCTAAATTGAAACAGACTTGGTCCGGTATCTGATGCTGGAAGTCCTGAGGACCTCCAGCGTCAGATTTTTCCCCATAGGAAACCATGCACATCATGTCTTCCACGCGGACCTGGGCTGAACCTGATCCAGCGCGGAGGGACAACGGTGCTGTGTTAAGGTAAGTGACTGAATGGGTTTCAGCTCCGCAGGGGGCGCGAGGGAGGTGGACAATGTAGGGAACTATAGTGCCAGAAAAATTGCTTTGTTTTTCTGGCACTATAGAATCCCTTTAAATTCAAAATAAATGAACTGGAAAAATTATCTAAGTCAGCAATACATTCAGTTTGGCTGTTCTGGCCTTGAATCTGAAATTCTCTTTGAATTCTCATTTTAATGAATAATCCTGCAAGATGAGGCTGAAACTAATTCACATTTACAGGTATATTTACTAAACTGAGAAGTCAAAGTGAATTTTAAATTTAAAGGAACACTGTAGTCACAGAACAACTTCAGCTTCATGTAAGCCATCTAAATGTTGGTTTTAACACTATAGGGTCAGGAATACATGTTTGTGTTCCTGACCCTATAGTGTTCCTTTAAGGTCAGAGTAACGTGAAGTAGCGAAAACATTTAAGTCCAGAGTATTTAAAGCAAAGCTGGCTTAGAGGATTTTTCCAGTTTGGCTAGTTTGACCTTAAAGGGACACTCCAGGCACCCAGACCACTTCTCCCCATTGGAGTGCCAACTCCCACTATCCTTAACCCTGCAAGTGTAATTTTTGCAGTTTTTTATAAATGGCAATAATTACCTTGCAGGGTTAACTCCTCCTCTAGTGGCTGTCTGCTAGACATGTATAATAGCAGTGTTAGAGTGAGCATCGTGTATAATAGCAGTGTTAGAGTGCACATTGTGTAGAACAGCAGTGTTAGAGTGAGCATCGTGTATAATAGCAGTGTTAGAGTGCACATTGTGTAGAACAGCAGTGTTAGAGTGAGCATCGTGTATAATAGCAGTGTTAGAGTGAGCATCGTGTATAATAGCAGTGTTAGAGTGCATATTGTGTATAATAGCAGTGTTAGAGTGCACATTGTGTAGAATAGCAGTGTTGGAGTGAGCATCGTGTATAATAGCAGTGTTAGGGTGAACATTGTGTATAAAGCAGTGTTAGAAAGAATATTGTGTATAATAGCAGTGTTAGAATGAACATTGTGTTTAAAGCAGTGTTAGAAAGAATATTGTATATAATAGCAGTATTAGAGTGAACATTGTGTAGAATAGCAGTGTTAGAATGAATATTGTGTATAATAGCAGTGTTAGAATGAACATTGTGTTTAAAGCAGTGTTAGAAAGAATATTGTATATAATAGCAGTATTAGAGTGAACACTGTGTAGAATAAAAGTGTTAGAGTAAACATTGTGTAGAATAGCAGTGTGTAGAATAGCAGTGTTAGAGTGAGCATCGTGTATAATAGCAGTGTTAGAGTAAACATTGTGTATACTAGCAGTGTTAGAGTGAGCATCATGTATAATAGCAGTGTTAGAGTAAACATTGTGTATAATAGCAGTGTTAGAGTGAGCATCATGTATAATAGCAGGGTTAGAGTGAGCATCGTGTATAATAGCAGTGTTAGAGTGCACATTGTGTAGAATAGCAGTGTTAGAGTGAGCATCGTGTATAATAGCAGTGTTAGAGTGAGCATCGTGTATAATAGCAGTGTTAGAGTGCATATTGTGTATAATAGCAGTGTTAGAGTGCACATTGTGTAGAATAGCAGTGTTGGAGTGAGCATTGTGTATAATAGCAGTGTTAGAGTGCACATTGTGTAGAATAGCAGTGTTGGAGTGAGCATTGTGTATAATAGCAGTGTTAGAGTGCATATTGTGTATAATAGCAGTG
Source organism: Pelobates cultripes (assembly GCA_933207985.1). Lineage (NCBI taxonomy): Eukaryota > Metazoa > Chordata > Amphibia > Anura > Pelobatidae > Pelobates > Pelobates cultripes. Next base: position 298,300,228 of record OW240914.1, read on the forward strand.
TTAGAGTGCACATTGTGTAGAATAGCAGTGTTGGAGTGAGCATCGTGTATAATAGCAGTGTTAGAGTGCACATTGTGTAGAATAGCAGTGTTGGAGTGAACAGGTTGTAGAATAACTGTCTGCAGAATAACTGTACCGGAGTGCGCAGTGTGTAAAATAACTGTATTGTAGTGAGCAGTGCTTAGATTAACAATATTAGCACGAACAACGTGCATAATAACAGTGTTATGGTAAGTGGTATGTAGAATAAATGTGTAGAATACCAATATTGTAGTGACAGTGTGTATAATAAATGTATCAGACTGAGCAGTGTGAAGAATAACAGTGTTTGAATGAACAGTGTGTATAATAATAGTTTATTTACTAAAGTAAGAATTCAAAATAAATTATAGTGAATTTAACATTTTAGGCCAAAGTAGCCGATCATAAAGCATGGCTGACTTAGAGAATGTTTTCAATTCAGCTATTTTTGGCCTTAAAGTTGAAATTCCCTTTGAATTCGCAAAGACCCACGACAATGAATTTGCCAGTGGGTGTCCGCTGGTGGGGGACAGGTAAAGGGGGGTTCTATGATGACAGCTAGGGAGACTGACACTTCTAAATGGCGGTAGCTCCAACACAGTGTCTAGAACCGTCAGGCAGAGAAAATATACATATACTAAGTAGTCCCCACTTTGTCTCAGTATATTTTGGACTGGGTTGGAATTTCAGTGAGATTCCAACAAAGTCAAAATTAGTATTTCATAAAGCTAATCCACCTTATGTATATATGTAAAGGTTTGTAGTGACATGTTTTTCTTATACTGTATGGTTAATATACCTACCTTTAACATTTATTATACTGTATGACTAATATACCTACCTTTAACATTTATTATACTGTATGGCTAATATACCTACCTTTAACGTTATTATACTGTATGGTTAATATACCTACCTTTAACGTTATTATACTGTATGGTTAATATACCTACCTTTAACATTTATTATACTGTATGGCTAATATACCTACCTTTAACGGTATTATACTGTATGGCTAATATACCTACCTTTAACATTTATTATACTGTATGGTTAATATACCTACCTTTAACATTTATTATACTGTATGGTTAATATACCTACCTTTAACAGTATTATACTGTATGGTTAATATACCTACCTTTAACATTTATTATACTGTATGGTTAATATACCTACCTTTAACGGTATTATACTGTATGGTTAATATACCTACCTTTAACATTTATTATAATGTATGGCTAATATACCTACCTTTAACATTTATTATAATGTATGGTTTATATACTTACCTTTAACATTTATTATACTGTTTGATTAATATACCTACCTTTAACATTTATTATACTATATGGTTACTATACCTACCTTTAACGGTATTATACTGAATGGTTTATATACCTACCTTTAACATTTATTATACTGTATGGTTTATATACCTACCTTTAACGTTATTATACTGAATGGTTTATATACCTACCTTTAAAATTTATTATACTGTATGGTTAATATACCTACCTTTAACGTTATTATACTGTATGGTTTATATACATACCTTTAACGTTATTATACTGTATGGTTAATATACCTACCTTTAACATTTATTATACTGTATGGTTTATATACCTACCTTTAACGTTATTATACTGTATGGTTTATATACCTACCTTTAATGTTATTATACTGTATGGTTAATATACCTACCTTTAACATTTATAATACTGTATGGTTTATATGCCTACCTTTAACATTTATTATACTGTATGGTTAATATACCTACCGTTAACATTTATAATACTGTATGGTTAATATACCTACCTTTAATGTTATTATACTGTATGGTTTATATACCTATCTTTAACATTTATTATACTGTATGGCTAATATACCTACCTTTAACGTTATTATAATGTATGGTTAATATACCTACCTTTAATGTTATTATACTGTATGGCTAATATACCTACCTTTAACGTTATTATAATGTATGGTTAATATACCCACCTTTAACATTTATTATACTGTATGGTTAATATACCTACCTTTAATATGTATTATACTGTATGGTTAAAATACCTACCTTTAACGTTATTATACTGTATGGTTAAAATACCTACCTTTAACATTTATTATACTGTATGGTTTATATACCTACCTTTAATGTTATTATACTGTATGGTTAATATACCTACCTTTAACATTTATAATACTGTATGGTTAATATACCTACCTTTAATATGTATTATACTGTATGGTTAAAATACCTACCTTTAACGTTATTATACTGTATGGTTAAAATACCTACCTTTAACATTTATTATACTGTATGATTTATATACCTACCTTTAATGTTATTATACTGTATGGTTAATATACCTACCTTTAACATTTATAATACTGTATGGTTTATATACCTACCTTTAATGTTATTATACTGTATGGTTAATATACCTACCTTTAACATTTATAATACTGTATGGTTTATATACCTACCTTTAACATTTATAATACTGTATGGTTTATATACCTACCTTTAACATTTATTATACTGTATGGCTAATATACCTACCTTTAATATGTATTATACTGTATGGTTAAAATACCTACCTTTAACATGTATTATATTGTATGGCTAATATACCTACCTTTAACATTTATTATGCTGTATGGTTAATATACCTACCTTTAACATTTTTATACTGTATGGTTTATATACCTACCTTTAACGTTATTATACTGTACGGTTTATATACTTACCTTTAACATTTATTATACTGTATGGTTAATACACCTACCTTTAACATTTATTATACTGTATGGTTAATATACCTACCTTTAACATTTATTATACTGTATGGCTAATATACCTACCTTTAACATTTATTATACTGTATGGTTAATATACCTACCTTTAACATTTATTATACTGTATGGTTAATATACCTACCTTTAACATTTATTATACTGTATGGCTAATATACCTACCTTTAACATTTATTATACTGTATGGTTAATATACCTACCTTTAACATTTATTATACTGTATGGTTAATATACCTACCTTTAACATTTATTATACTGTATGGTTAATATACCTACCTTTAACATTTATTATACTGTATGGTTAATATACCTACCTTTAACATTTTTATACTGTATGGTTTATATACCTACCTTTAACGTTGTTATTATACTGTACGGTTTATATACTTACCTTTAACATTTATTATGCTGTATGGTTAATACACCTACCTTTATCATTATGAAATAATATACATAGCAGTATATTATAATAATATAATATTAAACAGTAAAAATGGTTTTATTTTTACTGTGAATGGAAATTTCTATAAAATGAAAGGAATGACCTTGTGGAATCAGTGGATCTCAGAGAAGGAGAAATCCTCAAAGTATTCTTTGTATTGATCTGGACTATTTTTGTAAGTAATCTTAGACTGCCCAATGATTATGTTTATATATGGTCCCTTGCCACAATTTTTTTAAAGGTTACTGCCCAATCTAACAAAGCATTGAAATGCATTGAAACAAGCATTGAAATATGAAATTGGAGTGTAAACAACGACAAATAAACACAAGCAAAATGTACTAATTTGCTGCAAGATTTTTATAGTGGAGTGTGATCATTAGCTCCGTGATTTTGACCTTGGCTTGATCTCAATTTGTACATTAACAAAGAGAAAAAAAAGCAATGATAAAAACATGTACTTAATTTCAAAACTTATATAAAACTACAATAATAAGCAAAAACTGTTCTGGTACAATATTGTTATAAGAGAGAAATAAAAGAAATTGGATAGAAAAATAGCTTGAAAATTAGGGTTTTGCATCTTAACAGAAGCTTTTACAAACTGCTCTTTCGAATGTAGAACATACCTTACTTCTCTTTCACCTGGAAGGCACCCTGAAGTGAGTTTCTAAAGAGCAGGGGTGCCCAAAAGTAGATCCCCAGATGTTTTAAAACTACAGCTTTCATGATGCTTTATCATTCCAAAGGCATGCAAAGCATCATGGGAGTTGTAGTTCTACAACATCCGGGGGTCTGCCTTTTGAGCATCCCTGATATAAAGACCCAAACACAGCTCGGGAATCTGTGAGTGCATCCGGTGGAAGTATTACACTATAGTTTATTGATTTCTTTTTTTTTTAAATGTATATTTCTGACCTAATTACATGACATTCTGCTGCTGAAGAGTTAGTATAAATATATTTTTGTAAGAAGGAGGGTATTTGGTATGAAAAAGTGCATATTTCAAAAATATATTCTACAGAACTAACTTGTTTTTCCATAGGGAGACTTGGCATCATGTATATCTGGCTACAGATGGTATTAGAGTATGAACAAAAAGACTGGTTTTAAAAAAGCATTGAATTAATTTTAGAAAAAAAATATCAAGGGATGATGTAATTTGCTAGCTACATAAAAAAAAAATTTTAGTGTACTATATTTTCAGAACGTAAATTCTACGATGCCCTTGTAACGAATTAGCCATGTAGTAAATATTATTAGAAAGGCATTTGCTTAATGAAAATTGTGACTCTCAGTTATATAGTCTGGCTGCTGCACTATTTGTAACTTTATTTTGTTCTGTGACCTTCGATGTGAACCAGCAATTACATTAGGGAGAAAATTTAACCCTGCGCTTACCGAACATATTGACATATTCCTGAATGTTAATAACAAAAACAGAATATTTCTTGAGTAAATGTATGGGGTTGACATTTTGTTTTTTTTAACGGATTCAATACAACACTTGGGCCAATTAAATGATTTAGTAAAATAATGTAGCATAAAAGGAAATAAGGGGGGGAAATAATACATTTAATTTTGCAGTTGGTTTTAAAAAGAAGCGCTATGGTATCTGTTGGCTTCTGTTTAAAACCAACTGCAAAAATAATTGTATTATTTTCCCCACTTACTTCCTTTTATGTTACATTATTTTACTAAATAACTTAAAGGACCACTCTAGGCACCCAGACCACTTCAGCTTAATGAAGTGGTCTGGGTGCCAGGTCCTTCTAGGGATAACCCATTTTTTTTATAAACATAGCAGTTTCAGAGAAACTGCCATGTTTATGAATGGGTTAAGCCTTCCCCCTAATCCTCTAGTGGCTGTCTCATTGACAGCCACTAGAGGCGCTTGCGTGCTTCTCACTGTGATTTTCACAGTGAGAGCACGCCAGCGTCCATAGGAAAGCATTATGAATGCTTTCCTATGTGACAGGCTGAATGCGCGCGCAGACGGGGACGAGAAGAGGAGGATCGGAGGAGGAGAGCTCCCCGTCCGGCGCTGGAAAAAGGTAAGTTTCAACCCCTTTCTCCTTTCCAGAGCCGGGCAGGAGTGGGACCCTGAGGGTGGGGGCACCCTCAGGGCACTATAGTGCCAGGAAAACGAGTATGTTTTCCTGGCACTATAGTGGTCCTTTAATTGTCTTACAAAGTAATATTAACATAAGACATAAAATGATAATAGTAACAGTTATTTTACGGCTTATGTTAATATCACTTTGTAAGACACGTAACAGGGTGTGATCTGATTTATATTACTGCTAGTAATTATTATTTATTCAATGTCAGCTAGTTTAGCATCTTTGTTTAAATTAATTAAAAAAAATTAAAAATAATATATAAATTATAACAAACAAATTAAGGTAATAGAAATAAGTGGTGTTAGTATAGTAGAATGAAAGTGATGATTGACCTATTATTTTGTACGGTGGTATATATGTTATCAAGATGCACTTAGTAAATATTGTTTTCAGTCTGTTATACTTGTATGAACTTTAGAAATGAGCTAGCTCTAAGATTTTACTCATCCTTTGATACTCCATCATAAGGGATCCATATAGTAAATAGCCAGTTACAGTAAACAAGGATATATTTGGAAAGCGTGGCTCACGAACAGATGGCGGACCAAGCATGTTGACCCCTGCTGTGTCCTCTAAGCTGTGAGTGTGCTTGAGATGATTTGAAAAAACGAAAAAGCCAATAATTCCAATTTCACCTGGTGAACTTCTCAGTGGTCCATTAGTAACAACAACGATGTTCTAGAGCACATGTAATCGTCTGCTTTCTGTGTTGTAGTTTCATCATAAACAATAAGGACACATTTTTCAACAATGCCACAAGAAGTAGGATCGTTCATCATATTTTACAAAGAGTCAAATATGAAGAAGGAAAAAATAAAATAGGTAAGTGTGCTAATATAGAAATTTTATTAAAAAAAAAAAAACAGAGGCCAAAATGTTAAAAGCAGATATTGCAAACATGGGCTTAACCCCTTAAGGACACGACATGTGTGACATGTCATGATTCCCTTTTATTTCAGAAGTTTGGTCCTTAATGGGTTAAATGAATAATAAAGATTACATTTGGTGTTAAGTGTGATTGGAATTATGTTATACTTTTGATGGCATTTCATACTTTAAGAGGGATAGTTTATATACATTTTAGGTTTACCCAATGATTTGTTTACCAATTTCTGTTTGTTTGTTTTTCTAAGTGTGCCCACATCCATACACCTTATATATACTTGCCACTGCAAGCACTTGCCAATGACTTGTGGCCAAAGTGGGAACTTAAAACCTTGATATTGTTATTGAAACATGGTGGGTTGGGGTGTGTGTGTGTGTACGCTTGTGTATATGGATGTTTAATTTATGTGAATCCATGTGTGAGTAAATGTATAAATATGTTTAAAAGAACACAATAGTCACCTAAATTACTTTAGCTAAATAAAGCAGTTTTAGTGTATAGATCATTCCCCTGCAATTTCACTGCTCAATTCACTGTCATTTAGGAGTTAAATCACTTTGTTTCTGTTTATGCAGCCCTAGCCACACCTCCCCTGGCTATGATTGACAGAGCCTGCATGAAAAAAAAACTGGTTTCACTTTCAAACAGATGTAATTTACCTTAAATAACTGTATCTCAATCTCTAAATTGAAGTTTAATCACACACAGGAGGCTCTTGCAGGGCCTAGCAAGCTATTAACATAGCAGGGGAAAAGAAAATCTTAATTTAACAGAACTTGCAATAAAGAAAGCCTAAATAGGGCTCTCTTTACAGGAAGTGTTTATGGAAGGCTGTGCAAGTCACATGCAGGGAGGTGTGACTAGGGTTCATAAACAAAGGGATTTAACTCCTAAATGGCAGAGGATTGAGCAGTGAGGCTGCAGGGGCATGTTCTATACACCAAAACTGCTTCATTAAGCTAAAGTTGTTCAGGTGACTGTAGTGTCCCTTTAATGTTTTAGTGCATATGTATGCTGTGTGTGTTTGCGTGCATGTATGCCTGTATCATATTCTTTGCTAATATTTCATGAAAGACTTAGATTTGAAATAAGGGAAGTGACGTAAGGTGGCTGACCGAGGCACCCTAACATGATTCTAATACATACCACTGACTGAACCCCACTGACGCACATTGGCGCAGGTTATTTTCTACCGGCACATTGCCTAGGGCCCCAGTGGGAGCAAGGCATCTGGCAGAGGATTAGTACTGATGCTGCACACTAGTAGAGTCAACCGGTTAAAATGTTATAGAAACCGATGACTGCATTGAGAAGCAGCAGCCATACATAAGGAAAAAAGTACTATTTTAACTGTTACATTGTATGCCTCTCCCCTTATGAAAACCAAATAAAATCAATGTGACTCATATGTTTATGTTCGTACTAAATAATATAAATATTACAAAATCAAAATATCTGATTGAAACCAGACCATGGACTGTATTTTTCGGCAGACAGTGAGTTAACAAATACCACTGCTCCCAGAACATTTTATAACAAGGCTTAGAATTGATCAGTGTGTATTTCTTGTATATTTGCATAAACGCCACCCGTGCAAGCATTAAGTCCTTACTTATGTTTTTATTTTTATAACACCATCTGTTCAAAATTGTACCATTTTTATAACGTAATAACAATACAGGCTATAAATAAGGTGCATCATGCTGTTACTGTATCTTAGAAACAAAGGGATTGCCACCTCAAATCTACTAATTGCTGTGTGGGAGTAGGGATGCCATATCTACCTTTTCATGACACATATCCTTTATATACAGATTGACAGCAACATATGCAAAGTGCTGCCCTCTAGTATTTAAAAAATCTAAATGAATCAGGTGATCAATCAATCAGGAATACTGCAGCATATGAGTCCTCTATACCACAGTGCTGCATTTTTATGTGTGTCCAATAAACTTTAGGAAATTATGTATGTCTAAGAAAACCTGGTGATGTTATTATTATTACTTTTATTTTTAAATCTCCAACATGTTCCGCAGCGCTGTATAAGCAGGGAAGATAGACAGTACAGTATAGACAAACCAATACAGAGGGAATCCTGGCCCGTGAGCTGTGATCTAACATTTACAGCCTTTTTATACCAAATACTAAGATAAATGACTTGTGAGCTTACAATTTAAAGGATAAACCAGCACCATGTTGCACAGATATATGACTTTAGAGATTATTATTGTTTTCTTGGGCCTAATTGGAAAGTTTTAGACCTGGGGTGTCCAATATTTCTTCTCAAGTTATTTTTAGCTAATTTGCAACACAATTATTGCTATTTACTGAACTGTCAAATTTCACTAAACTGGAAATATAGCCAATTTGAAGAATTTTTCACTGACTCGGAATTTGTATTCTTTTTTTAACTGAATCCAATGTGTTTGAATAAACATTCTAACAGATTCTCAGTTATTTAATACTAAAAGCAGTTAGCCCGGTCTACACACTCTACTTTAGCTAAATTACTCCTCCTATCTTCTGGTCTGATCCTGCTGTTGTGCATTTTATGATACTATAGAAAAGTGCTTCATCTGGTCCACTTACATAGAAGTCCTGAGTATTACAGTTTATCTGACATAATTATGTGTTTTGTCCTTCGAATCATCTACAAGGTCACCTAAACATCTCAGAATTAACGATGCTGTAAGATCAGAACCCAAGTGTAATGGCAATTAACTCAGCAATCTTTTCTTTGGCTTTTGATCACGTTGGGAGCACACAGTGTTGTAATTCAAGCTACGCAGAGGTTTCTATATACACAGATCCCCCTTTTTCCTATCTTAAAAAAATATCTTAACTTAAACATATCTTAAATATATCCCTATCATAAAAAATGTCGTACCGGTGGCATGATGATAATTTATTAATCAAATGCAGTACTATACAAAAATCCCATTCTTATGCCTTGTTTGTCATTAAATGTTAATAAATGGACACGTATTAAAAAGTTAAACCATGTTAAGCATTGTGACCCCCAGCAGAAGTGAAGCAGCATGTCATTTATTTATGGTTTTATCACGTCTGCTCTATGCCTCATAAGACAAAGGTGACTTTTAAGATTCATGATTCTCCTTTCTGTCCAAGCATCTTATTAGCCCTCTTGTACTGCTCAAGCAGTTATAATAGGACATTTCTCTTTGATGAACGTTACGGTATCCTGATTTTTATGATTCTTTTCTTTTGTTAATTGTGGTGCTCAGATCCTCAATATAACATTCACTGCAGCAAGAACTACTGGCCACCTGGCAACTAATAAGCCTTACTGTCAGTGTCAGAGTTAGTTTGTGTTGAGTTACTACGCAGCATGAGTGTAGAAAGTGAGGAGATAAATCCCCCCCCAGAAAGTTTTATTTAGATATTTAAATATTTACCGTATGTATATTAAAATTGGAGGTCAGGTAGCTTGAATAGGTCTTTATCCTATACTATGAATAGCTTCCCCAGTGATAGTGTAATTGTTATGAAAGGCTATTCCATCGATTTTATTTGGTTTCTACGCCAATGCTAGACGGATAGATATATAGATTATAATTCAGAATGCTTAGTTTTTTTTTGATAAACAGACAGACAAAGGCTTCAACTTTACCCGGGTAATATACACATATATATATATAATGGTTTTCCCTTACATACTAGTACTTGATTACTTTGGTCCATTGTACAGCGCTACGGCATTTTGATGGCGCTATATAAATAATATAATAATAAAGAAGTAAAATTTTAGCCACTCTGTGGAAACGCTCAATAACTCAGGGACATGTTAAAGTGACACTATATTCACCAGAACAACTACAGCTTAATGTGGTTGTTCTGGTGAGTATAATGATTGCTTTCAGGCATTTTAATGCAAACACTGTCTTTTCAGAGAAAAGGCAGTGTTTACATTGCCCATAGGGACACCTCCAAGTGGCCACTCCTCTGATGGCCACTGAAGGTGCTTCCTGGGGCATTGCTGCACATTATACAGCATTGCCATTCATCGTCTCCACGCTCTGCATGGTGACGCTGAACTTTCCTCCACTGATCCAATGCATCTCTATGAGGAGGTGCTGAGTAGCCAAAACGGCGTTTGGCCTGCCCCCTTGCTGATTTTAGCCAATCCAATGCTTTCCCCATGGGAATCTGCAATTCTGATGATGTCACCAGGGGGGCGGGGCCAGTGCCGGCGGACCAGCGCAGCGCTGGAAATAAGGTGAGTTTTAATTCCTTTTAAGGGGGCTAAGTGGGGGGCAAGCCACCTAAATGGTGGGTTTAGCGCCATAGGGTCAGGAAAACATGTCTGTGTCACCAAAATCTGCATGAGACCCAGTAGCATAGACAATAAATTCAGGTGCAATATTTTTGAGCCGCTACCACTCCAGACAAGAAACCTCTAACCCCCCAAAAAATTTCCCCATTGGCCACTGCCATATAACCACTCTGTAGTCCTATATTCCTAAGCTAGTTCACCCTCTCCCTTCCCCAATTTAAACCTGCCACATTTCCCTGACAATTCACCCTCTCACTGCCTAAATTAGATTTTGCCACATTTCCATGACAATTCACCCTCTCACTGCCTAAATTGGATTTTGCCACATTTACCTGACAACTAACTATCTCCCCTTTCTATTTAAATGGCCGTATTCCCCTCTTTCACCCAAAAAGATGGCCACATTCCTCTTAAAATTTACCCCTTCCTTTCCCCCAAATTGATCTCATTCTCCTTGCTGTCCACACACTGCAGAAGGGCCCTATCCTGGCTCCTAAAGTGCTGGGTCCCAGTCATGTTTCTGTCTTTAGTGCCTCTGAGACCTCTCCTCGGTCTGACTGAACAGGTCGAACTGATGGGTCAGTAGGGCACTTGCCAGTGACATAGACATACAAAAAATGTAGTTTAGACAAACATTCACACATCATGCAGCTCACAGACAATTTCCATGCAGCACATAGACACATCTTCCATGTACTACAGAGACATACTATGCAGTTCGCAGACACCCTTCACACTCTATGTAGAACACACCTGTAAGTGTGCTTGAACTTACCCTTGTCTGCCGATCATGTGATATCCCGATCCAGTGGCATGCAGCTTGACAATTTTTGACCTGCAGACTTGTGATGCCGTCTGCTGTGCCTACACTCCTTTTTATGACACGGGACATGCGCCAACGTCATGATGTTACTAATGGGACGTTACTGACTCATTCCATTGCTTCGTACAGCTCATGGGGCCTTGCCTGCTAATAAGAGACCTGGTTGTGCACTCAGCTCACTTCTGCTGGTGCCCTTACTGCAATCCATCCTCTTGATAGGTGACAAAGAGTGAACCCCTAAACTCTGGTGAGCCCCGGAGACATTGCACCTGCTGCACCTCCAGTAGTTTCACACCTGCTGAGACCTTGTGCCGTTTAATCTAAAAAAAAAACCTGCTGCATAGAAATTGAAGCTCATTAAACCTCAAAGACTATTGCTCAAGGTCATAAGCTTCACATCACATATTTATATCCAATTTAGTGGAAATTGTAACGGAGTACAGATATTAGCTAGGAATGTCAGGCAAAAATTTAATTTAATTGTACATTTCCAAGCAGTTTGGCTAGTATGCTGTAGAGATGTAATTTCTTCTTCTTTAGGCAGCCGCCGTGTTATTGGTTTCTCTGTAATACACATATTTTCAAATAGATCAATCTTCATTAAAATGAGGATGACAAGGCCCTCTCCCTTTTAGTCAAATGTAATCAATAATTAACGAGAGTAAAATCTCTCAGAAAGCTGTAAATCTGTAAAGTACATTTAGCTTTCTTAGTTGCAGCTGGCGCATTTTGTGGCCACATACGCACCCATAAATACCTGTAAATGTGGATGTTATTCTATGTTAAGACACAGCACAGTTATTTGGCCGTGTGTTTATGCAGGCCCAATTAGTTTGTTACCATCTATGTGTACATAAAAAGTAGTGGCACTCACTGAAACTTTCATCCATACTGCCCACAGACCAGGGTGGACCATTCCCAATGTATCACTAATCATGAAGATAGTGTTAGATAGTGTTTACGCAGATTTTATAGGAAAACCATACAACGTTTCGGCTCCCACAGCCCTTATACCCTTATCCGACTTTGTTCATGACCATCTATGTATACAATCAAAATTATTCAACCCCCACTGGAAATCAGATTTCTCCAGTCTCAAAATTATACAACCCCTTCATGGCAAGCATCTTTAGTATTTAGTAGAACCCCTTTTCCACCCCCTGTTGCAAACGAGATGCATAACCAGACACCAGCTTCTGGTAGCATTCCTGAGGAATCTTAGCTCATTGCTCGTGATCAATGGCCTCCAGTTCAGTCATATCCTAGGGTTTGCGTGCTGCAACCGCCTTCTTCAAACACCACCAGAGATTTTCTGGGACTTCTTCTGCAACCAAGCTTTGGTGGAATGTGAGGTATGCTTGGGAACATTGTCTTGTTGGAAGGTCCAATAACACCCAAGCTTCAGCTTCCTCACAGACGGCATGATTTATCTCCAGGATTTCCTGATACTTCAATGAATTTATCTTGCCTTCCACTTACTGCCAGAGGATGCAAAGCAGCCCCAGAGCGTCACCAAGCCAACACCATGCATGAGTGTTCTTTTCAGCACATGCTTCATTCTTCTTCCTCCAGACATAGTGCTGATCCATTGGGCCAAAACGTTCCAGTTTTTTTTCATCGCTCCACAGAACAGAATCCCATCATCCCTGGCTTATTTATATAATTTTGAGCATATTGTAGCCAACTTTTCTTGTGCTTTAGGGTCAGTAGTGGTGTACGTCTTAAAGGTCTGGCATGGAAACCTTCTGCGCCTTACTGTGCTCACTAAAACCTCAGTGCCTGTTGCCACCAAGTCTTACTACAGGTCTTTTGCAGTCACTCGAGGTTTTTTCCACAACCTATCTTCTCAGAAATCTGGTTGCCGCCATTAATAGCTTTCTTTTTCTGCCTCATTCAGGTAGTGTAACCACTGTTCCTTCAACTTAGAGCTTGCAAACTATGCTTCCGACGGTGTCTCAAGGAACATTCAGTGCCTTTTGCTATCTTTTTGTATCCTGTTCCTTGATTGTGTAGGGTGATGATCTCTTTTCTTAACTTTGTGGAAAATTCTTTTGACTCTAACATGCAGTCAAACCTGATAATAAACAAACCGCTAACCAGTTCAAGTATTTTAAGTGTTCCAGCTCAAGCACACGTGGTGCAATTAATGAAGTAGTTGCATCAGGTGTCCTTTAGACGACACCTGTTTTGAATATTTGGATTACTTCCCAATTATCACAAGGACAGAGAGGAGGGATTGTGCTGCATTGTGGGATTGTAAGCTTGTGATTGGTCAATGTCCAATATGTTTCCCAGTCTTCCATCTGGTCCCCTAGAAGAGTGTCCACCAGGTGGGAGACCTGCAAAAAAACCGGGCAGGTAGCCCCAGTAAATCAGTTCTGCTTGATCCTCAAACTAAGTGTCGTCTCGTTCTTGGGGGGAATTGGATTGTATGCTGTTACAGTGCGACTGCCAGTAGTGTGAGCTGTTCGTATGGTTTTTCCTGTTCGGCTGTTTAATAGCATTCGTGTGTTCGGGAGTTGGTGAATTCGTATGGTTCCAGTTCGGGAGTTGGAGAATTCGTGTGTTTGCAGTTCGGGAGATTGGTGCTTGCAGCAGCTGTTCATGTGTTTGGAAGGGGAATATCGCCTAAACGGATTTTAACCCCTTGTGTGCTGAAACGGTCCATTACACACACGCAATCCCACAAGCAGGCTCCAAACACATGCACAATACTCTTTCCTGGCCCTTTTGTCTCCTGGTATCCATTTATAGAGACACCAGAGACAGGTTGCAAGGAAACACAGTGCAAGCATGTTATTAAATTTGCTTGCACTGTGCAGAACAAATACAGGGCTTTTTTTCGCATGCTAGAGTTCTTCAGCAGAGCTCTGCGCTCTGCGCTGGTCTGTCCTGGAAGAGCATTGAACCAACATGCTCACTTTGAGAGGAGGCGTGTTTGTTATTGGTGATGACGAAACACACCCTCTCTGCCACGCCCCTTCTTAGTGGGCCGCTGTGATAAAAAAATGCCCGGGCCGAATTATTTTCCCAGTCCGGCCCTGATTCAGGGGGTGGAATAATTTTGAGACTGAAATTCAATAAGTTGCATTTTCAGTTGATTTTGGGGAATCCACTTGAAGCATTCGTTGTGTTGAGCTGTTTCTATTGCTTTTGTTTGATTTGTTCATTGCAAACAGCCAAACGTCTTTACATTTCAACAATAAACCAGATTTCAATGGGGGTTGAATATATATATATATATATATATATATAGTTTTTATATTGTTTTTTTCTATTCTAGCGATCCACTAGTTATCTGCAAATATAATAACTTACTGAATGCTGACATGAGAATAAAAAAGCCATTAAGGCGATTTAAAGCTGCAGATGCCTCCCCCTCTTTTAATGCAGCTTCTGTCCATCAGAAAGTAGCTGAACATACTAAAAACAATGGTCTAATTAATGGGTTCTCCCATAGATGTAAACCTCCACCCAGCAATATAAGTTTGGGATGGAAGCTACTTACTCCTTCTGAAAGATACTTTTAAAAGCGTCCTGTGTTATTGACTCCATCCCACTCCCTTATTGACTCTCACCTACCAAGGAAAGACTTTACGGCATGCATCCATTGTCCGGAGTTGTTTCCTTCCATTTTATTTCTGTCTGGAGCTGCTGCCGAGAAGCTTTGCAACTAATTGTGCTCATATTTTGAGGCATTTTTTGTTTTTGACAAATGCCCCATTTTCTGGGTATAGAATCCGCAGACATGCTTAGTCCACACTAAGAAGATTTCTGATGTCTCTTATTAGGTTTACACTTGGTTGGCAGACACTTGACACCCTAAAAGGCAGGTCTGCCCTGTCTTTCTGGATAATATTAAGGGAGAGCACTGCCTTTCATAAACCCAAGGGTGCAGGAACTCCGGTGGCACCCACTCTGATGAATGATAATAAACAATGTCAAACACTCCTTTATTTGGAAAGAAATTATATCCCTTTATTGTCAAAGCAGAAACTTTTTGACTGTGTGTCTTTATCGAGCAATTGCTAGACATCTTTTTGTTTATTTCTTCTATAACTGTAGTGGTTATAGTGCTTGTAGTGTTCCTTTTTAACCCTTTCCCAACGTAAGGGCATGCTATGCCGTGCTATAAAAGAGGGCCATTAATGCTGTTAGGAAGATGCGTTTTGTCGCACATGTGTAAAAGCTTCCCAATGCTTTCCTATGGGGAAGCATTGGATTGGCTGAGATCATCAACGTTGATGATATCAGCCACGGTGGTGGTGAAAGGCAGGGACAGCAGTGGTGAGACGAGCGTGGAAAAAAAGGTAAGTAAACTCAGCTTTTCACTGCTCTGACGGGGTTCGGACCAAAAGAGCCACACCAGCACTATAGTGTCAGGAATATAGGTTTGTATAAACATACAAAATTAAGCCCTGTGGTCAAATTCCCACTACTCCTGTGCGGCAGCAAGGACTATTGTATTTATCAGCCCCAATAAATACATGGAAAAAAGCTACTTGCGCATTATCCAAAATCCCTATGTACATTTAAATAACTGGAGATATCTTAGTGTCATTTAAATGGCCATTTAATTGTAAGCTCACCTGCCACGTCATGGATAAAACCTCTTAGGTGAGTCCTTCAGTAACAATTCATCTTGCTGTAAAATCTCTAATGAGACACAGAGGGGTATTTTTCTAAACCGCTGCACACTTATTAACCTGTAATTGGGAACACATAGGGGCGGTGTCAGCACTGTAACATGACATAAGGATTTGGGATAGTTAGCTTTGTTTTTTATACATGTTTGTATTCCTGATATTCCGGTGTGTGTGTGTGTGTGTGTGTGTCAGTGTGTCTGTATGTGTGTGTCTGTCTGTCAGTGAGTGAGTGTGTCTGTGAGTATGTGTGTGTGTCTGTCTGTCAGTGAGTATGTGTGTGTGTGTGTGTGTGAGTATGTGTCTGTCTGTCAGTGTGTGAGTATGTGTGTGTGTGTGTGTGTGTCTGTCAGTGACTATGTGTACGTGTCAGCGGGAGGATCAGATTTGGCACAAGGTGGTAGAGGGTATGCTGTGGTTTAGTAGAGGGAGGGGGCTGGGATTTATTAGAGGGGGATGCTGGGGTTAAAAATAAAACCTACGTTTCTATGAAAATGTAAGGTTTTTTTTTTTTTTGCGGCCCACATAAACCTTAAACCTTGTTTATGTGGCCTGTGGCAGACTTTGTGTTTGACATGCTTGCTGTAGTTGTTCTGGTGACTGTAGTGTCCCTTTAAGTGAGCAGAGCCCAACAAGCCAAAGGAAGCAGAACATTGCTGTACGTTTTTTTTTTGTTGTTGCTGCAGAGCTCTGTCATCTACCTTTTCAAACTGTTCATTACCATCAGGTTTAGATATATACGGTGTGTGCGTGCATGTGTGTTTGTTTGCGTTTGTTATGGTTATATTCAGCTCCCCATTTCTAATTTATGTAAATATCGTCCTTCTGTAGCAGGCAGTTTTTATTCTGCTGTCTTAGATCATCTATTGATCTCTGGGTCTGGACAACAGAATGTAGGAGAGGGACCGTTACACAAGCAATTACCTTTTGCTTACAATAGTTAATCATGATCATCTATTTTTTAAAGAAGCATTTTTTAATTTGTGTTTAGTTAAACCCATCTAATCTTTTTCATGTCGCGGAGACAGCTGCCTAAACAATTTTTCTTACGTGCGTATAAGCCTCCTCCACCTTTCCTCCCTAATTTATGATTGTCAACCTACAATACTGTAATATTATTATTATTAACATTAATCACAATAATTATCTTGCTATTTCCACTAACCATAAAACCATCTGAAACGTGTTTCATATAATGCGTAGTATTTCTACCAGATCTGCACATTCAATGGGCATTGGGCACACAAGGCTGGCTGCAAGGAAAGGACCATAATAGACCAAAGTTGGAGTAAATGTTCAATCAGTTGTGGACACTTTTGAAAATACCTTGTCTGATATTGGCCCTGGTTTAGCATTGGCCAGAATGGCAAGATAAAAAGTATGCTTGAGATCATTAATTTTTTTTTGTTTTTATCTCCTTAGGACTGAACCGTTTGCTTACTAACTGCACCTATGAAGCTGCATTCCCTTTACACGAGGTAGGTTGTGATGGTTGAGATATTGTTCTAGGTTGAATAGGAAGGAAGAAATACACTGATGTTTAAATAAATTTGCATAGTTGCATCAAAGCAACATAATATTTAGGGTTTAAATGGCAATCCTAATCTTTTCATGATTAAAGGACCACTCTAGGCACCCAGACCACTTCACCTTAATGAAGTGGTCTGGGTGCCAGGTCCAGCTAGGGTTAACCCATTCTTTTATAAACATAGCAGTTTCAGAGAAACTGCTATGTTTATTAATGGGTTAAACCTTCCCCCAAAGCCTCTAGCGGCTGTCTCACTGACAGCTGCTAGAAGCACTTGCGTGCTTCTCACTGTGATTTTCACAGTGAGAGCACGCCAGCGTCCATAGGAAAGCATTGTAAATGCTTTCCTATGCGACCGGCTGAATGCGCGCGCAGCTCTTGCCGGAGGAGGAAGATCGGAGGCGGAGAGCTCCCCGCCCAGCGCTGGAAAAAGGTAAGTTTTTACCCCTTTCCCCTTTCCAGAGCCGGGCGGGAGCGGGACCTTGAGGGTGGGGGCACGATCAGGGCACTATAGTGCCAGGAAAACGAGTATGTTTTCCTGGCACTATAGTAGTCCTTTAATCACTGTAAAGTTTTACTCTGAGAGAACAGAAGTATTCCAGTGGTTTCCATGGTAATCGCTTCAAATTTAGCTCCCTCTCACAGATTTTCCCAACGGTTGTCTTGACAATTAGGGCTCATCTAAGCAGTGAGCTGGAATGAGCAGGAAATATCTCATAAGTAAAATAAATACACTGCAATTATTGTCTTCTACATACACTTTTCAAGACTAACATTAAAGGGACACTATAGTCACCAGAACAACTACAGCTTAATGTAGTTGCTGTGGTGAGTATATGGTGAGTATAGTCCGTTCCTGTGGAAAAGAGTTCCTGCAGAAAAAAGGCAGTGTTTACATTACAGCCTAGGAATACCTCCAGTGGCCACCCTCTGCATGGATACACTGAACTTTCCTCATAGTGATGCACTGATTAAATGCATTTCTAGTAGGAAATGCTAGATGGGTGGTGCTTGGGTCCGTCACCTGTCCCGCTCCCTTGGCTTAGAGCACCAGAATTGACAATCTCAGCGAATCCAATACTTTCCTATGGGAAAGCATTGTGATTGGCTGAAATCACCAATTCTGATTATGCCAAGGAGGCGAATCAGGGGTGGGGCAACACCGGTGACCCACCCGGCGCTGGAAATAAGGTACGTTTTATTATTATTTAAGGGGGGCCAGGTACCCTACATGTGTTTTCAACACTATAGGGCCAGGTATACATATTTGTGTTCCTAACCCTGTAGTGTACCTTTAACTAGATTCCAAGCTCAATTGGACCCTTTGTTCATATAGGATTTTCTTGAGACTATATTTAGATCAGTCATGGGAAATCTCATAATTACAAAGTTGTGTTAGTTAGTTCATAGGGTTCCTGGCACTGCTTTATATGTTATGTATGTGGAAGGATTTTTCCACTAGTCATTTTCTTTAAAGTGTGGATTGCCAAGCTGTAGCGATGTTGGATAAACTCCTTTTGACGTTAATAATTGTTATTTCAGCCATTCATGTGTTAGCCCAACTGCCACCATGACACTCAAGGGTTAGGATCCAGAAGGAGAAAAATTAAAATGACCGGACTGGCTTATAATTTAGGTTGCACCCTTTATGTGGACATCTTATAGTAAGCTATATAGCAAGAACATCCAACCATAGTCTTTAAACTGTTGTTGGCCCACAATTCCCATAAGTGGCTGGTAAAGAATTTTTGGGATTGTAGAGAAAAAAGAAGAAACATGGAGAGCCTAATACGCACCGTCAGAACCAAAGTGTGAAGTAGGTAAAGTCTGTCCTTAAGGGTGCCTACCTCAGAGCTACTCAATAGGGGGTAACCCAAATGTAGAAAATGTAGATAGAGGAGACCCTTGAAACAAGGGGATCCTAAATAGTAACTCTGAATACACAGAAAAGAAGATGGACCAGATTCATTCTGAATTATTTCAGACAGCTAACAGGGGGGGGGTCTTTATTCTAATTTACCCTCCTATCTATCCTGGGATGTTTGCTGGGGGGTTTATTTAACCCTATTCTCTATTACTACTGCGCAATTTATCTGCTGCCCCTCCACTTTCCCTGAACCTATCTGGTCCATCTTCTTTTCTGTGTATTCAGAGTTACTATTTAAGATCCCCTTGTTTCAAAGGTCTCCTCTATCTACATTATTGATTGACTTTTTCCATGCTTTAAAGGTACCTAATACGTTTTGTGACATTGTAGCATTGAACACAATGGTAAAGAATTATCAAGGTATAACAAGTGCTATTCTAGGGCAAAGTGTTAAATATTGAAAGGTTTCTGGTTTCCAAAGATTTCTGTGGTAATTGCTCCTTATTTACAAATTTTCCCTAGAATAGCACCTGATTTTGATTTGCTAAATCTCCTTCTGTATGTACATACCTCCCAAGTGTCCTTATTTTGGAGCTCAAATCCCCATGCCCCTCTTTTCTATCTCAATATCCCTGTTTTCTAGGAGCTCTTAATGTTTATTGTGTCAAAGTCTGCAAGAAAACTGCACAGCTATACAATACATATAAAATGTTTTTTTTAAATAAACGAGTTTGTAAAGTAGTTTATTAAAAAAGAAGATACTTTGATCTTGTTCTCAGCTTTCTATTACAAAAATGGTTATCAGTAGATCACAAAGTCAAAGTAAAGGGACACTCCGGGCTGTATAACCACTTTGTCTAAATGAAGTAATTATGGTTCCTGAAGCTCCATGACGCCGTCTTGCATTCTCAGCCTCTCACTGACCATGCATCAGAACTAAAGATAAAGACATATTTTGAATCCTGTATTTGTGATGGATGGCCAGTAATAGGCTAATAATCAGCTGACACTCTTAGCCTATCACAGCAGCCCCTTCATTACCTGAGCTAATGATTCCGCAGCAAAGGAGAGGCAACGGGTGCCTGGGGACAGTACTATTATTTATTATTATAGTTTATTTATAATTCAGTACATCTGTACAATTGGTACAAATAAAAAGACAAAGGTACAATACATCTGAGACAATACAAAATTTGACAAACAAATACAGGAGGCGTTGAAGGCCTTATTCCTGTGGGAATTTTCAACCATTCCAAAACAGTTTAACACTAGAAGGCAAGATTGTGCAATGGGACTGCAGACACCATATCCACTTCAGTTGATCTGAAGTCGTTACAGTGTCTGGTGTGTTCCTTTAAATGTTCTGGGATAAGCTTTGCCTCTGGTCACACCTCCATTTACACCGTCTAAAATGGAAGCGATGCCATGTGGCCATTTGAAATGCTGGCAATTTGCATGTGTAACTGTTGTAATTATTCCTTTCCTTACTTTGTGACTGTAGTCAAATAAAACGAGGACTTCACAACCCATTTTATTATATTTAAATATTAACTTTTATTATTTGTAAAATATTGAACTATAAACTCTTCCTTTAATACCCATGCTTGATGGGCAGATCACCTGGTTTTTAGCTGAGTTGTAAATTAGCTGCAAGGATATAAATATATTAGTTTTCTATTTCAGTGGATATTATTTATCCAATATGCATTGCATAAATGGATAACAAGTGCACCATTTGCCTTAGATTTCTGTGCAAGTTTTGAATAATTCATGGTCGCAGGATGTATAATCAGTTAATTTATTTATTGATTTGCATATCATTACCTTGCATCATCGGCTGCAGTGCTTGCTCTACATGACTTACAATTAAATGGAATATAGGTTTTTTTTTAATATGTTTAGAATATCTTTATTTTTTCATTTTCAAAAACTTTTTTTTTTCTACATCACATCCAAACATGCTTATCTAGCTCTTCTGTATTTAATTAAACTCTTTATACGTTAGATTTAGTTATAGTTGGGAGCTAAGACCTGAATAAACAGCAAGCTAACAATAATTTCACTGTAAGTGGAAAGAATGCAGGCTAATATCAATTCTGTGCATATTGGATATATTTTGTTACATACAGTGTCCCAGCATGCCTCCCTCCGGTGCCCTGCCCCTGTCTTCTCATGGGCCTGTCCTCCCTACTTCCCTACCCCATCAGTAAGGAGGATCAGGCTAATGGGAGAACTTGGCCCCTGCTTTAACATACAGATCTTTTCTTTCTGTTCTCTTTGTTTTTTTTGTCTCTGTTGTTACTTATTGTTTGTTTTTGATCTTATGGTTGTCTAGCAGAATTTAAATTAATATTGCTCAATGAACATTATGTGTGCAAAGTTCTTCCAGCAAGCATAACTAACAAAGATACATTGCAGCATTGCAGTGTTTTTTTTGGTTGGAAACTTTTGTTGTACACACATACACAACAAAAATTCTGGGCTCTCTAGATGAGAGAAATGTAGGGCTATTCACTGATTGGACAGCTGTCAGGAATTCCAAGTGAATTTTAAATTTAAGGCCAAAGAAGGTAAACTTGAAGCATTGCTGACTTGGAGAAATTTTTCAGTTTGGCAATTTTGGTTTTTAAATGTTAAAGGACCACTATAGTGCCCTGAGGGTGCCCCCACCCTCAGGGTCCCACTCCTGCCGGGCTGGATGGCGAGGAAAGGGTTCAATCTTACCTTTTTTCCAGCGCCGGGTGGGGAGCTCTCCTCCTCCTCTCTGCCTCCTCTCCTCCTCTTCGGCTGAATGCGCATGCACGGCAGGAGCTGCGCGTGCATTCAGCCCGTCTCATAGGAAAGCATTCATAATGCTTTCCTATGGACGCTGGCGTCTTCTCACTGTGATTTTCACAGTGAGAAGCACGCAAGCGCCTCTAGCAGCTGTCAATGAGACAGCCACTAGAGGCTTTAGAGGCTGGATTAACCCTATTATAAACATAGCAGTTTCTCTGAAACTGCTATGTTTATAAAAAAAAATGGTTAATCCTAGAGGAACCTGGCACCCAGACCACTTCATTAAGCTGAAGTGGTCTGGGTGCCTAGAGTGGTCCTTTAAATTCACTTGGCATTTCCGACATTTCTCAACAAAATTACCCCCCTGGAAAATACTGTGTAGGTGATTTGGTAACCAGGAGACCTGCTGATATGGGTCATAAACAGAGATTGGGGACATTTTTCTGCTGTCCCTAACAGCAAATTAATGCAAGAGAAAGGGTCAGGACCACCGAATAATTATTTTGTGTGTATAATAGGAGACATGGAAAAAATAACAAACTAAATATATATGCATTGTAGCATTTTTTTTTTTGCAATTCTTTATTTGTAAGAATTCAATACAACAGTGTACAGTGTTAAATGAAAAGCATACATGGTTACAGTAAACAAAATAGATCAGTCACTAGCAAGCGCGCCTCCACCATGGCCACAGGCAACGTGCCCTACATACGTCCTCAGGGGCCCATCACTACTTGTGTGTGTTTGTACTCAGCCCCCTGACCCATAGGACCGCTCCTTCCTCCAAGAGATAACCGTGAATAGAGAGAGGAGACCTGGGTATAGTAAGGGGGAATGAGGGTGCATTTGATTGCAGTGGGATCTTTAAATCAGAAAGCGACATCTTTTCAGTTAATGGAGACATTTTGATCCCAAGGAGACCAGATGACCATGTGTTGTATAGATGTCAGGGAAGCTACGACTACCATATTTTTCTACCCTCTGAATCCATTGTTATACACTTGGCGTGTTTTGATGGCATTATAGCTTTTTAAAACTGTGTAGTAAATACTGAAGTGTATTCTGCAGCATGGAGAAAAGATTGAATCATAAAATATTATAATTTGTATGTCAGTTTTTGTGTTGCTGTATAACAGGTGTGAAGTTACTGCTAAGCCACCTGGCTTTTCTCTGAACAATTAAGCCATCACATTTTTGTTTATAATTTCCATTTAAGGGAAGTTACAGAAGCAAAAATTCAATAAAGACGCATGGAGCCGAGAACCACAGACATCTTCTGTTCGAATACTGGGCTTCTTGGAGGGTGTGGTATAAGTACCAGCCGCTTGATCTTGTACGGTAAATATAGTAATTGAAAAATCATGGAAGAATTTATGGTAAAATAATAATATATTGATCAGTGATTCTCTGAAGAAAAAAAAAAGGAACTTATTGAGTCACAGCAGTCTGATCTGCTCTTTTCCTTTACTTCCCAGCCTTTGTCAAACAATGCATGGACAGCCGATAAGAAGGTTGAGAAATGCACATTTATACTTTGTGTAGCCTTCCTTTTAACTGTCACTTCTCTAGAAATTAAACTATTCCATAAACTTTGAAAATCATTTACAACTTGTGTTAAAGGGATACTAAAGTACCTGGAATACAAATCATTTTTTTCTGGCAATATAGCTCCCTCTGCCTCCCTCAAGCCCCCCCCCCAGACCCTCCACTGTGGTGAATAAAGGCTTACAAATCCTTTATTTACTTACCTTATTCCAAAGCTGATGTCCCACATCGCTGGGTCACAGCTTCGCCTCCTCTGACGTCACTCTATGAGGGGATGCTAATGCGCATTCGTGGCAAGTGTCCCGCGCATTAGGCCTTCCCCCTATGGAGAAATAGCAGACACTGGATGTTCTCATGCAGTGTGTGAGGACGTCCAGCATCAGTTAGCGGACCACAAGTCCAGTAACATTACGGAAGCCCCTCTACTGGCTGTCAGTCAGCTGTAAACATTGCAGTTTCTCTAAAATAATAGGGACATTGTACCCAGACTACTTCAATGAGTGTCCCTTTAACCTTTTGTCTAGACATGTTCATTGGTTGCATTCACCCTTCAACTTATTTATGTGACAACGAATCGATTTGTCCATGATGGACACGCCTTTTGATTAGTTTTAAAACGAATGGAATGTTCTATGATGGACAAATTGATTCCTTTAACCCCTTAAGGACACACGACATGTGTGACATGTCATGATTCCCTATTTTATTCCAGAAATTTGGTCCTTAAGGGGTTAAAGGGAAACTATAGTGCTAGGAAAACGTCGTTTTCTTAGCACTATAGTGACCTATAGTTCTCCCCTCCCTCCCAATTTGCAAATTTAAAGAGGCTAAATTTAAAAATTATTAATGTTTATCCCCCTCTCTACTTACACTCTCAGGGTTTTCACTAAATTGAAGTGAATTTCAACTTCAAGGTCAGAATAGCCAAAATAAAAATCTAGTTGACTTAGAAAGTTTTTTTCAGTTTTGACCTTAAAATTGAAATTCACTTTGAATTCAGTCTGAATTCTAACTTTAGTAAATAACTCTGTATGTGTATGCTGACTGCCAGGTATAAAGGGTGGAGCTTCTGACAATGATGTACTGAGAGCCAAGATGGAGGCGCCCAGTTGCATGATAGAGGGACATACAAAAGCGTGAATTTCTACATTTACATTTATTTTGTAGACTTCATAAACATATACATAAAGGAGATAAATAATCATAATATTCAAAATATGGATAGTAACAGTTCCCCTTTAATAAAACTATAAAAGGTATTTTTGGCTTAGTACATATTGACACATTCACTGCACATTTTAACTGTAATTTCTTCATCACAAAAAAATCTATTTATAGAATGTCTTAAAAAATGTCTTAAAAAGTAAAGTCAAGCCATATTGTTCAGGGCTGAATTAACAAAAATGTAATTAAGAGTAACGCCATACAGAACCTAGCTTATTCTCATTCTATGACACTTCCATGTGACCACATGACAACTGATATTTACAAGCAATGGATTAACCAAATGTAGAAAGGGGTGCATAAAGTGGGACAATTCCCAACCTGTCCCACAAGTACAGTATATTTATTCACGCATAGAGCCCAATATATAGGGTGACTTGATTTCAAGAACACAGTAAGGCCATTTGGTGTGTTTTTAGGCACTTCGAGCAAAGGTGTTATCACTAACTCAGTATTTCAATGTTTTAGCAATTTTAAAGAACTAAACAAATAAATAGAATAAAAATCCAGTAGTATCCAGCTATTTCTGGATCTTTCAAGTGCGTACCTATGGACTAAGAACTCTGCGGTTATTTTGAGCATGTTCTTACTTAGATGTGTCAGTCATTTCGCACCCCCTGGTGTTTATGTAGTAATTGATACATCATGTGGTGCTCC
Source organism: Pelobates cultripes (assembly GCA_933207985.1). Classification (NCBI taxonomy): domain Eukaryota; kingdom Metazoa; phylum Chordata; class Amphibia; order Anura; family Pelobatidae; genus Pelobates; species Pelobates cultripes. The sequence goes on from OW240914.1 coordinate 298,325,882, forward strand.
CCACCTGACGATAGCCACATTCATTTTATCAACTTCTTTTACGGTCTTCCAGAAAGAAATGATTCCCTTCTGAAGTTCTTTTATTGAGCTTATATGTGGTATCAGGGGGTCTATTAACCCCGGTCTACAGAGCTTGAGTGTTCTTTCATTTTTACTGTATTTCCCAACAACAAGATATATGACTGAAAGGACAATAATAAAAAGAATGGGGATTTATGTTCAGTTATTTCTGTTCCTGATGTCCTTTTTTGAGGATTTGTGGCATATTATAACTATAAAGATGTAAGGAGATATTTCACCATCGTTTCAGTCTGAGGTCACAGGCCAGCTGGCCCTTTTGTAATGGAATTGACAAAATCTGGTATCGCAGCTACTCCATTCTGACGCTCATCATACTCAGCCAGCCTTTCTGTATTTCACAGCTAGACGTCCTTCCTTGCTATGCATATGTGTAAAGTCTGCTGGCTTTAGCTAACGATGGGAAATCAGATTGATCCAGTGTCCAAATGTCTGCATCTGGTCCTGTACGTTTAACCGGCATTCACACATCTACAGGTTTATTCCCTACATTGACAATTTTCAGGAATGTAAATTTAAGGCTATAGTAGCCAACCTGGAAGCATAAGTGACTTGGAGAGTTTTCGCCATCTGGCTACTTTGACCTTAAATTACAAGTTCACTTTAAATTTTAATTATTTTTGAATTCCTGACAATTTACACATTAGTAAATAACCTTATAAGTGTTCTCCTATAACCTGACATTACAAATCTTTATGTTCATGCTAACCAGCCGGAATGTTTGAATAGGTACTCGTTGGGCAGTTAAATATCCAGTGTGATCTCTTCACAGGAGGTATTTTGGAGAGAAGATCGGGCTATATTTTGCCTGGTTGGGTTGGTACACCGGAATGCTGTTCCCAGCTGCGATTATTGGGCTTTTTGTCTTTCTTTATGGAATGTTTACTCTGGACAACTGCCAAGTCAGGTAATTCTAGACAATAAATACGCAGGCCATCAATGTAATAAATGTATAGTATGCAAGCTGCAAATTGAGCCTAGATCAATTTCTTCACAGATTTTACCTCAGTACATTTCTAAGAAAAAAAAATAAGAGATTGCAATCAATCCTGAATAGTTTCAATTTTATCGTCTTTCCCATTGAGTTGATTAAAACATAAAAGATGTTCAGACACTTACGTAATGTATTTTTAAAATGTGTAATATTGTAATGGAACGAGTCGATACAGTCAAGTTTCGTAAGCATAGTAGGAGTTTTTCTTTAGGCAAATTGGCTTTAACATGATCAATAGGCGCTGACATTGAGAATTTCCCATTGTGTCCTTGAATTAAAGGTTTTGTTTAGTGTCTAAGGTGATAGTAATCTATGCTGTGTGTGCAGAGAAACCTCAGGAAATAAAAAAAAAATAGTCCTGATTTAAAGGATTTTACTGCGGTCACCATAACAGCTGCATCAAAATTAAGTTGCTATGGTACTAGGAGACCCCTTGGCACTTTCGTATCTGAAGGGGTTATACCGTTCTCAAACGGTTTAACTCCAAATGTGACACTAAAACTGTTTCATAAAGCTAAAGTTGTTTTGGTGTTTTGAGCACCCCTCTAATACAAGAGCCAACCTCCTAGATTGTCCGTCACTTATGTGGCTGATTTAGAAGTTCCACTAAAGCACCATTGATGTATACTATTCCAATATTGGAATGTGACCTTTGTAAGTGCTTTTGACAAGAATCTATTATTAAGAGCTGCAGAACTGCATCACTTATGACTTGAGGCTGCAAAGGGGGAAATGTGGCATGCAAATCTGGTTGACTACTGCCCAGAATGGCAGCTAACCATGACTGCACACAAAAGGCTCTAGATGTGCCCTTCAATAGGCTTGTATAGCTGTGATCACATTTAAAAGACACTCTAAGAAATATAAGCACTAGATTAGGGGCAGGCAACCTTTGGAACTTCAGATGTTGTGGACTATATCTCCCTGGTACTTGCCGTGCTGTAGACGTATTATGGAAGATGTAGTCTAAAACATCTGGAGTGCCAAAGGTTGCCTACCTCTGCACTAGAACTTAATGTAGTGGATATGATGCCAATAGCCTCTGGCCTCCATTCCTGCCTATTTTTCAAATAATTTGGGAACAGTTTGACAAAAAACAAAACTCCACCCAGCACCCGGAGACAAAACCCTTCTTAGACAATTTGTTAATGAGTCATTTCCATGTCTGCATTATCAATGTCATACGTGAATTGGTCAAGAGTTCTGGGGATGAGTTAGCCTATTGCTCTTAACCAAAGCTGCCATACAAATTGGACAAAATTGTCGAGACAAGCAGGGTCTCTTGGTTATGATCAGACCTCCGAAGTGTTATAAAAGAAAACCGAAAGACAGCACCTACAGAATATTGTCAACGTAACCACTACACTATACTGTTATGGTAATGTTCTTTAGAGAGTGTTTCTATGATAGCTAGTTTTACTTTATGGAGGCTTTTTCCCCAGAAGCAGAGAAAAAAATCCACAAGACAGTGGACCAATATTGTGTCTATCTCACTGTATTCTGGGCAGTGGGTTTATTATTGATGTTAATTTGTATGCAGTCAGTATATAAAAAGATGGTAAGATGTTATGGAAATAATAGTAGTAAACATTAGAAAATAATTTACACATGTATTAATTTATACTAGAGTTTCCTTGTGGACTGGGATTTTTCCTTAAATAGAGCAATGCAAACAGATAGCCTGGTAAGAATATTTAATACCATTTACTGCTCTGATATTAATGTCACCTTTCTTTTGTCTGCAGTAGAGAAATCTGCCAAGCCACAAATGTCACTATGTGTCCGCTGTGCGATAAGTACTGTCCCTTCATGACGTTATCAGACAGCTGCGTTTATGCCAAGGTATTTCTTTATAGAAGAATCATCTATAGTTGTATCTGAGAATTTTAACATCAATAAAAATGGATGTGTTTTAGTGTGTGTTTTAATGCCATGTTTTGATACTTTGGGACCAATTAAATTAATTCTTGGTGGCTTGAAAACTGGGCTAGCCACTTCTAGATCAAAACAAAAGAGTTGAAAATACAATATTCAACTTAGTTAACTCAAAGATTGTTTTGTTTTTTCTTACTTGACTAACTTTGTCTTAAAGACCCACAGCCCTCATGGTTAGTGAATATAACCCTGAGTCATGTCGTAAAATGTAAACATCATAAACAGTGAGAATTGCTAATACTCTTGTTATGGAAAAAAAAATGGCGGCCATTGTATTCCACCCGAATGCTTAATGAAAAAAACAACAAAGCATTATGGAGCATAATGAGCAGACAAACTGCATAAGTGGTGTACCATTGTACTTCACTTTAAATTCTCCTTCATCATCACTTAATTACAGACTTTTTGCTTGTGCACAGCTAGAATGTCATGCTGAGAATAAGGATTGTACATAAGAATCTGGAGGAGTGCAGTACGTTAAAGAAATGGATCACACGTGATAGCATGATTGGGTTGATACATGGGAACAATAAAAGGCATAACTGATTTTTTTCCATTTTTAGCAGCATTCTGCACTTTCCATACATTTAACATTTTGCACACACCAGCGATCATTTACATTTAAACGAACGCTCCAAGGATCATAACCTCTTCAGCCCGCTCTAGTGGTTTTGGTGAAAGGAGCGCCCTGGCCCATTACCAGATTAAATAATAAAACCATTCTGAATTCATTTGACAACTTACCTGGGATCTGCAGTGCTCCTGCCACTGCCTCCATAGCCGGAGTGCAGAGCTTTCTGGCTGCAGAAAAGGCAGTGGTGGGCACCCAGTAGACCTCAAGTAAGTTGTCAAACCCTTTTCAAACAGTTTGACTACTTACTTGGGGAGGATGCCAGCACACTCCTGGCACCCTAATCACTGGCACTGCAGCGGGCTGCAGTGACTATGGTGCTTGGAGGGCCCTTTAACGAAAAAAAATAATTTTAATATTGTTTTCATTGTAAATATTGTAGAATTAGTAGTGATTAAACACCTCTTTAAATTGTATACAAATTACATCTACCTAGATTTAGAAATAATTTATGTCTCGTTGTAGGTAACCCATCTGTTTGATAATGGAGCAACTGTCTTTTTTGCTGTTTTCATGGCAGTGTGGGGTAAGAATGAATATTTAACATTAGAAAATATAATAATTTGAGGTCCAAAGATGTGCTGTTCTGTATCATAGACATCTGTTCCTTCTTAATATAGTTGCTTCTGGATGTGTATTGTCCAATTAAGCAGATGCAGTGTACCATTACCACCCCAGAGAATAAGTGTAAGGCTGTACCTTCAAATTTATTACAATGATGGCAAGAGAGACTAATAGTGAAGTTAAAATTCCAATATGTTCACCGTCTGATTTTCTAGCTTGAAAAATAAATAATAATTAATGAATTCTAGCATTTTAGCAAGGGAACTGTCAGTTGTTAATTTTAATGGGAAAGAAGTATTTATGGGACAGAAGACACCCATCCAATTATATGTTTCGTACTATTTGAGTTTAAAATTAAACATAAAATAATTGTAATGATAAAATGAATAATTTAACATATGCACAGGATTACTCTGAAAATCTTATTAACAGAATATTGATTAAGACATTACATGCATTATAAAGTTTACATTATAAAGTTTACATTATAAAGTCTTAATCATGCGTTTTCATTTCATCGGGGAAAAAAATATGTGTTTTTTTTTATTTTTTATTTAGCTACAGTTTTTCTGGAGTTCTGGAAAAGAAGACGGGCTGTGATTGCATACGACTGGGATTTAATAGACTGGGAAGAAGAAGAGGTATTGTAGCGATAACACGCTCCTGTAGTTATAAACCAGTCAGTCACTTGGTCTTATATTGCTCAGCCTACAGAAGCTGGGGTTAATGAAGATGCTCCCTAGAATAACTTAAATATAATGAACATGACCATCCACCACTGCTTCCAGTAAGAAGAAGGAAGTTTACATAATAAGGGGACCACCCACGTACCATGGGAGCTACCACCATGAGCACATATTAAAAATAAGGGAAAAAAGCATGAGTGCTAATTCAAGCTCGACTGTCTGTATTCTCACACTATATATACTTTTAATAAGTAGCACATATGTGGATTTGTATATAATTGAAAAAGTATAAATTTATTTACTTTACTGAGAATTTTAGAACTTATTTTTTTATTTTTTATTTATTTTAGGAAGAAATACGTCCTCAGTTTGAAGCCAAATATTCAAAAAAAGAGAGAATAAATCCAGTATCAGGAAAGCCAGAGCCTTATCAAGCCTTTACAGATAAATGCAGTAGACTTATAGTCTCTGCTTCTGGAATATTTTTTATGGTAAGTAATAATAATTTTTATTTGGGTTCATCTGTTCTTTGTTTCCTCCTCTTATCGATCCTTGAACTTTGTCTCTGCTCCATTGAAAATTTTAATCTTTCCTGCTCTCATTTCCACCTCCAAGTACTATATACAGGACTTTTCTACAGATAACTTATTCTTAAGACCTACCCTTCCCACTATTAGACTTTCACTTGCTTTAAAAAACTTTCGAACCCACATTTGTTTTAAGAAATATTAGCAAATCATGTATAATCATCTTTTAATGTATCCATTCTCATGATTTCACATTTTTGGGATAAACTTAAAATTATTTTTTTTTTATTTGAAAAAATAAATGAAAAAATTATATGTGTATACGCACACACAATATTAAAAAAAAATCTATATATTAAATAATTTTAAAAGTTAACCCCAACATTTTAAAAAATAAGCCATTTTTTAAATAAGCTTTTCAAATTATTCTAACCTGTTTCTATACACTTGAATGGTGATATATAATTTGGAAAGTGTGTCTACAAATTCTGCAAAAAACAGAATTCCAAAAATCAAATCATTTTTAAAAATATTCAATCAAGGTCATAGTTGGATATGGAACTTTAACCAATTAGTTATAGTCCACTTAGTTTAAATAGTATGTTTGTTTGCCACTCAGGATCAACAATGTACATCTATTTGTCGAATGTGATATGGCTAAAATTCTGAAATTGTGCTAAATGCTCCTGATGTGTGTAACTATTTGGTTCTATCGCAAAATTAACAACTCTTGTTCCATTTTTCTTGCCATGTGATAGATGGTGGGGGATCAGGAAAGAGCACATATAACTGGGCATTGTTGGCATGTCATAAATACTGAATTACATTATAAGATTGCCAAGAGAATATATGTAGAGGTAGAAAAGAGGGCTCTCAAAGACAGATCCTTGTGGGATATAATCAGAGAGTAAAAGAGAAGATGATGAATTGCCAGAGAAGGTGAAACCGAAGGCACAATTGGATATATATGACATGATTCAGATGAGATTTGTATCATGAATTCCCATGAAGTTGAATGTGTCAACAGAGGTAACTGGTGATCAACTGTGTCAAAGGCAGCAGGGGAAATCCACGGTAATGAGTAGGAAGAAAAATAACCTTTTTGTTTTTTTGCAGAAAGCAGATTACTGGATACCTTTGCTAATGCTGTTTTAAGAATTAATCATTTCCTCTGTGCAAATGACCTTTTTTTACCACCTTAAATTACACACAATAATCTCTGACAAATGTATTCATTTCGTGTTTAAATGTCCTTGCTCTGTACAGATAAAGAAGAGATATTACGCAGAATAATAAAGCGTGAAATAGAGGAAACTGGTATTTAAGATAGTGTTGAATATAAATAGCATCAAAAGAGGCGATCATTTTGATAAATATGTAGCTGTAAATTGAAAGGGAAAGCTTCTTTTGATCTCCATATGGTTGTACTTATCTGATTAGGAAATCCTTTACACTTGATCAAACAAATCATATAGCTTGAAGCTTGAGAATGCCAGTTCCTCGTACAGTGACACCCATTAATAAATTACTAACATGATTATTCACTAAACGGGTGATTGTCAAGAATTCCCCATAGATTGCAGATTTTTGGTGAAAAAATAGAATGGAACATTTTTCCAGTTCAGGTGTTTCGACCTAGATTTTGAAATTCTCAAGTGAATTCCTGGCCTGCTGAATAATTCTTTAAGAAACGACACAGATGTAATAAATATAATCAAGGCTTTTGTTGATGATGTCTAAATGATCTGATGATATTTCATGTGTGTTTTTTTTTTCTTTCTCATCAGATTTGTATCGTAATTGCTGCTGTTTTCGGCATTGTTATTTACCGTGTTGTGACTGTCAGTACATTTGCTGCCTTTAAATGGGCACTAATCAGGAATAACTCTCAGGTCGCCACCACAGGAACTGCTGTGTGCATCAACTTTTGCATTATAATGCTTCTAAACGTGGTAAGAAGTCATTATTTAATTTACATCTGTTTTTTTAGTAAATATTCATGGTGTTCTTCTTTAATAAGTGCTTATTTAGATAACTATATGGGAAAAAAATTGTGGTTGTTCACCTCCCTATTGGACGTCCACATTCAGTCCCTGTTCCTGCTAGTTCATGTTTTTTTTATATTTATTTTTTATATATATTTTTTTTTTTTTTTACAGCTGTATGAGAAAGTTGCACTCATCCTCACCAATCTCGGTAAGACTAACTTTTTTTCTGAAATATAAATATTATAATACAAGATACATTTAATAAATATATAAAGCAAAAATATCCAGTGAATAATGATTTTTATTAAAGTAGAATTTGTTGGGAATTTGACGTATATATATTTTTTTTTTTTTATAGCATTTTATTTCAGAATGCAGTAGTTAACAAATAGACATGAAAATTCTATACAATAAATATATATGTCATAATCATTAAACAATAAGCTAGGAGTATTAAGCATGGAGACGCTGAACTTTCCTCATAGGGATGCATTGATTCAATGCATCTCTATGAGGAGGTGTTGATTGACCAAGCCAGCATTTTACCCCGTCCCTGCCATTGCCCCGCCTCCTTGCTGATTTCAACCAATCCATTGCTTTCCTAATGATGCGGATGGGGGTGGGGCCAGCGCCAGTTGACCCTCGCGGCGCTGGAAATAAGGTAAGTTTTATTACCTGTTAAGGGGGCTAAGGGAGGGGAAAGTCACCTAAATGGGGGATTTAACACTATGTTTGTATTCCTGAATAACATTATATTCTGACAATGGTACCTATCAAGGGATGGGATGTTTTAGACAGAAAGTGAACAGTCACTTCATGAATTTTATGTGTTTGAAGCAGAAGAAATGAGCAAGCAAAAATATTTTGGCAAGGTCCAAATAGTGATGGCTGGACAAACTCGGCAGAGCATCTAAAAAACAAGTCTTGTGGGGTGTTCCCGATATCCAGTAGTTAGTACCTACCAACAGTGGTGCAAGGAAGGACAACCGGTGAACCGGCTTCAAGTCTCATGGGTGCCCAAGACTTATTGATCCACGTGGGGAGCAAAGGCTAGCCCTTCTGGCCAAATCACACAGATGAGCTATTGTAGCTCAAATTGCTGAAAAAACGTAATGCTGGCCATAAGAGAAAGGTGTTCAAAAACACTGTGCATCATAGTTGTTGCAAATGGGGCAGCATAACTGCTGCCCTGTCCACAGTCGAAATGGAGACGTCAGAACTGGACCATGGAGCAATTGAAGAAGGTTACCTTGTCTGATGAATCACCATCTTTTTTTTTAGATCAGGTGGATGGCTGGGTGTGTGCGTGTTGTTTACCTGGGTAAACCAGATGTCAGCAAAATGCACTATGGAAAGACGGCAGGACGTAAGAGGCAGTGTTGCTCTGGGCAATGTTCTGCTGTGAAACCTTTGATCCTGGTATTCATGCGGATGTTACTTTCACATGTACCACCTAGAAATTATTGAAGACCAAGTACACCTCTTCATGGCAGTGTCCTGTTTCAGCAGGATAATGCACCTTGCCATACTGCAAAATGTGTTCACTAATGGTTTGAGGAACATGACAAAGAGTTCAAGGTGTTACCTTGGCCTCCAAATTCCCCGGCTCTCAATCCGATTGAGCAACCGTGGGATGTCCATGGAGGCGCCCTTCAGAAAGGATCTGCTGCTAATGTCTTGGTGCCAAATAACACAGGACGTGTTCAGATGATATACTCTTTCCCTTGTATGATAGTAAAAACTGGGGCCTATTGAAGGGAAAATCCTGTGATACCAAGGGACCATTTAAAGCAGATGTGAGATGAGATGACAGTAGGAAATGTCAGCATTCTATATGATTTTTTTTCATAAATGTACTATGGTAATGAAAACAAAGTCATAATACTGTTTTAAAGGTTTAGGAATTTAATTACGGTATGTATATATATTTTACATAGTTTCAAAGCCATCTTCAGTGCCTTTACCTAGTTAGTTTCATTATTTATCCTACAATGGGTCCATTTGCCTTGTCGTCATCATGTATATTTGATCTCAGCACAAAGTTATGGAGATATGTAGGATACATTGCGGCCCTAGTCCCATGTCGGTTTAAAGAGACCTTGCAACAGTTCAATGGGATTGGATTGAGTAAAAAAAGAGTAGAAGCTCTGAAATGAGAGTGTGTTACAGTGTGGAAAAATGTTTAAAATGGGTTGGGGTGTTTGTTTTTTTGTTTATGATTTTTAAACTTTTTTTTTTCTTAATGCTTTTTTGTTACATTTAGATTTTGTTACTGATAACAATATGTGCTGGTTACAGAATGTGCACCGATGTGCAGGAATAATGCATTGTATGCACTTGCTATTTTTTTACAATATCCTTAACCTGCGTTCTTATAGAAATAGCCCGTCTACATTTAGGTGCCTGTGATTGACATATATGTAAGGAGTATTAGAGTTTACCAATGCTGTTTTCTGCCAGAAAAACAATTATTTTACAGGTCGAGGTGAAACGGAAATAAGTGAATGTTTTAACTTTACTGTATTGAATGACTTCTTGTTCACCTGCCTGGGAAACATCAAATGATTTATTACATCCTTTTTATTTAGTTATGTGCTCATTTCTGTGAGAACGTTTTGGAAAGTTATACAGAACTCGTAGACCTAAGATTAAAGAGAATGTATACTCTTCAGTTCATTATTCATTTGCTGATAGATAAATATAATTAAGGGTGATAGATAAATATAATATAAGGGTTTTATAAATATAGTGTTAGATATTAATGGCAAACCACACAACTACATTGAACTGTTCCATGATTTTTTAAGAATATTTTTATTGGTGTATTTAATTGTAGCTGCACAATTCCATGTGGTTTCACTTGATGTAGAAATATAATTAATTAAGGAACCTTACAAAACTATGTACCAAAAGTGCTGTTGAGATTTATATGCCTTTTTCCAGTTGCTATTCAATTGTGAGTGCTAATGAACATCTATGCTAGTGCATCTTAAAGGAACCCTGACATCTTTTATGTTGTGATGAACTGCTTACATTACAAGATAGACACTAAGTAAGCAGTCAGTCTAAGATGGCACTCTGTTTTAAAAAATAAGCTCATTGGTGTTAGTTGAGGATCTAAAGCATAGCAGCAGACTCCTCTGGCACATCCTGTTTCTTATCACATTATCGTCATGATATCAGAGAGAGTTGTAGTTCTCCTTCTTTGGCACGCTTTTAGTGAGTGTATCCAAGAGTTATTAAACTATAAACCTATGCAGCAATGAAAGGGTTAACAAAAAACCTGTTAAACACATACCTGATAACAGGTCCATCGTTGTTGGGACTAGCCTCTCCTTCTCCAACGGCAGCCGTCCTTGTGGCTCCTAAACGGCTGAGAGACAGCCACTAAAGGCAGACTTAACTTTGCAAGGGAACAGGCACCCAGGCATTTCAATGAGATCAAGTGGTATTGGTGCCTATAGTGTCCCTTTAAGAACCACTTAGCTACATTAAAGCTGACTCTATAGGGACAGACCATTTCATCTCAATGAAGTGGTCTTGGTGCCACACACCTATCTTTTAAACACTGCAACGGAAAACATTGCCATTCAGGAGGCACTTCCTTCCAAGGCCCTTCCGCTGCTATAATCTAGTATAATCTTAAAATAGTTTTTAGCTACAATTACCCCCCTAGATAGCATTTAATTGGTGCAGCATGGTGTTTTCCCTTGCATGCGCACTGGTCTCCCAATGCTTTCCTATGTGAAAGCATTGAATTGGTTGAGACCATCAGTTTTGATTATCTCAACCAGGTAAGTGGAGCAGCAGCACAGAGACCAGCGCACCGCAGGATGTTAGGTACGTAAAAGGTACCTTTAAAACCCCAAGGGGGTGAACACCTGCATAGATAGTGGAACACTATAGCGTCAGGAACACATGTTTAGATTTAATCACATCTCCAAATAAACTCAAGAGAACTTACCTCAAGTTCCATTAACTGAATGTTGTTTCATGAATGTGTAAATATTATCCATTGTTCATATTGTTACATGTGCTAAGTATTAAATATAACAGTTATTTGGGTATTTTATTATAATGCTAAATAAAACATATTTCTAATTGCTAACATTACCCTTGTATGCACAATAATATCTTATTTTATATATAGTGTGTAAAAGCCAGACATGGCTGTGACATCCAATATTAAACAGGTTGTAAAATGTGTCAGGCCAGGGTTTCAGTTTAGGATAGTTCCTCCCCCCTCCCCCCCCACAGCTCTTGAAGGCTTGGTCTGAACTTTGAAGTTGGCTGACTCCTCATCAGCGCTTACAGGGTTGTCCATTAACATGAGAATTCCAAAGGAATTCAAACCAAATTTAAAATTTAAGGCCAAAACAGACAAACTGGAAGGGAAGTATAGCCGATTTATAGACTGTATCCAGTTTGACTATTTTGGCCTTAAGTTTGGAATTCATTTGGAATTCTCACGTTACTGAATAACCCTGTGTGTGCTAAGCTACTGTCAACGGTAAGAGTTTTTCCATGTTTTCGGGATTGATATATCATTTGTACAGGGGCAGTACCAGGCCTGCAGAGATATTTTTTTTTTTATTTGCCATATCATAGTTTGCTTTGTGGTTTTTTTTTAAATAGAAAGTAAAGGCCTTTTAAAGTATACAGTTGTGCACATTTTTACCCACAGAACAGCCACGTACAGAGTCAGAGTGGGAGAACAGCTTCACTTTGAAAATGTTCCTTTTTCAGTTTGTCAATCTGAACAGTTCGACTTTTTACATAGCATTCTTCCTGGGAAGGTAAGTTGTTTTCTGTGATTTAGTCATCATGCAGGACAAATTCAGTAGTGTGTTAGATTATATGATGTACTTCTTACATCTAAATTATATTAAAATTAGACTATAGGATGCACGTCTCTCAAGATAGCTAGTATTCTTCTTCAGGTATAAAACATGATATTGATTTTAGAGAGCAAATATCACGTGTAACATTTTATTATGCAGATCAATTTACTAAGCTAACCAATGTTCCTGAGAATGTTTTCCTACTGTCAATATACTGATGGATGCGAATGCAATGTCTGCATCGTCCTTGCAACCTTCATCTAGTGAGATGTATGGGATATATTGAAAAATTGATCTTAAAGGGGATGGTCCGGGCACCAACACAAATGAAGTGCATTTTGACCTCATATTCATGCTTTATTTTTCTCCAAATTTCTTTAGTTTTGCAAAACAAGAACAAAAAAAAAAAATGAAGAGTATTGCAGTTTTCTGAAAAATTAGTTATTCTTCATTTTTCACTACACTTCTTGGAATTACACAGTACACATACTCAGTTTATCCAATGAGATCAGTGTGAGCTGAGTTGCTGGCATGACTCTGCCCCAAACAATAAGATTTACTGAGTGATTGAATTCCACAATGTAGAAAATAGCTTTCCGTCTCTAACTTTTAATAGCAATTTGGCTAACACAATTTGTAGATGAACAGCGTTCTTAAAGGGACTCTCCAGTGCCAGGAAAACACTTTTCGGGTTTTAAGAACCCGGAAGTCCCTCTAGTGGCTGTCTGATAGACTACGGAATTTGATGGCACTATATAAATAATAAAATAATAGTAATAATAATAGACAGCCACTAGAGGAGGACTTAACCCTGCAAGGTAAGTATTGCAGTTTATAAAAACTTTTTAAGGGTGATGGGAGATGGTACCCAGACCACTCCAATGGGCAGAAGTGGTCTGGGTGCCTGGAGTGTCCCTTTAACTAAAGTGAGAATTTTAACTTTAAGGCTAATATAGCAGACTTGAAAAAAATCCCTAAGTCAGTTTTGCTACCAGTTCACACACTTTGACCTTCAGTTTAGAAATTCGAAATTAAACAGACTGTGCAGTAAAGTAAGTTTAAACATTAGATCTCTCTTTACAGGAAGTGTTTAGGAAGGTTGTGCAAGTCACATGTAGGGAGGTGTGATTAGGGCTCTATAAACAAAGTTATTTAACTCCTAATTGGCAGAGAATTTAGCACATAGACTGCAGGGACATGATATATAAACTAAAACTGCCTCACTAAGCTAAAGTTGTTTTGGTGACTATAGTTTCCTTTTAAGTGTATATAAATGCTATGAACCAGTGAAGGCCAACCCCCGTGCTCTCATTATGTTTGTTGAGTATCATGGGGGAAAAGTAGTTTACTCATATCTGATGTTCCAAAACTAGCCATTCGTGCTTGAATGCATTTTTGTGTAACACATACTTTCACTTTTATAAAACCTGGATGATATTGCCATAAGAAAAGAAAATTTTCCTCTAACGAGGAGTGTATGCATAATCAACAAATGACATTTTTAGTTGGTTGATTCCTATTGGCTGTGACAGGTTTTTTAAGTATCTCAAGCATCCAATCACAAGTAAGTTTTTTTTGTATAAACAATAAAATAGGAGCCGGCCAAATATGTGTTTCTTCTTTCTTTTTTTGCCTCATTTTTCCTAGCAGTGGTATAATATGTGCACCTTGATTTGTTTAGCACAATGTTCTTTTACAAAAAAGAATTATATATGTTTGATAACTGATTTCAGGGAAAGTATGTTGTGTTTTTCTGCATGTAGTAATCCCATCTATTTTGTTTATTTTACTAAAGGTTTACTGGGAGACCGGGTGCTTATTTAAGACTTATAAACAGATGGCGACTGGAAGAGGTAAGCAATTTTACATATGTTGATGTGTTTTTTCATAGAAGCTGTAAAAACACATGAAGCAGAACACCAGAAAATAAAATCTATTATTTTTTAGAACGGTACGTGTTTCAAGCTCTTTGAATGGCAGCCAAGCATTTTCTTGAATGAGAAAAAAAAGCAAATACAGTTTTTTCCCAATTATTTCCAAAGCTCCATAGAGTTATTTTTGAGAAATTTGCACCAATTCAATACCTAGTAACCAGGTAAAAGAATAAGCTGGTGGCAGTCACATTCACCTCGTCAATCACACCAACCTCTCCATGCACATATTGGATGACCTTTCTAATGATACAACTTGTTTATGCCTTCTCACATTCACGTGATGTATCAAACTTAAATTAAAAGTATTATTTTCTTAAGTTTTTATGTAATCAGCCCTATATATATATGTTTTTAGTCATTGTTCCTTTGTATACTCCATTTCCCTTACCTGTGCTACCATTCCGTGTGATCTTGGGTTAGAACCAGCTCTTATCTGGCCCAAAATCACTAACCCAGCTGCTTCCCGTCCACAGAAAAGCACACAACCAGGCGCCTTTCATAGTCCCCTTTGTATCTTCATAGCAAAGCTGAGTAGCCATGAGTACCTCCGGCTCAGCAGTGAGGCAAACAATAAATAAAAAAATCTATATCAACCGTTAAAGAAAAACATCATAAAATGAAAGAGGATCAATCTGAAAATAAATAAATAAATGACTGTTTTCATTAAGTTGATTTGTGATATTGTTGTATTATTTTACAAGCCTTCCATTTTGGAGACTTAGATCATCACCAAGCACTCCAGTCCTTTGATACATTTCTTCCTTCTGTTCATTATCAGACTTCTCTCTTTATGTTATTTTTTTACTCCTACCTAGTCCCCCAAAATCCTTGCATGTAGCTATTGCTCTCTCTGTATCATCCCCGAGTTAAACCCTTCCAGCTCTGTACCTCCCACCTACACATTATCTATAAACCATAGGGTTAAGAAACACTCTAGCATCTTATACAACACCGTAGAGCCTTATACATAGAGCAACAAGGATAGCATACCTCTCCTTCTTTTATACGGTTTAAATAGCTGTATGGATTAGGGAGATCTGCTTGCCCACTGAATTTCGCATGTTATAACCGTGCAGGATAATTTGCATGTTAAACATACTTCCCTTCTTCCATCAGTGTCACCCCAGTGGATGCCTTATTGACCTATGTATGCAAATGGGAATTATAATGGTTCTGAAACAGACCTGGAATAATTTCATGGAGCTGGGTTATCCGTAAGTACATACATACATATAAAACATTACAAGCATTTATATATATATTGTTTTTGTAGTGAAAGGGGATGTTTTTTAAAAACTGACCATACGAATGATAACCGTGGCTTGTTAAGAATCTATTGTTTTATGTAAGACCTTAGAAGGAGTTATTACATTGATAAAGCCATGCAGAGAAACCATACAGACATACATATAACCTGTGGAAGAAATAAAACGTGCTATATTATATCAGACAGACGAAGTAGGACTATCATTAAATCCAAAGGAGTTTAGCTGTTGAAGCAATAAATTGTAGTAAAAAAGATATAGAAAAACTAGTTCGATTTACCTATATTTCTAACTTGGATGATCTTGTCTACATTTGGCAATTTGGGATTTAATTTCACCACCACTTACTGGTTAATGGATAAGACAATCTTTAGAGTTTGGACGCCATTTCAAACTGCATTTATTTGTTTAACAAGAATATGTATACTCACACAAGTAGGTGGAAAAAAAGTTCTATTAAAAAACAATCAGTGTGGGTTGATCTGGTATCTTCTATAAGTTTTTCGTAAAATGTTTACATTCATTTCATGTATACTGATGATAACTATGATAGCAAAAGTCACAAAAACAAAATTACTAAGTCATGCACACTATGCAAGTTAAACCACAGAATATATCTGCAGAAATAAATACTGTATCACTGCACAGTCAAATTCCCCATAGGAATAAAAGACATAGTACATTTGATACATAATGAGAGGCACAACCAATACAAAAATAAATCAACTTTATTATATGAACCATAAAGCATGGTACCAATGAACTATTTCAATAAAAATGACGGTATAATGCTAATTACCTGTACATCACAGAAAAAAACATGTACATGAATAACATATGTCAATGCAAAAAATGCAAGTAAAACATCAAAAATACGAGAAAAATAAATAAATGATGGAATACCACAGAAAAAACTTTAGTATTTATGCTCCCTTGATAAAGGCGTTGGGGGTATTTCCTTGGATATCCCCCTTTCCTCACAGCTCTTTTGTGTTTCTGTGCATTCGTGGTATGTACTTTGTAAATGTTTTGGTATATCCCATTTTTAGTGTATCTGGCATAATAGTATCTACTTTATCAGGTTTTTGTTCTGCGGTATTCAATCATGTATTTTTTGTCTCTTATTTTTTATGTTTTACTATGCATTTTTTGCATTGAGGTATGTTATTTATGTACATTTTTGTTTTCGTACAGATACTTATACATTATAGAGTAATTTTAGTTTTTTTACATTTTTCATGGTTACCATGCTTATTTTTTAGAAATAAAGTTGATTTCGTTTTGTATTGGTTGTGCTCCTCATTCTTTATTGAAAGCAATAGTCAAAAAAACAGATCAGATGATGCATTGATGTTTAACCACAAAAAAGTCTTAAAACCATGTCAACAGAGTTTGTAAAGCTTAAAACATTGCCAAGTACACATCCTTTCGAGTGGAATGAACACTCGTTGCTTGTGTGAGATTGATATTGCAGCTTCCATTATTGATGTTGTAGTAGAGAAGGTCTTGTGGGACTCCAGAGTGGGTCATTTAGCTGTGTGACATAATATGTGTACCCTTCTGCAGATTTATAAAGATGTTCTTAACACCACAGATTGATTCAGAATTGGTGGACACGGAGAAGATTAAGACAAGAATATGGACCTCAAGTCAAAGCTAACTTTCCACAGTGGGAAAAAGATTATAATTTACAGCCTATCAATCCATATGGCCTTTTTGAAGAATACCTTGAGATGAGTGAGTATTTGATCTTTCAAACCTGCGTTCAACGTATGGCTATAAAGAGCTAGCATTGCTTCACATAGAGTTAGTTGCATTACTTAGTTGCGTTACTTTACATCAAGTTAGCATAATGTAGGGAGTGGTATGGGGCCCTGGACACTTACTGTGCTTACCAGACAGACTTGAGGACCTCTGGAGCGTGCCTCAACTAATTCTACACATTTAGTGCCTGAACCGGCGATACCCTGAAACACTCTGAAACTGTTCCTCAAATAGGGGCATTGGGAAATTTGATGCGGGTATAGCTCAGTTCCCCGACCTCCAAATAGAGTGTGTTGGTACAATCTAGGAAAAGTCTGGACATTTTGTGTCGTGTAACTCTAGGACTGTGAGGGCACAGTAGAGAGCCGACTGTGTTAGCTGGGGATATTCTAATAAAGTCCCTTACACAGAGTGTCACCGGGGAGGGACAATTGTACTGTCCTTATTATTATAAGGAGGACCCCCTGCAGTGTGAATCAACTCTGTTCTGTATAAATAGCTGTGTTATGTACAAAATCATTCTATCCCTTACCTTAATACTTGTCTAATGTGTGAGGGAAAGGCTATAATTAAGCTATAATCACTGCTCTACAGGAGAGAGGGTCTCCAGAGATATATTCATGAATGCGTGGTCCGGAGGAAGAGATGTTCAGAGACCCAAGCCAAACTTTTGTGACTGGGTCTGAAGTGCTCCACAATCCCCTGGTAGTAGCAAGGAAGCTGACCTGGCGGAGTACTCTGTACTCTGTCGGAGTACAGAAGCTCCGTCACGGTTATCATTCCTTAACGTAGCTTTAGTTAGCATTCCTTCACATAGTGTTAGTTAGCATCCATTAACTTGGCATTATCAATCCTCTCATGTACATCTGGCTTTCATATTGATTTGGGGTGTGAGCTAAAATAGTGGTGATCAAAATAGTCAAGCAGCTAGTGGTTCTGGGTAATGTTTCCTGTGAATGTCCAGTAGGGAAAACAATTCAAAAGGGAACGTAAGGAGAATTGTACAGAAAGAGCAAGAAAAAAAATTAAATCACAGCTTGCTTGTATGAATGTAACAAAAAAAAGGTTTAATCTAGGTTCTCCCGTACCATCCATAAACACGGGTACCTGGTCCCTCTGCAGCTACTGAGGGAACTATACTATAGATTATCTCATTTAAACAGTCCTTCCTCACCCCTTTTTCTAAATGTAC
This sequence comes from Pelobates cultripes, assembly GCA_933207985.1. Taxonomy (NCBI): domain Eukaryota; kingdom Metazoa; phylum Chordata; class Amphibia; order Anura; family Pelobatidae; genus Pelobates; species Pelobates cultripes. The sequence continues at coordinate 298,344,281 of OW240914.1, forward strand.
AGCACTGTGGAATATGTTGGCGCTATATAAAATAATCAATAACAATAGAAGAAGAACCCTGAGTAGAGTGGATGTCTGTGATGAAAGTATGGTTTGGGATATTTGCGGGCCTGGGAATTGTTTGGACTGGGAGGTCTGATGCTCTTAACACAAAGATTCAAGCCAGCTTCAGCAAGGATAGGTTTAAAGCTCCATCAATGATAAATAAACAGTCTTTGTGTAATGTAGAATCCTTTATTGAGATTAACTAACCAAGCTCTTTAACAGAACTAGGTTACACTTTGTTAGGCATTTCCATTAAATGTGACCCCTCATGACGATTTAGTCTGTCTGGTTTGTTTATGAGATGACGGTTCTCTTAGTTGTTATCATTGCAAAGATTAAGGAGCGGCAGCAGTAATAAAAAACTGCTTTCAAATCTCTAGTGTGTGTCTTAATGGTATATCTGGCACCAAACCTCTGTACGGCTGAACGGCTACTAATTGGTCTTCTTCCATTTTTCTTCGAATGTGAAAGAGAAACTGTTTAGCCATTCATAATCTCCCATAGGTATTTCTAGCAGTGGCAATGTTACTTTGTAATCACTATGACTTTCACAATACCGATGAAAATGGAATGTTGAGCATCCTTAAAGGCCAGTAGCTGCCTATGTCATAGCCCTCTGATCCTTAAAGGGACACTCCAGGCATTTTATCAAAGTCTGCTCTTTGCATAGGCAGTGGCGTCCCCGGGATTCATACTGAGAGGGAACACATAAAGGGCCAGGGACAAAAGTAGGGGGGCAGTGTATACATACACAGTATGGCTGAAAAGTGTAATTTCGCCCTGGCGCCTGGAATTTGTCAGCCCTTTGCTAAGCCACGCAGGAAACATTAAAGCCGGACGCCGCAGGGAACATGGAGGCGGTGCACGAAGGAGAAGTAACCTTCCTGCAGTTCCTCTCTGCTCCCTTGCCTGCTGTTTAGTGACATGGCCCCTGCATCACTACAGAGAGCACATAGGGGAGCAGAGAGAAACTGCAGGAAGATTGAGAGGAGACACACTGAACGCCAGAGAAAGATCCACTTAGCTCTCTCAAAGGTAGCGAGTCTGGGTGGATTTAAAAAATAATAGCAATATGTGAGTGTATGTGTCTCAGTGCGTATGTGTCTCAGTGTGTGTGTGTGTCTCAGTCAGTGTGTGTCGCAGTCAGAGAGTGTGTGCCTGTCACTGTAGGTCTTTCAGAATGTGTGTATGTCTGTCAGTGTGTGTGTGTCTCAGTCAGTGTGTGTCGCAGTCAGAGAGTGTGTGTCTGTCACTGTAGGAATGTCAGAATGTGTGTATGTCTGTCAGTGTGTGTGTGTCTCAGTCAGTGTGTGTCGCAGTCAGAGAGTGTGTGCCTGTCACTGTAGGTCTGTCAAAATGTGTGTATGTCTGTCAGTGTGTGTCTCAGTCAGAGATTGGGGAGGAGATTGCGTATGGGAAGGCGATCTTCCATGCAGGGGCAGAGCTTGTGTGCCGGGGGAAGCTGCTGCACAGTGGCAGAACTAACAGAGAGTGGGCCCTGGTACAAAAACTGTTTTGGGCCCCTGAAGACACATGTCCATCAGGTGGCCCTAATTGCACGGGCCATTTAATGGGCCCCGGTGTTACCGCAGCACCAGCACTCCCTGTAGTTCCACCGCTGCGCCTTCCTTATTACAGGCAAGACACCTTTTCACAGAAACTGGAAAACCTTTTCAGGAGATGCAAGATAATTTTCCATGGTGTTTAAAAGGGACGATGTGTTTGTGTATATAGGAGTCTGTTTATTGTGTACTATGTGTAACTAGGGGCTGTAGTGTGAGCATGTGCTTATGTATAGGAGCTTTTGAGATTGTGTCTGTACTGAAAGGGCCTGTAAGGTGTGTGCATGTGCATCTAGTGGCTGCATTGTTAGTGTATGTGTATTGGGGTTGCATTGTGTGCTTATCAAGGAGCTGTAGTTATATATATATATATAAGTCCAAATAGGTTATGGTGGGGAAAAATTGTGATTGAAAACCCCTTCCACCTTAAGTCTGTGTATAATTAATACAATGTTAAACAAAAATCTGCACGCTAGTCAAGCCATAAGACTTGCTTTTCCCACAGAAATCTCAACAAAACAGCTGTCCATGAGTGGTTCACTGGCTTTGCATCTTTTCCTATATTGTGTTTCAAGCTGTTGTATACAGCAAACACAGACTCAAAGGAATCCATTTTTTAAATGGAATGAGGCAAAAACGTGATTCTTTGTTAAACTAATTTGCATATGCCCACCCAGAATCCTTTTCCGGTAGTAACATCATTGCAGATTTGTGATTTCTGTGGGAAAAGCAATTCTTATGGCTTGACTGGTGTGCAGATTTTTGTTTAACATTATATATATAATGGGTGGAATAACAAACATGTAATTGTAACCAGACAAGTTTGACACACAGGATCAGAGGGGTTGAGGGCCCTGCTACATGCTAGAAGAAGTAGGGTAAAGTGACACAAAAGGTAAGGGAAGTATTAGGAACATAGGTGTATGAAAACCATATTGCAAAATTTAGCATGGATTATTTTCTAAATTAGATAGTTTGACCTAAATTTTGCAGTTGAACTTTCAGTGTACTGGTTTTTGGAGTCTCTTTGCATTTTACACAAATTATTTTTGTAAAGAGAGCATTTTTTTCTACATCATTTATTCAGGTTTATGTTAAAATACATGTGCAGTGTTGATCCATGGAGAAATCTGCTGACCATTAATTGATTCAAGAAGGATCCCCCCCCCCCCTTTTTTTGTAGTACAATTGTCAGTCACTGTAGGTTTGCAGAAGAAACATCTACTTACTTATAGTCTGTGCCAGTTTTTCTATGGATTTCCATGTTAACACATACCTGCTAGCCTTATCTTGGTTGCTTTCAAAGCATTCATCATGGGAACTTTTATACATTGTTCTGCAACAAAAACAGAAAATGGCCTACCTACCCTAAATAAAAACGTAAATATCTGCTATCAAAGCATCAGCAGACTTGAGACTCGTCAATCCTTCAAGAAATTTCTCAAGTTCAATCAGATGTGTAATGTTGATGCCTTAGACCAGGGTAGAAAAACTTCAGCACTCCAGATGTTATGGACTATATCTCCCCTGATGCTTTACCAAAATTATGCCTGTAAGTATTTTGGGACACATAGTCCACAACATCTTAATTGCCAAAGGTTGCCATACACTTTGTGGAATATATCATGATTGGTGGTGTCTACTGGTCCTAAAGAACTTCCAAATGGGCAAATCCCCAGGCCCGGTCGGTTTCACAACTGCGTTCTACAAAAGGTCCAGATTAGAGTTGACCCCACACCTTAGAAAAGTATTTAATGTAATTTTAAAAGGAAATGAGTTTTAGAGCAAGTTGTTTAATTCTCATATTGTTGTCTTGCCAAAGGATGGTAAGAATCTGACTCAATGCTTTAACTGTAGGCCAGTTTCATTGATCAACGTGGACAAGATAGACGCTAAAATCTTTAGAGAACCATTTGAGTCCGATCAGGTGGGTTTTATTAAAAACTGTTAGGCATAAGATGCTATTAGACATGTTCTAGATAGTATTGATATCTGTCAAAAATATGTCTGCCAGGTATATCTGCTAGGACTAGACTCGGAAAAGGCTTTTGATTGAGAGGACTGGGGCTTCGACCAAGAAGTTTTAGAGCAAGTTAGTATTACTTATAAGTTGATCAATGCTATTAAACTGTAAAGATTTATGGGGTTTTATCATCAAAGATTGTCATCAAGAACAGCACCAGACAGAACTGCCAACTTTCCCCTCTTCTGTTCGTTTTGTATATAGAGCCGGTAGAATGTGAAATTACATTAAATAACAATATCTATTGTATTAAGCACGCAGGGGAGGTAACAAAATAAGCCTTTTGATATCTTTTTAACTTTTACCAAACCAACAGTTACACTTTTGTGATTAAACAGATTGATCTCCAACTTTTCAATACTCTCAAGATATAAACTGAACTCAAAGAATGCGAGGGCATAAACATTTTCTTGATAGCCAGAGTTTTCGGATTTGGTTTCTTTATTCCATTTCAAAATAAAACTCCCAGAAACTAACTGTCTGAGAGTAAAGGTAATGGTTTATTTAGCTAATTTTGCCTCCTTTGTTTAGCAATTGCAAGCACTTCTGGCCCACTGGACAACCTACAATATTTCCTTATTTGGCCGTGTTCACACTCTGAAAATGATGGTCTTACCAAAATTGCTTTATGTGTTTAGATCTCTGTCAATCCCACTCCCAGACACAGCATTCACAAAATTTAGAAATAACATGCTACATTATAGGCAGGTAAGAAAAGTGCAGTTAACACCTACGTTTGTTGTATGACTGAGGTGCTTAGGAGGCCTTGATGTGCATGACCTTGTCCTATTCTAAAGCGCAGCTAAGCTAATCAAGCACTTAAATGGGCTTTCCAAAAAGGTCAGAGCCAATGGATGAACATTGAGGACACTTCCTGTTCTTCCTGGTGTTTTTTAGAGATCCTTTGGACCTGGGTGTGCAAAAGGGCACTAGATATGTTTCTGCTGGCAACAGCATATAATTTATGCCTATGGAGAAATCATGCATATCGAGATGGTTTGTCTACCAGGGGAAGGGGCATGACTTTGGTGATTAGGAATCCAAGCTTCCACTCAGGGCCGGCCTTAGGGGTGTGCGAGCTGTGCGACCGCACAGGGCGCCATGGAACAGGGGGCGCCCTGTGGCCGACACAGCTCACTCATGGCCGGAGTGCAGGGGAGCTAAAAGAGGTACCTGGCTGGAGGATTAATTATTCCCCACCCGGGTCTATTTAAAAAAAAAAAAAAAAAATCGCGGCAGAGGGGGCGGGGTTTACCGAGCGGCGGAGGCGGGGCTTATCGAGAGGCGGAGACGGGCTAATACCTCCCGAAGCCCCTGCTGTACAGGAAGAGGGAAAGATGCTTCCCCATCAGCCAACTGCATCCACTGGAAAGAGGTAAGTGTGTGTGTGTGACTGTTTGCCTGTTTGTGTGACTGTCTGTCTGTGGGTGTGTGTGACTGTCTGTCTGTGTGACTGCCTGCCTGTGTGCGTGTGACTGTCTGTGTGTGTGTGTGTGTGACTGTCTGTGTGACTGCCTGTCCTTGTGTGTGTGTGTGTGACTGTCTGTCTCTGTGTGTGTGTCTGACTGTCTCTGTGTGTGACTGCCTGCCTGTGTGTGACTGTCTGTGTGTGTGTGACTGTCTGTCTGTGTGACTGCCCATGTATGTGACTGCCTGTGTGTGTGACTGTCTGTGTGACTGTCTGTCTGTGTGACTGCCCGTGTGTGTGACTGCCTGTGTGTGTGAGACTGTCTGTCTGTGTGACTGTCTGTGTGTGTGACTGTCTGTCTGTGTATGTGACTGCCTGTGTGTGTGACTGCCTGTATGTGACTGCCTGCCTGCCTGTGTGTGTCTGTCTGTAACTATCTGTCTGTGTGTGACTGCCTGCCTGTGTGTGTGACTTTCTATCTGTGTGACTGCCTGCGTGTGTGTGTATAACTGTCTATGTGTGTGTTACTGTGTGTCTGTCTGTGTGTGTGACTGCCTATGTGACTGTCTGTGTGTGTCGCTGTGCCATTGTTTGTGCCTGTGCCTGTATGTGTGGCTGCCTTTAACTGAGTGTGTGTGTACATGCCTGTAACCGAGTTTAAATTTCCCCCACCCCTTCCTGTCAAGGCCGCACTTTGACTGACAGACGCTCACTCACTGACAGACGCACACTCACTGACAGACACACACTCTAATATACACTGACAAACAATGACATACACACATACACTATTACTTGGACACACACTGACAGATGCACACTCTCACTGACAGACGCAAGCACTCACTGAAAGATGCACGACTCCACTGACCGACACATACACACTGACTGACACATACACACTGACTGACACACACTCACTGACCGACACACACACACTCACTGACCTACACACTCACTGACCTACACACTCACTGACCGACACACACTCACTGACGACACATACACACTCACTGACTGACACATACACACTCACTGACGACACATACACACTCACTGACTGACACATACACACTCACTGACTGACACATATACACTCACTGACCAACACACACATTCACACAGACACACACACATTCACTTACAGACACACACAATTACACACTTACAGACACACACACACACACACACACACATTCACTTCAAAATAAACACTCACAGACACACACACAGACATTTCCACTAACACTCACAAACTAATATTTTTTACATTTATTTTAAATCCACCCAGCCTCCCTGGGAAAGCTGGAGTGGATTTCTTACCAGCAGTCCAGTGTGGCTGCTGGGCAGGCAGGCAGGGGGCGCACAGGCTGAGTAAGCAGCGCTTAGTGATGCCGGGAGCCGGACTGACGTCATATTCTGGCTCCCGGCTTCATTAAGCGGCGCAGAGGAAGCTGAGCAGGAAGAGCTCAGGTGAGTATGCTCCTTCGCTGCCCGCTGCCAGCCTTGGGGGGGCTCAAAAGTGGCCAGCCGGTCAGCTCTTGAGCCCCCCAGGATGCGAGGCAAGCAAGGGATCTGCCTGGGGGTTTGGAGGGATGCTTTTTTTTGCCGCCCCCTGCAAAGTGGCGCCCAAGGCAGATGCCTTGTTTGCCTCGTGATACACACGTCCCCGGTGCCTGTGTGTGTTACTGTATTCAGGCAACTTGGTGGGAGGTGGGGGGGGCGCCGTGAAGACTTTTTGCACAGGGCGCCTAATTGCCTAAGGCCGGCCCTGCTTCCACTGTCATTGTCAGAAAGGTCTGAAAGATTTAATTGGTGGACATTTCACTCTTTCATTTCTTCTTGGTGACATCATGCATATGGGGCGTCCATTAATGAAGGAATTCCTGTCAACTGCATTGAAAATGTTGCGGTCAGAAGAGAAATTTCAGTAAAATCTCCAGTTATCTTGAAAATATGAGAATTCACAATGAACAATTTGAAAAGCTGATTCAATACATTCTTTGCTCATTAACGCTAATACATATCATAAAACATATTTTCAGAGAATGTGGGAGTCTGACCTGGGCAGAAAAATATAAAATATAGGGTGGGAAAAGTCAGAGACTTTCATTATGCACCAACGGTAAACAGAATGGCAACACGTGCATGTCACGTTGTTACTTATAACCTGTGCACCTTCATCATATCTATCCCACGTGCTCTCCAAGGTGCTGATGGGAATGCTCTGTTCCAGATCATACTTCCACATGGTGGAATGTGACCTGATTGCCAATTTCTGGAGGAGGGTCTTTTCATTTCATAGTAAACATTTAAATATATGCATTGATACTGGCAATCACTCCCGTTATAATAATTTACCAATCATTTTATAGCAGATTCTCATCTAACATCTAAAAATAAGAGTAGCTCTTAAGCTGGGAGAAAAGTCCTTAATTTTAGAAAAGAGGTGAGTGAATCAATTTTATGGCAAGTTTATACCAGAAGGTCATCGTATTGATAATAGAGTAAATTAGAACAATGTGAATGATGAAATTTGCATACATTTGGTAATCAATATGTGTTGAATGCTATCCATTAAGTAATTTAACAAATAAATGTTTAAACCTTGTTTTATTTTTACACAGTTCTTCAATTTGGCTTCACTACAATATTTGTAGCTGCATTTCCTTTGGCACCACTCCTTGCCTTACTCAATAATATCATTGAAATCCGCATTGATGCGTACAAATTCATCACTCAGTGGAGACGGCCATTAGCTTCACGAGCCAAGGATATAGGTGGGTGACATTTAGAGCTTATTTATATTCAACAGTGGAGTATATTGACTGATATAATTTTTTTTTTTATATTTTTAAGATCACCTGTTTAATGTGGACAAAAACTGTGCTAATTGTCCTAAATATCTAAAAAAAAAAAATGGAGAGTAAAGTCTGTCAAATTTAATATTTTTAAAAATGAATTTCCTACCAAGTGAAAGGGGATATTTTATTTGACTGCACCAGTGGTCCTTGACCTTTTTTATTAAAGCTTATTCAGAGTAAACACACATATTTCTGTTAAAACCCTTAAATGTCAGGAACTAATAAGGCTGCAGCAAACTACATATAGAACAGAATGAATAGCAGACAAAACCGATACAAGAATTTATGGCCCAGCACTGGAGTCAGAAACTGAAAGATGAAGAACAGGCAAGGTCAGAGATGCAGGTGATATACAGAACAATATAATGTAAGCTCGGTCAATGTAAAAAAATTTGATGAGCAAGAACAAGGGTAACATTTCAGACATTGTGCAGTTAGCAATAAGATCATATCCAGCAAACAAGGTATATAAAGGAGACCGCACATTTGTTTTTGTTTTTTAAATTTAAGATAAAATTAGTGCAGTGCTAGAGTTGAACACAAGAGACAATTAGGTGAGCAGAGCATATGCACTGAAAGGAGATATGAAATGAGAAATAGCGAAAACTGTAAAATAAGTTGAATTGCTTCATCAAAGAGTGAAACCCTCAGGAGGCCCCCCATTTAGGCAATAACTGAATGTACTGCATGCAGGTAAGAAAGACAAGCCATGCCATCCTTCCGGCATGGCCGTCGCCCTCCCCCACCACTGTCCCCCGCGATCAATGTAAATTTAGTTCAGGATCAATGATAAATAATGCAGAGTCAGATGTGCTCCTGCTTTGGATAGGTTAAAAGCAATACTAAGGCAGTAAAACTTTTATTATGGGTGATCCAACAATTGATGACCCATTAAAATGACATGGGGACATATTTTTGGGTCCATACCCAGATGTTATGATCCACTGATCTACGCATTGTAACCAAAACAAACAAACATGACTATTTAGATCAAAGGGACACTGTAGTCACCTGAACAACTTTAGCTTAATGAAGCAGTTTTGGTGTATAGAACATGCCCCTGCAGCCTCACTGCTCAATCCTCTGCCATTTAGGAGTTAAATCCCTTTGTTTATGAACCCTAGTCACACCTCCCTGCATGTGACTTGCACAGCCTTCCATAAACACTTCCTGTAAAGAGAGCCCTATTTAGGCTTTCTTTATTGCAAGTTCTGTTTAATTAAGATTTTCTTATCCCCTGCTATGTTAATAGCTTGCTAGACCCTGCAAGAGCCTCCTGTATGTGATTAAAGTTCAATTTAGAGATTGAGATACAATTATTTAAGGTAAATTACATCTGTTTGAAAGTGAAACCAGTTTTTTTTTTCATGCAGGCTCTGTCAATCATAGCCAGGGGAGGTGTTGCTAGGGCTGCATAAACAGAAACAAAATGATTTAACTCCTAAATGGCAGAGAATTGAGCAGTAAAATGTCAGGGGAATGATCTATACACTAAAACTGCTTTATTTAGCTAAAGTAATTTAGGTGACTATAGTGTTCCTTTAACACTTGTCACATCTCCAGTTAACGTACTGCCTATGTGTCAACCAGTCCTTGATCCACAACCATCTGTAATACCAAGGTTAGTTGTTTTTGTTCTAGAAAACTCTTATCAACAGTTGCTTGAATCTCATGTTGACATTATATTTTAGGTATCTGGTACGGAATTCTAGAAGGAATTGGAATCCTGTCAGTTATTACCAATGCGTTTGTCATTGCTGTGACCTCAGACTTCATTCCACGCCTGGTTTACGCTTATAAATACGGACCATGTGCAGGTCAAGGACAAGCAGGAGAAAAGTACAGTAATGTTTTGCCTTGAAATCTTTTTTCATAGATGGAATATGCATTTTTTATGATGTCTCTCATAAACAGAAATACATTTTAAAAAGAGAGAAATCCATTTTTAGGGGATTCAAAAATATTTTTCGGTTTATTAAAATGGCATAAATATTAATAAATGGAATGCAATATTTACAAAAGTAACAAAAAGTAGTGAATGGTGAAAAATAATTGTATGTCACTAAGAAACAAATTCCAGAAGAGAAGGATATTGTTCAAAGACACATAAATTTGTCCCATTATAAAAAGCCATTTCTTAAAGGACCACTATAGGCAACCAGACCACTTCAGCTCAATGAAGTGGTCTGGGTGCCAGGTCCCTCTAGTTTTAACCCACCAGCTGAAAACATAGCAGTTTCAGAGAAACTGCTATGTTTACACTGCAGGGTTAATCCAGCCTCTAGTGGCTGTCTCACTGACAGCCGCTAGAGGCGCTTTCGCGATTCTCACTGTGAAAATCAGTGAGAAGATGCTGACGTCGATAGGAAAACATTGAGTAATGCTTTCCTATGGGCGTTTTTAATGCGCGCGGCTCTGGCCGTGCAAGCGCATTCGGCTCCACTCGGGGATAAAGGTAAGTGGCTGAAGGAGTTTTAACCCCTTCAGCCCAGCGGGAGGGGTCCATGAGCGTGGGGGGGGGACCTAAGGACTACACAGTGCCAGGAAAACAGGTGTGTTTGTTTTCCTGGCACTATAGTGGTCCTTTAATAAACAAGAACCAGAAACACAATTTTTGTGAAATGACTGAAAAATATTGTTCAAGAATGCAAAAATAAAATGAATTTATGAGTCAGTGTCACATGGGATTTTTATTAAAGTGTAAACTGTAGAAAATCCAATGTGAATTTAAAATTTTAGGCCACAGCAGCCAAAGTGGAAAAATGTAGGTTTTTGGCTTGGCTTCACCTAAAATTTGAAATGGAATGTAGAATGCCTACTATAATAACTAAAGTAAGAGTACTTAATGAATATTTTGCTAGTATAAAACACTGTTAGATCTGTAATCATCTTTATGTCAGCCACCTGATTCTCAATGACATGTTGGAAAAAAAATTGATTATATTTGTCACCTCCAATAAAGATTTATTTCTTCAATTTTCAAAAATTAAAACATCTCATAATGAAGACATCTCTACAATTGTAAAAAAAACAAACAAAAACTATGAAGTGTGGGTTGATTGGGAGGAATATGAAGAATTTGTATTACTATTATGGTGCAATAAGAATAATATGCCATTTAGTATTTTGTGTGCTGTCTCTCTCCGTAGATGCATGGTTGGCTATGTAAATGCTAGCTTGTCTGTCTTCTTGGTCACCGATTTCGAAAACCGTTCGGATTCTACATTATCTGGATTATCTGGGCCAAAATATTGCAGGTATGTAAATATTGTGTTTTAAATATAAGGGGTACCAGAATAAAGTCCTACCTCTCTTTTAAAGGGTTACTCCAAGCACCATGACCACTTCTTGATGTGCTCCACCTGTGAGGTGGATGGATTATCTTGGCAAGGAGAAGTGCTCACTAACACAGGTTTAGACAGATTTGTGAACATAGGCCTTTTGTGTACAAAAGATCTTTGAGTTCAGCTCATGAAAAATGGGGGCAAAAACAAAAGTGTTGCGTTTATAATTTTGTTCAGTGTGTATATATATATATATACTATTTTTTAATAAACAAATACAAGTCATGAGCTACAAAAATGAATTCATCTAACTATCATCAAGCATAATACTCGTTTCTGTGTCTTATGATAAAAAAAAAGTGTTACTTGTATAAATTACAAAAATATTGGCAATATTTAATACCTTTTTAATTTCGTAACTTTTATATTTCTATTCCTTTTAAGGTACCGGGACTACAGAGACCCTCCCCATGCTTCTGAGCCATATGCTTACACACTACAATTTTGGCATGTTCTTGCGGCTCGCTTGGCTTTTATCATTGTATTTGAGGTTTGTTAGAAAATTCTTTCATATGTGTAATGCAAATAATATCTGGAGTGAGGCCAAACTGCTCCACAATCTGTCCCTCTGTGCACAATCCAAAACCACACTGTTATTCTTCAGTATCACGAGTAGTCATTTCAGAGGGGATATTTCAATTCATTTTGATTCAAGTTTTTTTTGAAAAGTGTAACTTTTGATTCTAGTAACAACAACTGCCATGGTTTGTTTTTTTTGGAGGGGGGGATGGTATTCAATGAAACGTGAGATGCAAATTTAGCATATGCGCATGTTCTAAAACTGTTCCATATATAGTTTGCTGCACGGGGACTCCTTAAATATATAATATTTGAATTTGTTTCTTTTTTTTATCAACCTCAATACTCAGAGTGCATTTGTAGCTGAAAGAGAAATTTGATTTTTGAAAATCTAGTTACCGGTAATTTAATTCAATTTTTTTTGCATATATTTTATACAAAAGTATTCTTCTATATCTTTAGATTGTAAGTTTGTTTTGGTAAGGCCTTCTATGTTATGTGTTTTGTTAGAAGTGAATGTTTGTTTTGTGTACCTATTATATAGCGCTATGGATTACGTTTGCGCTATATAAATAATTGTAAGTATATGGTTGTTTTGTTCTTTTTACAGCACCTTGTTTTCTGCATAAAGAATCTGATCTCTTATTTAATACCCGACCTTCCAAAGGACCTAAGAGATCGGATGCGGAGAGAAAAATACTTAATACAGGAAATGATGTATGAAGCAGAATTGGAGAGAGTGCAAAAAGAAAAGAAAGAAAGAAAAAAGAATGAAAAATATCAAAATAATGAGTGGCCCTAAATGTGAAAAAAAGGTATTGAACAATTAATTTTGATAAAGTGTTTGTGGGGTTTGATAGACTGCAAGAGGTGTTTAGAGACAGAAAGTATGTAGTGTCAGGAATGCCCAGCCCCCTTGGCATTAAGAAGCACTACTTAAAAATGTGTGTATAGAGGGGTTACTTTGCTTAAAGGAGAACTGCACACACCGAAGGCACTTTAGCTTGCTGAAATGCTTTATGTATGATGAGTGTGCGCACTTTTTTCATTTTACAAAAAGTGCAGATTTCAATAGAAATTGGCACTTTTATAAATTAACCGTGTTACATCTCACTGTCTGTCAGTCAGACAACCAGTTCTGTTAGTTCCTGGTTTGGTTAGCTCGGTGTAGCTAAACTCAAGAGGCAGCAATTGATCAAAACACCTGCCTTACAAAGACTTCTCATTGAACTGCATTGGGAAGTTTGTGATTAGACAGCCACAGAAAGTCTGGTCGGAGTTAGAAGGGGAGGGATTGCAAGGGCAGCAGACAAGAGATCTACAGCTTTTGCAAGCTGTTGTTTATATTCACCCCCAATGGAAAAAAATGCATGATTAAATAGTGAGAGATATATATACACTGCTCACAAAAATAACACATCCTAGATCTGAATGAATTAAATATTCTTCTGAAATACTTTGTTCTTTACATAGTTGAATGTGCTGACAGCAAAATCACACAAAAATAAAAAAATGGAAATCAAATTTTTCAACCCATGGAGGCCTGGATTTGGAGTCACACTCAAAATTAAAGTGGAAAAACACACTACAAGCTGATCCAACTTTGATGTAATGTCCTTAAAACAAGTCAAAATGAGGCTCAGTAGTGTGTGTGGCCTCCACGTGCCTGTATGACCTCCCTACAACGCCTGTGCATGCTCCTGATGAGATGGCGGATGGTCCTCTGAGGGATCTCCTCCCAGACCTGGACTAAAGCATCTGCCAACTCCTGGACAGTCTATGGTGCAACGTGACGTTGGTGGATGGAGCGAGACATGATGTCCCAGATGTGCTCAAATGGATTCAGGTCTGGGGAACGGGCGGGCCAGTCCATAGCATCAATGCCTTCGTCTTGCAGGAACTGCTGACACACTCCAGCCACATGAGGTCTAGCATTGTCTTGCATTAGGAGGAACCCAAAGCCAACCGCACCAGCATATGGTCTCACAAGGGGTCTGAGGATCTAATCTCGGTACCTAATGGCAGTCAGTCTAGCTCTGGCGAGCACATGATGGGCTGTGCGGCCCCCCAAAGAAATGCAACCATTACTGACCCACTGCCCAACCTTTCATGCTGGAGGATGTTGCAGGCAGCAGAACGTTCTCCACGGAGTCTCCAGTCTCTGTCACGTCTGTCACATGTGCTAAGTGTGAACCTGCTTTCATCTGTGAAGAGCACAGGGCGCCAATGGCGAATTTGCCAATCTTGGTGCCAAACATCCTGCACGGTGTTGGACTGTAAGCACAACCCCCACCTGTGGACGTCGGGCCCTCATGCAACCCTCACAATGTCTTACAGAAATAAAAGGCATTTGTAGTTGGTGACAATAAACAAAGTTATAGTAGTGGTGGCATAAGTCGGTTGTGGTGTGCCGAAACGGATGTTCGGGTAGGCCTGTAAAAGGGGTCCCACTAAGTGAATGCTTAATAAAGGAAGTGGTGGGTGAGCTGAACCAGGAGGTCTTGACCCAGTGGAAGGGGTGACCTGTGAATTTATAGATCGGGCAACTCCTCCTAAAACTACAGACTCCACCTTTCCATTTGTCAAAATATTCTGGTTTACAGCTGTAAGACACTTTGTTTGCCAGACACTTTTGTATGTTTTATATTGTTGGGTTTTCCTTGGGGTTTTTGTATTTGTTGTTTTTAAAAGTATTATTCTGCCTTTTAAGGATGTTTTGTATTATATGAAAAGATAAAGATAAAAGATTGTAAGTAGAAATTATTATTTTTTTTTTAAATTTTACAGGGAAAATTGAAAAAAGACTTCACTCAGCATTTATGGACATGAGAGGAGTCAGGGTGTACATCTTTTTAGTAATGCAACTAGTGCCAATGGGACTAGGCATCCTGGCACTGAGCAGAAGGGGGCAGGACTGCACATACTGCAGTAGATTGGCAGTGAAATTCTTTCCATGGGTATTGGGCATTTATGCTACCAAGGGCTGATCGGGTGTTGTATTACATTTTAATTCCTTTTTACTTTCTTGTTTTTTTTTTTTAAATTTGCAGAGACAGATGACTCCTACAATACCATTGCACTATTTCACACACACTATTGCATGGAAACAAGGCAGAAACACAGCATCAAGCTCACAGCAACTGATCTACTGTGAAATCATTTTTGCAAAGGAGATTGCAATATTGTTACTCTCGAAGCATGTGACTACTGGAAGACCTCCTCTAGTTTATATACTCTTAGACAAACGGATAGAGCTGGACATCTTTTCCACCTTTTTGTACTTTTTTGCATTTTGCTTCAATATCTGTTTTACAGAAGCGTGGATTTTCTTGTCATACATCGATTCATAGAATATGTACATCTTACGTTCGATCACGAAAATTTGAAACTGCAGATCTGTTTACATTGAAACAAAATTTTGTACTTCAGATATTTCTGAGGAAAGTTTCTATTATATTGTACATCCTATATAAATGTAAATATATAAATGTATATAAATCAATGAGCTTAATAATTATTTGTACATAGCCAAACCCTTAAACAGAGAATGTTGAATTTTCAGACTTTAAATAAAATGTTCTTTGGCATAAAGCCGTATTTTATGCTTGCATAATGTGATGCAATAAATTTAATTATGCACCTGAATATTTTGGCTGTAATTCATGATGCTTTAAAGCTAATTAGCTGTGCTTTGATTGTGACACTAATAAACAGTTCCACGCTTGTGACTGGGTGTCACAGCTCCAACTTAGATAGATTGACAGCACAGATAGACATCTCCAATACGTTATCTAGCCACTACCCAGTTACCACTGCAATTGTTACATTAACCCTCTAGAAACCACAATGTATCAGGCACATTCAGTCCTTAAGGGACATGTCATTCAGCGCTAATAAATAATTAGTATGTTACTCATCTGACATGGCTGATAATTTTTTTTGGTTTTTAATTCCTTTGTGACATGTGAAAATGTGTTTCAAATCAAATCATGTAAACATTATAAAAAGGAAATAGAGTCCCTCTCCATACGGAGATATAAATTGTGTATTTCTCCAAATGACACCAGTAAATATCAGATGTACGTAGCATAACACAGCTTTAAACATTTCCTTTCTAATTTGCAAAGGCAAAAAGCAACACGTAACAGGGTATTTCTATTAGATATATAAATAGATTTTAGTTAAAACTTGTTCAGTTAAAGGAACACTATAGTCACCTAAATTACCTTAGCTAAATAAAGCAGTTTTAGTGTATAGATCATTCCGCTGCAAATTCACTGCTCAATTCACTGTCGTTTAGGAGTTAAATCACTTCGTTTCTGTTTATGCAGCCCTAGCCATACCTCCCCTGGCTATAATTGACAGAGCCTGCATGAAAAAAAAACTGGTTTCACTTTCAAACAGATGTAATTTACCTTAAATAATTGTATCTCAATTTCTAAATTGAACTTTAATCACATACAGGAGGCTCTTGCAGGGTCTAGCAAGCTATTAACATAGCAGGGGAAAAGAAAATCTTAATTAAACAGAACTTGCAATAAAGAAAGCCTAAATAGGGCTCTCTTTACAGGAAGTGTTTATGGAAGGCTGTGCAAGTCACATGCAGGAGGTGTGACTAGGGTTCATAAACAAAGGGATTTAACTCCTAAATGGCAGAGGATTGAGCAGTGAGGCTGCAGGGGCATGTTCTATACACCAAAACTGCTTCATTAAGCTAACGTTGTTCAGGTGACTATAGTGTCCCTTTAACCCCTTAAGGACACATGACATGTGTGACATGTCATGATTCCCTTTTATTCCAGAAGTTTGGTCCTTAAGGGGTTAATGCCTGGAACCTGGCGAATAGTAGGTTAATGGTGTTAAGCTGTGGTTGTTAATCAGCATTTTGGTCATCAAGATATGAGAATCTATATAGGACATAGAGAGTGATGTGTCGTATCCAATGAAATTGGAGTCTATCCTTCGATTGTCTAAAAGAATGTTGGATCTAATGGAGGGAGGAGGAGAATCCATCTAAATAGAAGATTATTATTATTATTTTACTATTTATATAGCGCCACCAGATTCCGTATCGCTGTGATGATGAGATTAATCATATAAACGTCTGATAAACATGCAGGCAGGTGTGGTGTCTAATTGTTAACTTAAAATGGCTTTTCTGCAGACGGCAGCAGTAGAGTGAAGTAAAGGCTGTGTGTCTTAATTAGGCCTCCGACAATCCCTGAAGTGGTTTTTTTTTCTTAATAAACATAACACACTTCCACATAAATACATTTCCGTAGTCGCATACACATAAAGTGGAACACGATACACATAATGAATTACAAATTTTAGGCAAAAATGTTTTTGGAACTCTGATTTTTTTCTGTCACATGCTATTTACTTTGCTTCATAATCTTTTTAATGGAACTTGCCTTTCCATTTTGAGACAACATTTTGCGCCATCTAGTGTCTGATTTTGGGTTCTGCAATCCTTAAATCCTTCATTTCACCTCATTGGACTAAAGGCATGTTTACATCTCCCTATATTAGAATGTCCTAAATCCTTTTTCTTTTTTCTTTTTTCTTTTGTATTTTCCCTACATTGTCATGGACAAATTAATGAGAAATCACTCAAGTCCTCAAAGAATTATGAACAGTTTGCAAAGATTCTCTCCAAAGCACAAACGCGTTGATCTCCATTTCAGAAGTCAGGTGATTTGGTGTTCAATCCATCCTATTCTATCAGGGTTATTCACTAAAGTGAAGAGAACTGATTTTTTTTTTTTTTTTAGGCCAAAGTAGCTGAACTGAGAGCATAGCTGACTTCTCACTTTTTAGTGAATAACCCTATTTATCACCAAGCCAAAAAGCTTGAAATAAAGCACCAAAATAGTATATTAAATTTAATCTTTTAGAGCAATCATGTCAAACTCAAATGTTAGCAAGGGCCAAATAAACAAGGTTTAAGTTTATGTGGGCTGCATTTCATAGAAATGTAGCTTTATTTTGAAAACTACAGTATAAAAAAAAAAATCAGCCCCCTCTACTAAATCTCAGTCTTCCCCCTCTACTAAACCCCTGCCATTTTTAAAAAAATTTTAAAAAAATTAGCCAACAAGCAGTATCTGGAATCCGGCCTCTGGTATACCCCCAATGGCGCCGTTCACACCCTGTGCCAAAGCGGACCCTCCTGCTACTCCTTGAAAACCTGTGAAGGCAGAATGTGACATGGCATTGTGTGCCTCTGTACACCTCAAGTTCCTCAAATACTCACAAATCGTTTTATTTATTACTGATTACTCCCTACTTTTGGGAGCTGGCGTGGGACCTTTCCATGGGGTCCAGTGGGGATCTTCTCTCTGGAGTTCTCCCTTTCTGTTCCTCAATGCACTCTCATGTGTGCAGTTTGGTGATGCTGGGTCGGAATGACATCATATTCCAGAACCCGGCATCATCACAGAGGGCGCGCGCAGTGAGGAGCAGGAAGAACAGACTGCGCTCCCTCTATGTAGCCTGCTCCTTGCTTCCTCTCCCCCGGCCTGGTAAATTTCAGCAGAGTAGGCACCTGCAAAGTGCGGAAAGCAGGTGCCTATTCTGCCTTAAAAGTAATCACTGCTCCAGGAGCGCCTCTAGGTGGCTAGCTGTCCACCACTTGGGCCCCCTGTTACAGTCCATCTACTTGCGGCATCCCCCACCTCCTGGCCCAAGATCGGCCCCGCCCCCCACTCTCCTATTAGTAATTAATATCTTTGCTGCACTGCAAAGATATATTTATTGTGGGCCGCGAGTTTGACATGCTTGTTGTAGAGGGTATTGGCCCATTTGGTACACTTTATGAAAGAAAAAACAATACATTTAAATAGATTTCTATAGTCAACTTATAATAATTAGGATTCTTTATTTTAAGCCAAAAATATTTATATTTACAAGTGCCCAACGCCTTTCTAACAAACATATATACACAGTATTAAGTCCATGATGATAATTAGCAGTTACTGACCGAGCTGTAAATGTATTTTATTGAAAAGTAATGTATCCACCTTTGCTTCTAACTGAATACCTTGTGCTAGCCTCTAGAGGGGGTTCACGTATTGGACATAGTGTCTGCCTAAGCCTGTCTCTCATTTGACAAGTTACAAGACTAGGTTTCAAGGCATACCTGCCAAGTGTCCCTATTTAGGATAGGCAGTCCATATTTTGGGTTTATATATCTCTCTTACTCTATTTAATCCCAAATCCACTCTTCTGTAGGAGCTCCATATTGCTGGCAGAGCTTCCCAGCAATAATACTCACAGTAATGTATCGTTAAACAGTGATAAATGTGTTTAGAAATCAGTCTGTGTAAATAAGATACGTTGTTCTCGTTCTGAATTACATTTTAGTTAAAACAAATAGTTTTTGGTAAATTATAAATACTAAAATGTATCAAAACAGCCTGCCTCTGGCTGCTCTCCAATCACAGCCCTAAAATTAAAGTGTCTCTCTTTGCCTACTTGAAATGTTAGGGGGTATATCTCTGGTAGGATGAATTAGCAGGAGGATTAGAGGAGACAAAATAATGTTCTTAGTTTAGAAAAAAAGTTTTCAGCAACACAAGTCTTCCCCCTTAAGGGCAAACTGTAAAAAGTTTTGCACTTTATTGTATGGACAAGAACAGTGCAAAGCTGCCTGCCAACTAGAGAAAAAGGATAGCCAGGTAGAGACAAAGTATCCTTAACACACATGTATGTATATCTGTCTGTCCTTGCTACCCCCAAGAATACTATTTGCATATGCCCAGTGTATGCCCACAGTAGTTCTATGTGTGTTGTTCCACTTCCCTAGCACATTTGGATTTTAGTTTCAAACAATGCTGGAGTGGCCATGTTTTAGTTTGTTGTTTTATAGGTTGTTCCCCCTCCCCCCCCCATGGTATATGTGGCTTAGTGTTGAGACAGAAGGAGGTCTCAGGGTTTATCTTACTTATAGCAAAGTATTTTCTTGCATGATTGAAATTATTAGTATTTTTGTCAATATATATCACTTAAGGGGACACTATAGGCAACCAGACAACTAAATCTCAATTAAGCGATCTTGGTGCCATGGAGACCTAACCCCCTGTTTTAACCCTTTTGTCAATATATATCGCTATATCGCTTAAAGGGACACTATAGGTAACCAGACAACTACATCTCAGTGAAGTGGACTTGGTGCGATGTCCCTACCCCCCACCTCATTTTAATCCTGTAATTGAAAACATGGTGTAACAGATCCCAGTACTCCAGCTGAGTATATCTGTGAAGAATCTCCCAAGTCCCAAGCGCAGTAGTGATTATAAGTGTGAATATAGCTCCCAATCCCCCAAACATGAGCCTAAACTTCATGAAGGGGTAAAATGATTTGTTTAATCCAGGCTCAATGGCCTGCTTTTATACAATACAGGGACACAGAAAACAAGCCCATTACTCTCCCATAAACACACCCACAAAATGTCCCCAAAATGCCATGTCACTACGACTAAGCATAAAATGGCAAATTATAGAAAACACACACAATCACATATTTCCCACCTAGGAACCCCCATAGTTTATATACCTCCGGATAGCCTGGATCTGAGCACCCAACATATCCGAAGAGCGTTTAGATCCCATGAACACAGCTGAAACGCCACCAGGGTAACGCACACATGGTCCTATGCCCAAAAGATTTCCAGGGCGTTTTGTGTTTTTGCCAGTCAACTTCAGGAGTTCCATGCGGAAGAAATACCAAACGAACACTCTGGCTATACCTACTGAACGGCGCTCTCCTGACGTGTGGGAAGGAAGCAGGCGTTCGTCAAAGTTCAGCAGTGTTCAGGAGTTTCCGTGTCCGATTTTAGTTCCATGCGATCAGGGCCACCACCAGAAATTTTGGGGCCCCTAACTCAGCTTAGGGTCTGGGCCCCCTGGAATACACAAAGACACAAACACACACTGATACAAAAGGACACAGATACACACATACAGATACAAGCTAACAGACACACATACTGAAATAGACATACACGCATATAGGCATACATACTGACACACACATACTGAGACATACACAGATATACAGACACACAGGCATACATAGTGACAGACAGAAACAGACTAACATACATACAGACACACATGCATGAGGACATACAGACACATACATTCTTACTGGCATACATACATATATACATACATACATACTGACAGACATACATTCATACATACATACATACATACATTCATACAGACATACACAAAGACACAAACACACACTGATACAAAAGGACACAGATACACACATACAGATCCAAGCTAACAGACACACATACTGAAATAGACATACACGCATATAGGCATACATACTGACACACATGCATGAGGACATACAGACACATACATTCTTACTGGCATACATACATATATACATACATACATACTGACAGACATACATTCATACATACATACATACATACATTCATACAGACATACAGACACTGACATCCATACACACATACATACATAAACAGACATACATTCATAATGGCATACAGGCATACATACATACATACATACATTCATACTGACATACATGCATATATACAGACATACTGACAGACATACATACATACATTCATACATACTGACATACATGCATACTAACATCCATACACACATACACACAGACATACGTTCATACTGACATGCAGACATACATTCATACTGACATACAGACATACATAATGACATACAGACATACAGACATACATTGATACTGGCATACATACATATAGACACACATGCATACATTCATAATGACATACAGACATACTGACAGACATACATACATACATATACAGACATACATTCATAATGGCATACATACATTCATACTGACATGCATGCATATATACAGACATACTGACATCCATACACACAGACATACATACATAATTACATACAGACATACATAATGACATACAGACATACATTGCTCCTGGCATACATACATATAGACATACAGACAGACATATATACATACATACTGACAGACATACAGACATACATGCATACAGACATAATGACATACATACATACATTCATACTGACATACATGCATATATACAGACATACTGACATCCATACACACATACACACAGACATACGTTCATAATGACATACAGACATACATAATGACATACAGACATACATGGATACTGGCATACATACATACATACATACAGACATACATTCATAATGACATACATATATACATACATAATGACATACATACAGACATACACACACACACAGCTCATTTTTCAGCCACCCTCCAGTTTCTTACCTTTTTTTACAGGAGGGTGGCTGGGGCTGAAGGGAGTCGGCGCGGCTCCCTCTTCACTGGCGCACTGGTGAGCTGGGAGGAAGTGACCCAGCCGCACAATTAGAACACACAATAATTGAAGTATCAGGAGAGGTTACCAGGGGTTAACAAGCCCAGAGGTGGTCCGCAGTTTGTGAATTTGTTCGGTTCCCGAACAGTACAAATAAATCCCACAAACCAAGTATTTTTACCAGCCTTTTCTATGGCCCATAGTCAGTGGGCAGGAGGCAAACCTCCACACTCCTCCAGGAGTCCATGGCGAACGTCCAGGCAAGGGGGCGTTTTTCACACATGGGCGTTCTGTTTTCAATGCAGGGTGTTCATGTCTCTAGTGGCTGGCACTTATATAGCCACCAGAGGCACTTCTGCAGAAATAGCCGAGTGAAACGAGTATTTCTATCAGATGGTCCCACAGACAACATCTGATTGGAGCAGGGCAGCATTGAGGCACTTGCTTTACAATGCTTTCCTATAGGCAAACATTGGATTGGCTGAGATCATCGATCTCGATGATCTTAGACAAGTGGGTGGGACAGCAGGGTCAGCAGTCAGCACTGCAAGGAAGAAATGGTAAGCACAATAGCTTTTTGGGCCTCAGACCCTGCTACCAGGGCAGTGTTTGGAAAAGGCAAACATTGGATTGGCTGAGATCATCGATCTCGATGATCTTAGACAAGTGGGTGGGACAGCAGGGTCAGCAGTCAGCACTGCAAGGAAGAAATGGTAAGCACAATAGCTTTTTGGGCCTCAGACCCTGCTACCAGGGCAGTGTTTGGATTACACATTTGTATTCCTAACGCGTTAGTGTTCCTTTAACACAAACTTGGATCAATTATGCAAAAAATTTAATAGATAGTGATAGTTGCACTTTTAGTGATATTTCCCTCTAGCTTGGGGCTTGCCAGAACGAGGTTCAACTTTTAATCCATTTAAAAAATGTTTGAACAAGTGCTGGATAATGGAGGGACAGTGCTGTAAATGTGCAACAGTGAAATAGGAAGGGAGCAAAGTCTGCCAGGTGTAATCTCGCAATGCACAGACTTTTGATGAATGAGATACAATGACACCATATCTCAGTGGCCAAGGTTCTGATACGTAGAGGTGAAGTGAAAAAGGAAAGCAGTGAACTACCCAGATCTCCCTGTGCTTCGAACAGGCTGATTCACCAGACCCAATGCCAGCTTAATAAATAATGTGTTCGTGAGAATAAATGTGTATCAGTGAGCGTGTGCGTCAGTGAGAGAGTGTGCAATTTAATGAGTGTATTTGTGTGTTAGTGAGAACTTGTATGTGTCAGTACTAGTATGCGTATCATTGTGTTTGTCATTAACCCCTTAAGGACACATGACATGTGTGACATGGCATGATTTCCTTTTATTCCAGAAGTTTGGTCCTTAAGGGGTTAAGAGAGCATGTGACTAAGTGAGTGTGTATAAAGGAGAATATGTGTCGGAGAGCATCTCAGTGTGTGTGTGTATATATGCTATAAGTAAATATATTCCTGTTATATGCAATATGCATAGTACATACAAATATATGATATACGTATGTGTAATACACTCAGAAATATAATTAACTCATAATATGTGCATGTCAAGGGCATGGATAGGCAACAAAACAAAGAAATTGAATGCTATGTTCATACTCAGACCCAGATATATACCTACTGTAAAGAAGTGCAGATTTAAGACTTTAAATTAAACAAAAAAAATATTTATTTTATGCAGTTGTGCTCCAGCATATAGTCTACATTTTAGTCCCATTACTGCACCGCCAAAGTATTGTGGCTGAAATATTGACTGTATGCTGTTGCACATACATTGTTTCACAGGTAATGCACATGGACACACAGGCCTCATGGTACATGGGTGGGTTTCCAATGAGTGAAGCACTCACATATAAGCAGAAATAACTTACAATGACCTCACAGAGCATTAAACACTAGAGAAAAAAACCTTGACATTAGGACAGGGCCCAAAAATCATGGCTGGTCCAGCATATTTGTGAAATGTGGCTTGGCTGGTGGATGGCCTTGACAGTTAGAGTGATATTGCTTCGGACAAACTTCAGTTATACTTATCTGAAGTTGGTCCCCCACCACCATCTTGCTGATCAGTTCTCTTTTCAGTTCAGGGTGCTACGACACCGGTGTACTCTCTCAGACGTGCAAGATTACAAAATGGATATCTATGGATCAAAACATAAATACTATAAATACTACCAAAACTTGGTATCCTCCACAGATCTTCTTCCACATGGCCATAGACATCTGTTGATCATCGCATGAAAGGATGCCTATTCCCGTTAGTGAAGGCCCCAGGAGAATGGCAAGATGCTTTAGACAGAAGCTGTTTAAAGATCCACATTTTTAGTCTGTCTAATCTGTGAAGAGGTACTGTGTTAAATCATTGATTGTGTTGGCATTTCAGTGGCATTTCAACACAACATTTATGAGTTTTTCATACAGAATCAATCTTTGTGAAAATATTGTAAGAGACTGGACACTGTAAACATTATGAAGAGCTGATGTATATCGATTATTTCCGTTTTAAAAAATTTTTGTCATGGTATGTGGTTATCAAAAAGTTATAGCACTGAGCCACGTTTACATTGTAAAAGTTACAATAAACACTTGAGAAACAGATCTACAAATTGTACTTAATCACAGTTGACATAGCGCTTAAAGGAATACTCCAAGCCCCTAACTACTTCAAACCTCACCATTGTGAGTACCATTGTGAGTAGTCAAGCTGATTTAGAACGGTTTGACTTCTTACCTGTGGTCCCTCTGGCGCTTCTCCCCGCCTCCACTACCTCTGTCAGAGAGCGAAAAAAGCTCTTGCATAGAAGTTTCCTGCAGTTTAAAACGGTTTGACTACTTACAAGGGGTAATCATGCCAATGCACTCCTGGCACCATAAATACTACAGCACTCCATAGTGCTTATGGTGCTTGGAGTATTTCTTTAATAGATGCATTCTAAAGAGAAGCCAGATAGCAACTATCTAAGGAAGAGGAAAGATTTGAAATGTAAACGCATTAATAGGTTTATTCACTAAACTTTTGCAGCATATAGAAATCCAGCTAGCTAACATTACGTTACAATAGCTGAGCTGTGACTACAACTGACTTGCACAGTTTTTTCCAGAAAATCAGTTTTTGCCTATTTTTTATTTTTTTTTTGCAGTTGGAAGCTGAGTAAATAATCCAGTGATTGAAAACTTTCGAAAGTGTTTTCTTAACCCTTTGTATCTTCCTGGAGTGGTGTTAGTGATTTTAGTCCCTCAAATGAAGGGACTGCAGAACATTATAGAAAACAAAATTACCCTTTTCTAAAAATCTAAAGTTTCCATTTTGTCAAGTGACATAGACACAGGTCCCTACATGAGATATAACTCTTATTTTACTGGGATTTGTAATAAGTTGTTTTTATTGCTTTGTTAATTATATAAATGGCGTCAATGGGGTGCATGTTGACTGGGAAGCATGAGATCCATATCTGACCATGACTGCAGGACCATCAGATAATCTTCATTTTTCTATAAATACTGCCATTTCAAGGCTAATAGAAGTCCAGGCTCTCTGCTGCCAACTAGCGGCCGGACGTGAAAACGCCCTCACTGTACGTGTCAGAACGCTGAAGGAGGAGGCGGAGGGAGAGTTAATTGAATCCTGCAATAACTATTCAGTGTCAGCCCTGGGAGGACAACATGCCTGCTGTGGACAAGCTGTTGTTGGAGGAGGCCTTGCAGGACAGCCCTCAGGTAACGGCAGCCTGGCTGTGATGTGAGTTGGGGGCTGGGGGGGAGAATGCTGCACAGGCTGGGTGATGATCACTGCATTCTGTTTACATTCTGCTCCTCCTTGCCCTCTCTGCAATGATTCTGGTTACATTGTAACACTGACAGAGTGCAACATTCCATTACATTGTATTTGAAGAACTACAACGGCCTTGAGGCTCGCAATGTATCATGGGAGTTGTAGTCCATCAACAGTTGGTGGATTTTCTTTTTTGATTTCCCTCCCCCACCCCCTTTGCTTTAACAGCTGGGTGCAATCAACCAGGTGGGAGTCACATGACAAGCTGCTGGGCACGGCACTCCATGGGTTAATCAGGAATCTGGGTTGTGGTTTGTTTGTGGTTGGGAGCTGATACCCGGATGCTGAATAAACTTTGTATCCTTCTTCTTCTGTTCCCCTTTGTTTCCCACTTGAAAGAATGTGTTTAATAATTGTACTCTGTGTGTGTATTGATGCTAATCTAGTATGTGCAGTCTGTAGAGCAGGATCTATGATTTATTTAATAATGCATTGCTATAGTGTGACTGTGTAATGTTACACTAGACTAGAGGCTGTTGAAACACAATGTCTTTATAGCTCTCAGTGACAGCCATGATGTGAGGCCTGCAAGACATTCAGCTTTTTTTTTCCTTTTTCTTTTTCTTGTTGAGGATTAGGTTGATAATACTAACACAGGGTGATAATAGTGGGTGGTGGCTGCTGTTTTGTCACTGACCTGCTGGATTATTATTGCTCTGTAGGTGAGCAGACTGAACAGATCTATGTCAGAAAGAACTAGAAACTGAAGGATGGCTAAAATAAACACACTACTTTTTTTTTTTTTTTGTTTTTGTTTTTTTTGTTTAATGTAGGCTTGTATTATTTTAATTATTTAAATATGGTTTATTGGTATTTTGTACACATAATGGAACTGCATATAAATTGAAAAATAAAGTTGTTGATTAAAGTATTCTCTCTATTTTTAATCTCTTGGTTATGGGATATAGAGGGTACGGATTATTTATAAAGTGCCAACAAGTTCTGCAGTGCTGTACAATGGTTGGACTAACCGACATGTATTTGTAACCAGACTAGTTGGATGTACAGGAACAGAGAGGTTGAGGGCCCTGCTCAGTGAGCTTACATGCTAGGAGTGGGGTATAGTGACACAAGGATCACACATTTAAAAAAAAAAAAAAAAAAAAAACCACAGCATTCCTCCTTTATTCATAAAGCACCAGCAAATTCGGCAGCGCTGTACAATGGGTAACCCATGAAAAGTGGTGGATTCTGGATCCCCTACCTTGATTTTTGTAATCAGTTTGTTTAGAGCAAACCTTTTAACGCTACATATCACAGAGCGTCACTTCTGTAAGCAAGGGGCATACTGTAGGGGTGTGGGATGAAAATTAGGTCTGAGACGAGAACTACTATTAAAGTTTTTAGAATGGGGAGTACAACATATTTTTGGGTCCTCCATTTATTTATTTTATTCTAAAGAGCACAGAAGAGACTCTATACACTGCGTAGATTTTATTCATCTCAAAAAGACAATCGGTTCATGGGAGCCAGGGATTTCCACAGATCTCTCATCATCTCTTAATAGTTTTAAAGGAAAAAGTGTTCAGACCATAGGATACCTTCACCTGCTGATTGATGGACTTTAACCCCGTAAGGACCAAACTTCTGGAATAAAAGGGAATCCTGATATGTCATGTGTCCTTAAGGGGTTAAAGGAGAAAAAAATTGCAACCTTCCCTCTGCCATTCTATAGATAATACATTAAAATGTATTAAAAAGAAGTAAAATAAATTACTTAAAGATGACTGACTGGTTAATCCCTGACCAGGAAGATTCTCTGCCAGTCAGAATTCTGCCATTCTGTTCTATGGAATAAATAATTTAGCTCCCCTTTCCAAATTCTCCATAGACTGCGTGTATAAAGTGGTAGTAGCTGCTGTTTACAGGTGGCCTGATGCATTGCTCTCTCCATGGGAGAGTTTTACTTTGTGTGGGCAACATGCGCATGTCCTACATACAATTGGGACTATGCTGGCACAATTAAGGAATTGAATCAGCTTTGTTTAGAGCTGCAGCAATTTTTTACATTTTAGTTCTTGGCTCATGTAACCTCTGTACACATTACTTTTTAATGTTTGTTTTTCCTTGTGTGTGCTGAATATGTTGGTGTCTTAACTTCTTTTTCCTGGCAGCTTAATTATGGAGCGGCCATGGGAAAGAAGCATCGCCCCATTTATCAGGGACATTTAAAACTTTTATTTATTTATTTTTTTATTTACAGTAATATTTTAAATGTAAACAGATTGTTGGTGGTTTTGTCTGCCCTATTTCACTGTTGACCTACATCTGTCTATAGTGACAAAGTATGGCTTTTGTAAAACTTGTGTAAATAATTACACGTAAACACTGACCTATACCGTGGTGACAAATATATAGAGGGAGTCAAGGTGTAGGATGCTAGTAGATTGGAAGTGTATGTGATTGTAAGCAATATATAGTGATCATGAAGCCAAGATATAACCAGCATCACCTGAATTTTCTCATGAGATAGAGATATAGAGATATATATATATATATATATATATATATATATATATATATATATATATATATATATATATATATATATATATATATATATATAATATTTTTTTTTTTTTTTTCCTGTGGTATATTTATAAGAATACATTGGGGGTTCAAATGAACTACCCCATAGTTGGCCATTGGCAACAAGTGCTCATCAATGCATCATCACTTAATTAAGATGAATACTGTTCTTTAATATACCTCAGCATCTCAATCGTTGATAATGTCTGAAAGCAGAATTTTTTTATATCCAAGGTTTTAGTAAAACACTTTGGGGTTTGTTCAACTAAACAGTGAATTGTAGTGAAGCAGAATTTAGATGTTTTTTTATTTTTATTTTTTTTTATTTATAGTTAAACTGCTATATTAAGATGATGTTTTTTTTTTTTCACTACAATTTTTGTGTGTGTACACAAACCCATGTGGGACTAACGTGTAGAAACATGAAATAGTGTGTGTTTTTAAAATGTCCTAGAGACCTGTTTTGTGGCTAAACAATCAAATTGCAGGAGGAAGTGCCAGAGGGGAGACATCAGAAGATATGTGTTAAGTAGCCTGCAAGGTGTCTGTGTGAGTTTACATTGGTAAATGTTCACGATCCCCATGTGATGGCATATAGCCCTTCTAAAGCTGTATTACACAAGGAAAACTACAGGGAAGGTATCAAATTTTCCTAGGCCAATGAAATTAGACCCATTGGGTTTTTCTGCCTTCTAGGCACTAGGAATTTTCTTCAACAATCTCAAATTATTTAATAAAATTACATT
Organism: Pelobates cultripes; assembly: GCA_933207985.1. NCBI lineage: Eukaryota > Metazoa > Chordata > Amphibia > Anura > Pelobatidae > Pelobates > Pelobates cultripes. Next base: position 298,373,562 of record OW240914.1, read on the forward strand.
GAAGAGCATAGAACATAAAAGAGCTTTGGCAGCTGGGTGGCTAAACCCTGCAGTTCCTTCCATAGCAGAAGTAAAAAGTGGAATAGCTGAAATGTATTAGTTGATAAACTCACCGCTATGGTCCATAACTCCATGAAGTTGTCCTCTAACGTTTGAGAACCTTGGGAAGAGTGTGCAGCCTGACTTTGACATGTCCCTTTTTGGTCTGAATGTTTGTATTTGTGTTTTGTTTTTCTTCTCATGGTGGGTATGTTGTGTCCTATTTTGTGATTTCATGACCATGCTCAACAAAATTGCATCATGTTACAAACTGTGCCTTGTAATTCTGTGCGCAGAGCTAGCAGCAAAATTTGCATACAATGGATTATATTCTGTATGCCGTGAAATCTCATAAATATACAGACACCTGCTGCTAAGAGCACAGATTGTAAAATCGTCTAGAACAAGCACACAGTGTGTCACTCTGGGAGGTGTGGTGTGCAAATATATTTAGCACAGGACAGAGTATAGGTAGACTAGTTATGGATTTTATATAGTGTTTATATTTGGGGAGAACTACAGGTTCTGTAATCTGCCACTGCAGTAAAAATCCTATACTTCTTCAAAGAGAAGCTATCGGCATCAGAACCAACTCCTTGAAGTGGTTATGGTGCAGTAAGTGTGTAGTTCCCAAGGCCTTTGTCAAACCATTTCTAGCTTTTGACTGGAGATTTTGTTTCATTTACAGGTTTATTATTTTTTTTAAATCATCAATGCAAGATGCAATAATTATAGCACAGATACGATTTATTAATTTAAAAATTTGAATTTTAAATTTTAGGCCACAGTAGTCAAATTGGGAAAAATATTCCAAGACTTCTATGATTTCAGTTTCTAATCTGGCCTAAAAATTTTCAATTCACAATTTAATGAATCACTCTGTTCAGCAAAATCAAACCAGTAAAATGGAACTTGACAAAATACATATGTAACTCTTTAAAACTTGCATAAAGCCTATAATACTCTGTTACAGCTTCCAAATGTATCTTTGATTAGAAGTGATGCACCCTTCTCGTGTGTTTTACAGGTACACCGTGTACTTTTTGTAAGGCTTGTTGATTGAGGTAAAAGTCTTACCTAATTCTGTGTGTGTGTTTTTGTGTACATTGGAAAAACATTTGAAGGGATTACTGTTGCATTGTATTTTGTTATTGACTCTGTGTTTGGTTGTTTTTCACAGTCTGCTTCCTCACCCCTTTACATTAATATAGGGAAACTATTTACACCAAAACTATATAGTTTAATAAAGCCGTTTTGGTTTATAAATAATGCCCCTGCAGTCTCAATTCTCTGCCATTAATGAGTTAAATCACTTTGTTTATACAGCCCTAGACACACCCCCCTGCAAGTAACTTACACTGTCTCTCTACACACTTCCTGCAAAGGGAGATCTAATGTTTTAACTTTATTGCACTGCTCTGATCTGATTGGAAAATTAAACCATTTTTCCATGCAAGGAGGTGTGGCTACGGCTGCATAAACCGACATAAATGTGTTTTTTGTAACTCTTAAATGACGGAGACTTTTTAGCAAAGAAACTGCAGGGGCAGGATCTATACACCAAAACTGCTTTAAGCTAAAGTTGCTTTGGTGCTTAGTGTCCCTTTTAATTTGACAAATACAAAAATTGCCAGTCTACTGCTGCCTATTCAAAATTGCATCTGTAGGCCAATCTGGCCTGGCTAGTCCTAGAAGCCTCTCTAGCTTGGTTTCCTGGCTCATGGCATTGTGGGTGTGTCCCAACATCCTTCCTTGTACTTTTGAGTCAATGCTGCCTTTAAACTATGAGGGTTTATTTAGTTATTTAGTAAGTTTATCCCTCCAGATTGAAAATTAGACAGATTCTTGGAGCTGGGTCCGACGGTTGTACAGCCTTGTCTTTGTTGAGCACTGCCGTTGTTCCATAAAAATATGTGGATTTCAACAGATTTTGCTTTGAATTTGGCAAGATCTGAGCTACCTAGAGTTACTGTTTGCATTTTCAAGTTTCTGAAGTAACAGATGAGTTTATAGTGGAAAATATTGGAGTTTATTACCTTGGCTTCCCATATTATTAGCCCTACAGTAAAATTTAAGAAATTTCCGGTTGTTTTGTTTTTCTCCTCAGACCGTACTTCCAGACATGGCACACATATAAACACTATGGAACCTACTAACCTTTCATATTTGGCATTTTTATATCTGTCTCATCTCTGCGAACCCTCAGAACTTAAACAGTTCACGTAGGATTTTGTTTTTAATCCAATCATGTGCATTGTAAACTTATTTTATCAGGTTAATGTCTGTTGGAAAGTATTCTTGTTGTGATGAATAATGATCTAAGTGTTTGGGAATCATGTGATGAGTTCATGAGTAAGTCTGTTCTAAAAAAAAAAAAAAAATACTCAGTCTTTGCTGGGAATTCTGTTTCACATTATTCAAACAGATATGCTAGAGCTCTCTGTTTATACAAATTATGTATGTGTGTGTGTGTGTGTGTGTGTATATATAAAAAAAAAAAAATTTTTTTTTTTTTTTTTTTAATCTAAGCAGGGATTTGTGAAGTGACTATTTTAAGTAGCATTCTAATAACCGGAACTACTAAATTTCTTTGTTGTGGGTACGGTGTTGTATGTTGGGCACTGCCTTCCTGATTTTTGTCAATCTGTTTTCAAGTGGTTTGACAAAAAACAGGGTTTTCCTCGCACCGTCAGTCAAGTCTGATCCTCTGCTGTAGCTTGGCTAATGTGAAGGTTGCATTAGCCATTTAATAAGAATTCATTAATTACAGTATAAAGTATGATATTTTAGTCCCTGTTAAAGAAACAAAATGGATTTGGAGGGGGTGGGAACACTGCTTTGCAATTTGTTTTATTCTTTATTTTTTCTCTTGTTCTATTGACGTTCTGCTTGATGGCCCTAGCAGACTTAAAAAGCTCAGTTTACGTGTTATGGATAGGCCCTAATGTGATGATACAACAACTCTGGTAACCATTCCCCAGTAGTGATGTCCCGAACGGTTCGCCGCGGACTCATCATTGAGTAAACTTTGACCCTGTACCTCACAGTCGGCAGACACATTCCAGCCAATCAGCAGCAGACCCTCCCTCCCAGACCCTCCCACCTCCTGGACAGCTCACTAAGAATGCAGCTTCACAATGATTGTAAAATGAATGCTGTCCAGGAGGTGGGAGGGTCTGGGAGGGAGGGTCTGCTGCTGATTGGCTGGAATGTGTCTGCTGACTGTGAGGTACAGGGTCAAAGTTTACTCAATGATGAGTCTGTGGCGAACCGTTCGGGACATCACTATTCCCCAGTGTTACAAACAGACTGAAAATAAGATAAAATAAAAGAGTTGATTGAAGCATTTTTTTTATTTTTTTAGTAATGTGTACAGTGCACAAGAACCACATAAAACCTTTTTTTCTTCTTCGGCAATTTTGCTCCCCCTTCCCCTTTTCACTTATTACTCATCTTGCCCTATTAATGGTTTTACTTTTCTCTCCTTGGTTTTTCTTTATTTTTTTTGAGTTTTTGGTGTTGGGCGGTTCACATTAGATTATTGATAGATGGTATTGCTAGATACCGTGCAATAATTTTTTTTTTTTTTTTAATTTTTTTTTTACTTGTATGTCTGAAACTTGAACTCACATTGTTATACGTAGTTTATCTACAACTAAGACAGTTTGTTTAGCACATTTATTACAGTGTAATGCTATGACATGTGCAACAACGATGCCAGTATTTTTATTTTCACTTATTGTGTTCAGATTCATAGTGTTAAATAAAAATAATTAACAAAATCACCAATGCTATTTAGACGGACGGTCCGAACTCCATAGCAATTTCTGTTCTCGCACAGGATTTGGCACGCTGAGGATTTTTCTTAAACATTCCTGACACGGTACCTTTTGGCTTTTGATGCTGCCTGTACTAAACGCTTTCCCTGGCCCTGCTTATTCTTATTCTTGTTTGTGTGTAGATGGATGGTGACTAAGAGCGTCAATACTGCTTTAATATTTCCCCCTTTTTCTTTTTTACTGCAGACTCGGTCCCTGCTGAGTGTATTTGAGGAAGATGCTGGAACACTGACTGATTACACAAACCAGTTACTCCAGACCATGCAACGGGTCTACGGGGCACAGGTAAGCTTTTACCCCAGCGAGATATTTAGCTGAATGCAGTATCTGCTCCATTCACTCATGTACACTCAATAATGTATCCATAGTATTATCAGCTTAAAAACCCCACTATATTACACTGTTCATTCTGCTAGTGTGTTAACATGATCCCTCAGAACTTCCTTTCTGGTTTGTTTGATGTGGCATACTTCCCAAGTGACCCTCTTTAGAACTGACAGTCCCTCTTTGGTTCACAGATCCCTCTGTCCTTGCTTTTCTACCATAGTATCTTACTAGAAACGTAATATGTTTTTACAATAAAAGGTGTCTGGGATCCACAGAATATTATGACTAACCAGTCTTTCTAAACCAGTCTTTCTAAAGCATCTGGTAATGGGTAGTTATAAATTAGTTTGTGTAAGTAAAATACTCTCAACCCCTATCACATGCTACAATTCCATAAAACCCTTGCCCTCGTGTCTAGGTATGCCCTCGTTTCTAGGTACACCCTCTAAATCAGACTTCCCATTTACATCCGTTTTTCGTCAGCTCACTGTCGCGATGAAGGCAAAGATCATGAAAACTGGTTAGCACAGTAGCAGAAAGTGAGATTTATTTTTTTCTTTTTTTGGCTTAGTTTGTAGTTTTTTTGGGTACATTGGTAATTTTAAATGAAATCTTATTAGATTGTTTCAGCTTAGGGGGTATTAAATGTTTTTTGGGGGTTTTCTTTTTTTTTTTTTTTTTTTTTTTTTTTTTATGCATAAAAACAACAAATCCCTGGCTAGCATAAAACCTCCATAAATAATACATCATGAAAGGATTTAAAAATTTAAGTCCGTGTCCATCTGAATGAACGCACATTAATTACAACTGAAATTTAGAACCTTTTCAGAATTTTTAGATAATTGAGTCAAAAGGATAACTCTATTATCTCTCTTACAGGAAGCCATACAATTTTACACAAAATAACCCCAAATCATATCTAAAATATACAGGAACCAACACCACAAATTGATGAATAGCCTGGATCTGAGCGCCCAAGTTGTCCAAATAGAACTGGATCTCCATTCGGGTTAAGTTCTGACCAGGAGGAGGTAGCCCAAAATAGTTCCACAAGAAAAGGGGCAGTGGCCTGTCTAGTTTTGGGGATTCCTACGCACCCCCTGTTCGGTAGTTCCTTTCTCCCGAACGGCATTCTCCTAACTCATCTGGGAGAGGAACGGGAAGCGGTAAAAGCTTCTCCAGAGTTTGCGGAATCGCATAGCCATCCAAGAGTTCTTGACACTTGACGACCATGTACCGCCGCGTGGACTTGGGAGACAAAATGGCCGCCATTCACTTTGGCACGTGTGTTCGGTTATACGAATGGCGGCTACCCAGGGAAAGCACTTGAACAAATTGTTCCTTTTGAAGTTAACAAGCCAGGTGTGGTCGGCGTTCGAAGGGTATAAAAGATCTTTCATTCGGCTCACGAATAGGAGTTTATGGAGAGGTTCGCGAAACTTGGGAAACCGAAGGGGATAGTATAAGGTGCGCCACAGCCTAGATAACTAAAATAAAACCCTGGTCGAATAGAACAGATTTCTCCTCAACTATTTTTACATAAGTGGTGGATATTAGACCGAAAAGAGGTGACCACCAGATATAAATGTCGGTTCACTTGTTCTCACAGTCTCCAGCATAGGTAAGAAGTGCGACCCGTATAGAAGAGGGGGACCGGATTAAGCACAATAAATGTTGTTTGTTTTAAAACGGTGTTCGTAGAATAGAAATCATAATATGGAGGAGTTCAGCAGTTGTTTTAATAGTAGCTATAATGTATTTAGTTTTTATTGTCATGATAATAAAAACGATTCACTTTGCTATTTCGCATCACCATATTAAACGAGTTCTCTAGATTTACAGTTTAATTAATTATTTTTTTTTAAAATTTTTTCTTTGAAGAATGAAATGTGTTTGGCGACACAGCAACTCTCCAGCCAACTCCTTGCCTATGAAAAACAGGTAACTGTGCATTCCACACCCATGATTCATTCATTACTTCTAGATCTAGGATGTCGCTTGTTAATTGAAAGTGGGAGTTTTATTACAGAATCCTTTTTATATTTTCAAAGAACACCTGTGTGTTGCTTATTCAACTCTGCTCCTAATGGCAGACAAAACGGTCAAGACTAGAAATCTAGTTACATTTTAAAATCCCTGACCTTTTTATTATCCATTTATCCTTTTTGTCTTCGCATTGTGTAAAGAATCACTTTACGTTTGCCAGGAAACCATATCCCAAACGTGTGATCAGACCCTAATGATTGTCTGGCAACCAATTCAGTGGCCAGCACTCAGTCGCTAGTTGTGGATAGATTAAGATGCATGATTCTCCTGATAGATTTGTTTATTTTGAGAGGTGTGTGTTTTTATTTATTTTGTAGCTCATTCATATAGCTTATATTTTGTTGTATAATAAAAAAAATAAAAATAAAAAAAAACGTTAAAGGACCACTTAAGTGCCAGGAAAACATACTCGTTTTCCTGGCACTATAGTGCCCTGAGGGTGCTCCCACCCTCAGGGACCCCCTCCCGCCCGGCTCTGGAAGGGGGAAAGGGTTAAAAACTTACCTTTTTCCAGCGCTGGGCGGGGAGCTCTCCTCCTCCTATCCTCCTCCTGGGCTGAATGCGCACGCGCGGCAAGAGCTGCGCGCGCATTCAGCCCGTCGCATAGGAAAGCATTTACAATGCTTTCCTATGGACGCTTGCGTGCTCTCACTGTGAAAATCACAGTGAGAAGCACGCAAGCGCCTCTAGTGGCTGTCAATGAGACAGCCACTAGAGGAAATAGGGGGAAGGCTTAACACATTCATAAACATAGCAGTTTCTCTGAAACTGCTATGTTTATAAAAAAAAAAATGGGTTAACCCTAGAAGGACCAGGCACCCAGACCACTTCATTAAGCTGAAGTGGTCTGGGTGCCTAGAGTGGTCCTTTAAGTAAATTTCAAAAGAATAATCATTTTGCTTCTTTATTTCTTGTTTTTAATGCAATATGCTAAGTGGTTATAGTCCCAGGAGTGCATTGACTCCCCCCATTGCAAGCCATTTTAGAATGGTTTAAAGGACCACTCTAGGCACCCAGACCACTTCAGCTTAATGAAGTGGTCTGGGTGCCAGGTCCCTCTAGGGTTAACCCCTCTCATTGACAGCCGCTAGAGGCGCTTGCGTGATTCTCACTGTGAAAATCAGTGAGAAGACACAAGCGTCCATAGGAAATCATTGTAAATGCTTTCCTATGAGACCGGCTGAATGCGAGCACAGCTCTTGCCACGCATGCAAATTCAGCCGAAGAGGCAGAGAGGAGGAGGAGAGCTCCCCGTCCGGCGCTGGAAAAAAGGTACGTTTTAACCCTTTCCCCCTTCCAGAGCCGAGCGGGAGGGAGACCCTGAGGGTGGGGGCACCCTCAGGGCACTATAGTGCCAGGAAAACAAGTGTTTTCCTGGCACTATAGTGGTCCTTTAAATTCTTATCTTGAGCCCTCAGAGTACATATCCATGCCTCCACTACCTTGGCCAGGGAACTGGAAGCTGAGTCAGGCAGTACAGAGCAGAGCATGATGTTCTTAGAAGAATGTGCTATCCCTGCCGTACAGAGTTTCACTCAGGAGAGCTTACGGTTGCTACTAAGGAGGAGCTTTAGGCTTTATGGCTGAGGTAATGGAGGCACCACCCGGCAAACCCCAGGTAAGCGGTCAAACCGCCATACAGTATTTAACACCTGAAAGTAGATGGCACCTGGGCACTCTTGGCACCATAATCACCAAGTTGTGCTGTGGTGGTTATGCTAGGTGTGTTCCTTTACTTTAAAAGCAAAACCTGCAAAGTGACAGTGCTGCTTGAACATGTATGGTGTTGCTAGGGTGTGACTAAAATTCAGAATACTCTGTAAGACTCTAACCCCGCTTTCTCAATATTCTGATTTGTAGAACTTTGCATTGGGAAAAGGCGATGAAGAAGTGATCTCTACTCTACAATATTTTGCAAATGTGATTGATGAGGTTGGTACATTTAATGCATTTGACCGAGGTTTATCTATACAGATTTCCATTTATACATTAATATACAAATGTTGTTGTGGGCTATCAGCGTACCGTGGTTTGTAAAATGCACAAATGGACTTTTCACTCCAGTGTGACTTGTCAGGAATTCATAGTGCCTTGCAAACTTAAGACCAAAATAGCTGAACTCATAACATGGCTGACTATTTATTTTGGACACAAATGTGACAATCACTTTGAATTTCTCAATTAAAAAGAATTGTGCTGAGAAATCTACCTAAAACCATGTCAACAACACTAGAATACTGGAGATTGTTTTGTGTTTTTTTTTGTTTTTTTTTTTTTTAAATTTATTTTACTAAAAATATCATGACCACTACAACCCATAGTAGGGGTTATAATACTCTCCTGCCCAGTTCCCAGGTAATGAGGCAAACTGTCTTGTAATGGTTTGCCCTCTTATCTTGGTCTCTGCCAGGGTGCAAGTCTCCTGGAATAGCCGGGTGATGAGGTGCAGAAGCTGGAACCCTAGCCAGTCGCCATTCATTTGCTGAGCATGTCAGCTGACCTCTCTCAGCCACAGAACGGCACACTGCGCAAAAGCATTTAACTCTAGTTCCGGGCTGGATGATGACGCTGTTGGAGGTGGAGTTACACCTCTGGCAGCCAGTGTATTAAAGTTGGTATACAGGCACCGTGATCACTTCAAATGACTAGAGTAACCAATTAACATTTATTTGCCTCTAGGATGTTTTTACAGAATACTGATAAAATGACAATTATAGCCTCCATTTAAAAAAACTTTTTTGATAATTTTTTTTTCTTTTCTTACAGCAGGAGTGATACTTTTGACCTACTGCTAGCATATCATTTGACATGCTATACATGTGAAGTCTGGTTTCGGGCTGAGGTTTTAACCCCTTAAAGACACATGACATGTGTGACATGTCATGATTCCCTTTTATTCCAGAAGTTTGGTCCTTAAGGGGTTAAAGAGACACGAAGTTAAAAAAAAGTGCTTAATGGAGTGGTTTTGGTGTATAGATAATGCCCCTGCAGTCTAACTGGTCACATTTATGATTTAATTAATTTGATTTATGCATCCTTGCGTGTAACCTACAGTCTCCCTACACACTTCTTGTAAAGAGATCTAATTTTTAAACTTCATTTATTAAACCATGTGTTTTGCTCTAATAACTTGCTAGACTCTGCAGGAGCCTGCTGTGTGATTAAACCTCAAGTTAGAGAGCAAGAGAAAAACATCTACATTAAATACACTGTGCTCTGATTGGGGGAAAAATATCTTGTTGAAGTGGTCTCTGTGCAATGTCCCTGTCCCCTTATGCCTTCAATGTTAATCAATGCAGCTTCTGAGAAACTGCCATCATTTAGTTGCAGGGTTAAGACTGCCTCTGGTGGCCATCAGACAGCCACTATAGGTGCTTCCTGCTTGCTAGGTCGTCTAACTGATGCTGGACCTCCTCGCACTGTGCATGAGGACATCCAGCATCACTTGAAATTCCCCTAGGAAAGCATGGATTCGATTTGCTATGAGGAAGGCCTAATGCGATTCCAGTGCTTGCCGAACATGCAAATTGGGCCCCCTGCCCTGGTGTCGGAGGAGGCGGAGCGCAGTCCTAGCCCCCGAGGGATAAATAGAGCTCCATTAGTTCAACCATAATACTTTGTTGGCTGTTTTACAGATCTTGTTGTTGGATATGAATATAATGGCCGTTCTGACCTTCTCTTGCAGCTCAATGTCCTTCACACAGAACTTGCAAAACAGCTTGCTGACACTATGGTATTGCCTCTAATACAGTTCCGTGAAAAAGACCTGACCGGTAAGGAGGTGTATACCGGTAAATGTACTTTAATTCTGTTAAATTAGAAAATGTTACTCTAAGGACCACTCAACAGGGGAAAAAGAAACCAATCATTTAGTAGAAATAACGCCAATGAAAAAATGCAAGTATATTCTCCTACATGTTATCATTAGTGGTATAAATCTACAAAAAACTCCAAAAGCTCCAGATAATCTGACTTTATTTTTTTTTTTTTTTCCCAGCCTTGAGAAGCCTCTGATTCGTTAGTAGTTCCATCACTGATTTACCACACAGCCATTTTTGTTGTGCATTTATCAGTTACCAAGAGACACATTTTAAGTGATGCCATGGGGCACAGTTGAGTCTCGTTGTGTTAATGTTCTATTTATTACTATTTCAACTCGCTCCCTATCATTTAAAATAAATATTTAATTTATTAATTCTTGATCAACTTTGTGCTGAAGTGGTCCCTATATTAATTCATAGTATATTTAAAATGTAAAATAAGGAATGTAATCTAGTATGGTGAATGCCATTTTAAGAGGACAAAGTATATCTATTTTTCTTCTCCAATCAAATGGGTCATAGACATAGCACCAGTAATGGTTTTGTCAGAGTGAAGTTATGTGATTTTTATTTTTATTTTGTTTGTTTATTTTTGCCTTAATGTGTCAATTTTTGTTTTGCAGAAGTAAGCACATTAAAAGATCTTTTTCTCCTTGCTAGCAATGGTATGTTTACTTCATATACAAAATAATCCATTCACTGATCCATCTCTACTAAGCAATTTTGAAGAGCTTTACATTTTTTATTTTAAAGGGACACTATAGTCACCAAAACAACTTTAGCTTAATGAAACAGTTTTGAAGTGTAGATCATACCCCTGAAGTCGCACTGCTCAATCCTCTGCCATTAGAAGTTAAATCACTTTGTTTATGCAGCTCGAGTCACACCACCCCTGCATGTGACTTGCACAGCCTTCCTAAACACTTCCTGTAAAGAGTCATCTAATGTTTACACTTTCTTTATTGTAAATTGTTTAATTTAAAATATATTATCTCCTGCTCTCTTAAAAGCTTGCTAGACACTGCAAGAGCCTCCTGTGTGTAATTAAAGTTCAACTTATAGAGCAGAAGATAAAAACTTTTAAAGTAAGTTACATCTGATTGAAAGTGAAACCAATTTTGTTTTCATGCAGGCTCTGTCAGTCACAGCCAGGGGAGGTGTGGCTAAGGCTGCATAAACAGAAACAAAAGTGATTTAACTCCTAAATGGCAGAGAATTGAGCAGTGAAACTGTAGTGGCATGATCTATACACTAAACCTGTTTCATTAAACTAAAGTTGTTTTGGTGACCGTAGTGTCCCTTTAAATAGAATTGCATTGACTGTTTATACCTGTGAATCCTAATTTCTGAGCTGGGAACCAAAACACTGATTGCTCTTTTTAGAGGATTGCCATTGGCCATTTCAAAGAAAATCTCTGTTTGTGAATTGCCAGGCCTGACTTGCCTAAATAAATTTGGTCCTTTGTTGGACAATGGGAAGACTCTAGATGTTTATCTGCTGAACTAATTCTGAAAGTCACGTAGTTGATTTTACAATTCGATAATGGTTTGTCAAGTTAAAATTGCATACATAATTTTTCTCCCAGTCCAAAGAAGGTTAAGCAGTCAGTTTATACTTTTGCTTTTTTTTTATTTTCTTTTTTTTTTTCTAGAACATGATTTGTCTATGGCAAAGCACAGCAGGCTACCAAAAAAGAGAGAGAATGAAAAGGCAAGTCCTTGGACCTATAAAATGACTTTTACTGGAATGGTCCCAAATGATCCTGACCCCTTCAGCTCTCACAACTGTGCAGGTTTTTTTGGATCTCAAAGTCCACGCTAACATCACTGACACATGTAAATTCAGATAATCCAAATCTGAAATGAAATCAAATTTAATTTTTTTTTAATTTTTTTTACTACATAAATACAGAGACACTCGTATTCTGATTCCGTAAAACCGTTGTCTCCTGGTATTTGTAAAGCTACTCAGCTACTTTATGGCCAAGTTCATCCATGGCTTATTTTAGTGATATTCTCTATATCTGTATAAACTGCGACTGCAAAGTATAGATTTCAGAATGCTTCCGTTTTTTTGCCGCCACATGTTTGAGTTTTCTGTTTTTATTTACTCTTTCTGGATGAGCAGACGTGTGTTCTTATAACAGTTTTATTATTCAAAGTTGCACTAGAGATCATTTTAATTGATACGGCAGTGATGGCTTGTTTTTGCACCCTAGATGTTTGTGATAATTTTTTAGGCCAGCAGAACACTGGGGAAATTACATTTACAAATGGCTGTGGTGCCAGGGTTTGACTTTAGTGATATTGAAGGTCTGTTCCGCAAATCCTGTCTTTTTTCCTTCTCTAAACATTAAACCAAATCTGGAAGCCACTACCAGTAATGGGCATTTATGAGGAGGATTTTACTAGTCTCTATAATCTTTCTTTGACTTTTGAGTTTATATTAGCTCTGTAAAAGGAATCTAGAATAACCTGAATTGCTGTTGAATGACTCAGAAAATTTCCTTCATGTCTTTTTCGTTGAACATTGGAAAAAAATTTTTTTGAATTTAATTTTATTTCTTTAATTAAAAATTTCATAAATTTGGTAGAATAAATCTAATATTTGACCAAATTGCATCCATGTGGGTAGAACCCTTCAGGCCATCTTTGACTTGTTCTAACGCTTCCATTCCAGTTGAAGGCTGAGATTGCGAAAGAGGTGGCCAGTGCGAGGCGCAAACAGCATCTATCATCCCTCCAGTACTACAGTGCCTTAAATGCTCTTCAATACCGAAAGAGGACGGCAATGCTTGATCCTATCCTTGGATACACTCAAGGACAGGTACAGCTTTACTCCATTATTCTATGATGAGAATTTACTGCTTTAAATTAATTCTATTTGGAGGAAAACATTGAAACAAAATATATATTTGGTAGATCTGTAATATCTGCAGCATATTCTTAATTTATTTTATTATAGGGACATTAAGGGTTTAGAGTTCCTTTCTACGATTCTCATTTGTTGCTGTGCTGTTGTCATTGCATTGACAATAAAATAGGCACTGCACATTCACATTAAATGTAATTCATTCCTTGATTCTGTGACCTTTTTAAAGGTGTCCAGTACTGTACAATGTAATACAGTGCTATATTTCACAGTTCTCCATGTGAACTATTTTTTTGAGGAGGTGGGAAAAATTTACTTTTCGTGCTTTTAATGTTTACCTTTCTTATTTTTCTCTAGATTACATTTTTAAAGAAAGGATCTGAAATGTTTTCTAGAAAAATGGATGATTTTCTATCCTCCGTATCAAGTATGATTCAACGGTACAGTACGCACATTGTGGGGGTGCTTTTTTTAACTTTATTTTTTATTTATTTATTTTTTTACGGTTTATCTAAATCCCGCTAGCATGGCTTCAGTACAACTTTCTCTTCCTGGTTTGGTCAGCCTACATTGATACACTTACTTCCAATACCCAGACTGGCTTCCTTTCACTGCCTTTGTTTTATTTGCTAAGCTTTACCTACTGACTCTACCTTCTAGATCAGATGCAGATTGGAACTACATTTCCCATGATGCTCATGTGGGATTATTATTCTCCATACGCTGAACTAAGCTGCTAATGTATTGTAGTCATACCGGTTTTAAAGGGACACTAGTCATCAAGATAACTTTAGCTTAATGAAGCTGTTTGTGTGTATAGATCATGCCTCTCACTACTCATTTCTCTGCCATTTAGGAGTTAAATCACTACTGTTTCTGTTTATGCAGCCCTGGTCACACCTTCCCTGGCTGTGACTCATGCATTCTGCATGGAAAAAAAAACTCTTCACTTTCAATCAGTAGCTTAATTTATCTCCTGCTCTCTCAATTGAACTTTTATTTAAGGCTATATTCTGGAGGCTCCTGCTGGGTCTAGAAAGCTATTCATAGAGTAGTAGACAAGAATTCTAAATTAAACTATATTCCCAATAAAGTGTAAACATTAGATGACTATTTACAGGAAGTATTCAGGTAGGCTGTGTAAGTCACATGCAGGAAGGTGTGGCTGGGTCTGTATAAAAAAAGTGATTTAACTAACTCCTAAATGGCAGAAAAATTAGCAGTGAGACTTCAAGGGCATGTTCTATAAACCAAAACTGCTTTATTAGGCTAAAGCTGTTTTAGCGACTATTGTGTCCCTTTAATAATCGGATGCTATTTGTTGAGTCCCTTCTTGCCTGCAGCATACATATCTGATGTATTTCTGTAATCTATTTGTAATGCATATATAATAATAATAATAATGGTGGTTTTTATTTTGTTTTTAGTAATGAAAGACTTTATTTGTCTTGTAGGATACAAAAGGAGCTGGATACAGAAGCTGAAGCCATGAGACTCACCCAGCAGGAGTTGCTGTCGGGGAGCGATTTACTATATACCCCGGACTATGATGTGGCCAGTCCTGTTATTAACAGAAACCTTATACAGAAGGCTGGCTATCTCAACATGAGAGTGTGAGCACAATGCATGTATCTTAGCAGCCCAGATATTTGTGCTCTACATAATTCCTAATGGCTATCTGAAAGTTGGGTAGACATCTGGGCTGCCTAGTCATTACTGCTTGTACAGTTTATACTTACAGGACACAAGCTGATCTTTCTCTTTTTTTTTTTTTTTCTCTCTTCAATTTGACCATTTTTATTGATGTTCAGGTTACGGCATGTTTGTCATATCTGGGCTCAGCAAATATTGACATGGGTTATTACATTCATCATCAATGTGCATAGTCAAAGTACACCGTTAAAATACAAAATCAAAATACAGAATCAAGACCCAAGGTGTATAGGTATTTAGTCCTATCCTATTCGAGGCATGTCTGGGAGCCAATAGCTGTGGAATACTAGAAGAAGCCCCTGATGTCACAGTGTGTATGGTGACCTAGTTTTCCATGCGTGTAAGCTGTTGGGCCCCAGGTATATGTTGTGCGTTTCGTAAGTTCCGCAAGTCCGGAGTCTCATCCCTATGTGGTGAAGTAGCTCCTTTTCATAATTACCGAACCTTGATACCCCTCTATCCTTGTTTGGTCTTTTGAACTCTGTTGTGCATCCCATGTGTCATCCCTCTATCTATGGTCTTAGTTAGTCTTTGTGATGCCCTTGCCTCAGGGAAGATCCTCCCTAGCTTTCCCTCGCATCAGATTTTCACTCTGGTGATTAAAAACCAAAGGATGTAGAAAGAACGAAGTCTAACTGTGTACAAGGATTAAGCCGATCTTTTAAGAATCATTGTTGTTTTCACAGCCATAATCTATGTAACATTGCTCTCCTTTATAACGTGAGTCGAGACAGTCTTAAAGTGGAATTTCCACTTGTCTGGAAGTGACAGTTCTTCATTGCCCTTACCCCAATATATGCTATTGAAGCAAGGGTAAGCAGAGCTGTAGAGACCAGTATAAAATTTGCTTCCATGAGCAGCACTTCTGTGTTCCGGGCGATATCATTGGCCTATGATGCTCCAGACACGCTCAGATGGCTGTACCACCAGGATGTCCAGTGATACCATGATGATTTAACAGGCTTATTTGCTTAGGGGTGAATTTTAAATTTACTAGAAAAATCTTATAAGTCAGCAGTGCTTTCACTTTGGCTGTACTGTGCCTTTAAATTGACATTTTCTTTACATTTTCACTTTAGTGAATAACTCTGTAAAAGAAATCAGAAAACCATTTGAAATAATATGGCGTAAATCGTAGCTTCTAGTTTGATGCTGGGTTGTGCAAAAAATGTGACATTTCCATCTTAAATCAACACACTAACATATGCTTTACATTTTTTGCTGTGCTCTAGGAAAACAAACACATTTCCCATGCATCTTCTGATAAACCAGTTTTTATAAAATAAAAAATTTTTTTTATTGAATTTAGTGTTTTTTTTTTTTTTAATACATTTTAAACTACATTTCCATTCGCTCCTCTGTAGTAAAACTGGACTGGTGACCACATCCTGGGAGAGATTGTACTTCTTCACTCAAGGTGGGAACCTGATGTGTCAACATCGAGGGGAAGTAGCCGGGGGCCTGATTCAGGACTTGGACAATTGCTCCGTCATGGCCGTAGACTGTGAAGACAGACGGTATTGTTTCCAAATCACTGCCCCGAACGGCAAATCGTAAGTGCTGTAGGTGTTGGGTTTCCTGATAGCTGATAATGTACATTTGGGCAATACATTCTGGCCTCTGTTTGCTTTACAGTTTATTTGATATGTCTGACAGATGTTCTGAGTGTCTGTATCAGTACACGTGTTGTTGACTTTTTGGGGAGTGTTATTTGCACTTATTCTTGCTGCTTTGCCATATGGTGACTGTTCACCACCTTATGAGTCACAGAGCTTGGATTCTGTTCCATACTAAAAAAAAATCTAGAATCCAGGTGAATTTTACCACTTAATTTTTTTTAATTTTTTTTTTAATTATATTTAAGTTAATAAATACATATCTATAACTCTCTCTCTTCATGGGTGCATTTATATAAAATGGTCCCTAAGTGTTATGTAATGGTGAAGCATGCATTCTAGTACCCAGTTGCCTTTCCTCCATAACAAGTAGTCAAACCATTTGAGAACAGTTTGACTTTTTACCTGGGTCCGTCGGGTGATGCTCCCCGCCACTCTGTAGCCTTCACACTTCTTTCAGTTTATTATTCTCACCGAGACCTGCACCGCCTGGCTAAGCACAGATCTGAGCTCATCCAACTGGAATAGGGACCTGTTCTAAAATGGTTTGACTACTTTCATTTTGGGGTGGAGGTGTCGCCAAGATTGGTGGAAGTTGCACTCCTGGAAAGTATCTTGTATTTGTGGTGCTGTCGTTAATTCAGCCCCTCTTTCTTCACTGATCTGTCAGGAGTTGCACCACCTCCTCGGCTCTTTTCCTGGGATATCTGTATCGGGAGAGTAGCTGAACTAATGGCTGCCGATTTCTGCTGTCCCCAAGACTTCCCCTAGTTTCTGGAACAGTGAAAACATCACTCCATATACAAAAGGACACTTGAAAACATGTTTAAAATAATGGGAATGTTATGTAATTATATTCACCATCCCCAGCTCTTGCAAACTCGATTTTCCTTCCAAATTTTAAGACCTTGTGTATAAGTGAGACTTGCACAATATAGTGGTGTCAGCAGATGGGCCAAGCTTGGGGTGACCAGAGATCACAATTTTTTTTCCAATATTTTAGCTAGTTTAACACAGTGGGTACGGGGTGGCACCCAAAGACTCTTTGCTCCAGAACTACAACGCGCTGCAGTGGTTATGGTGCTCAGATTGACTAGCTTTATATTAGGTTCTTGACATGACTACTCCCTTGCACTGCACACTATATATATTTTTTTCTGATTTATGACTAGCCCAGGAAAAATCAATGCTATTATTTACTCCGAATTTGTCTTTTGATCTTTGTTTTGATCACTAGTGCAAGGTCTGGATTCTCCTCTCTATAGAGATATTTAGATGTGTATATATCTAGATATTTTGCACTTATTCTGTATCAAGATTATGTCAATTTAGGGATAGAAAATCTTTTGAAGGATGGTTTGTCCCATTCTTTAATAAAGTAGCGGGGGTTTTTTTGTTTGGTTTTTGTGCATTATTATTACTAGTACCATAATTTACATATTTTAATTATTATTTTATTTTTTATTTTATTTTTTTAATATATATATTTTTTTTTTGTAGGAGTCTTATCCTCCAGGCTGAAGGAAAACGGGAATATGAAGAGGTAATTTTATGACCTGCTGATATTGTAGTTGTGCAAGGAAGGGGTTTCCAAAGGCACATATCTGGTAGTTGTAGTGCAATAACTCCCATGATGTTTAACCCGCATTAAAAGAACACTCTCACCCCCAATACAGAGGGAATAGCACAGCAGTATATCAATTCAAAATGTTATGGTCTTCCATAAGAATTACAGTGATCAATAAATAAAATTGTTAAAGGGTATTTGCCTTCCACTGTCTGCAATGACAAACCATTTATTAAACCAAACATTAAGTCCTTTCATGTCATTTTCAGTGGATTTCTACTATCAACAATATTTCCAGACAGATCTATTTAACAGATAACCCAGAGGTATTTGTTCTAACCTATCCTGTTTTCATTTGTGTTCCTGAGCCCTAATCCAGATGTTTAAGGTTTCGATTTGATTCTAATTTCTTCTAGGCCGTGGCCATCAAATTAAACCAGACTGCAATGGAGGCAGTCACCCCCATCACCAGCTTTGAAAAGAGATCTGAAAGTTCACAGCCCAGGTAGCTACCTCTACATGTCACACTTTCTCAGAGTGCCAAGTTGTGTCATTTAAGGATTCATTAAACCATGAATTTCATTATTCATTAAACAAGGAGGAGTAGTAACTTGGTAATTGACTTACAAAGTTAGGGTCAAAAATAGACCAGATGAAGAGGGGAAAACATACCTGAAAATGTTTACTCTATTGGGTGGACGATTGATCCTGAGAGCTTCTTTCTCATAGGGAAACATTGGTTTTATGTAAGGTTCAGACATGAGGCTCAATTTATTAATTTATTTATTTTTTCCTACAACAAAGCGTCCATGGACCACTTTAATCTCTAGATTTCATACATGGATTGTTTAAACACTTGTTTAAAACTTCTTGTTTATATAACGTATACTATATAAGAAATTCTGACATTGGACGTGGATAAAATAAAGTATTAACGGTGGTGGGAAAGATTTCGTGAAAAATAGTATGGGGTGTAAGGTACAGATGATAATGTCAATGTTCGCGATTTGTGGGGGGCGGTCAATGGCAATAGAAGGTAAGGAAACTGTATCTAGAAGCAGAGTAAATCTTTTAAAGTGAGTAATCCCACCAGAGTCGGTGCATTGTATATATCAAGGTTAATAAAGCGTATCTGCTACATGAACTGAATGGTCATTATTCTGATGAACCATGTGTTCGGGAGAGCATTTCCAGAAGTTGAACGTTACTGTTATTGTTTATTTCAAGTCATGTCTCCAGTGAGACTATAAAGCCTGTGGTACAAAATGAGAGCCATCGCCAGCCAGCTGAAGAACCTGTACATGAAACTGAGCCCGAACAGTTAATAGCCCCTGGAACACCCATTCAGTTTGACATCGTTCTGCCGGCCTCGGAGTTCCAGGACCAGAACCGAAGCAGCAGGTAACCTAGCTTCCACATCTCTGGTTGTTTGCAGAGACTGATAGTGAATAGTGATGTCCCGAACGGTTCGCCGCGGACTCATCATTGAGTAAACTTTGACCCTGTACCTCACAGTCAGCAGACACATTCCAGCCAATCAGCAGCAGACCCTCCCACCTCCTGGATAGCTCACTAAGAATGCAGCTTCAAAATGGATGCTGTCCAGGAGGTGGGAGGGTCTGGGAGGGAGGGTCTGCTGCTGAGTGGCTGGAATGTGTCTGCTGACTGTGAAGTACAGGGTCAAAGTTTACTCAATGATGAGTCCGCGGCCGACCGTTCGTGGTCGAACCGTTCGGGACATCACTAATGGTGAAGTGTCGCTGAAATCAACTGCATTGTGAATTTCTTTTTTTAGTTTCTTCAAGAAGCTAAAATGATTGATGCATTATATAAATAATACATAGTGTATAAAGAAGTGTACTATGGAGGGCAAACTCAATATTTCAAAGAGTAGCTTGATATCGGTTTCCTTAGTTAAAATTATTTATTATTATTATTATGATATTTATAGAGCGCCGTCAAATTCCGCAGCGCTTTACAATGGGTGGACGAACAGACATGTAGTTGTAACTAGACAAGTTGGACACACAGGAACAGAGGGGTTGAGGGCCCTGCTCAGTGGGGTAAAATGACACAAAAAGGTAAGGATAGTATTAGACTAATGACAGTTGCAGAAGAGGAATCCATGATGATGTAAAGTAAACCTCAATTAAGTTGTACGTAACTGGAGCATATAATATTCGAGCACAAAATCCTAAAACAAATCTATATTAAATTATAGTGAAATAGTTATGGGTCTGTGTGGTATGAATAAATGCTATAAACCACCTGAGTGGGGACCCCTTACACCACTCTAAAAAAAATCATATTACATGCAATAGGTGGAGTATATGTCTCTTGTTTCTATAAAGAAAAATATAACATAGTATTGTTTACATGGTTAGAAATGTCTGATACAAATTGTATTATTCACAAATAGAGTTAAATCTTAGCATATGGCTCGCATGGGCAGCGCAGTGAGACGAACAGGATGTCTCCATCCTTCCTCTGGCTGATCCTTGTTAGATCTGTGAGATGCTAGAATAATGAATCGAGAGATTTCCTTGTAGAATTAAAAAAAATAAAATATATATATAAACAAAGTGAAATATAGAGGAACTAGATGGATACACTCCAATAGTCTAATCACAATCTAGTGCTTGTAGATCCAATCTGCTTTTCGCCCTATGGTGGGGGCTTCCTCAGTCGGCACCATAGGGCAAAATGCGTATTGGTTCTACAAGAGAACTTGACAAGCACTAGATTTTGAGCAGACTTTCAACTTTGGCTGTTAATAACCAAGCACTACTTAGTAGATCTATCCCCTATGTATTTTAATAATTTTAATTATGTGTGTGCATATATATATATATTATACACTTTTATTTATTTTTTATTGGTGGTCTATATAAAAACCACTTGCATAGGCTTCAGAATATAGGTCTGCAGCTTTTGCAAGCCCTCTCCTTCTAACTCCGCCCACATTTTCTGCTGCTGTACAATCAGACTTTCCAATGCAGCTCGATAAGAAGTCTTTGCAAGGCAAGTGCTCAGGGCTGCCTCTAGACCAGTGGTTCCCAACCCAGTCCTCAAGTACCCCGTAACAGTCCAGGATTTAGGGATTAATCCGTTGTCTAAGGTGTTTTTAAAATAAGGGGGGAAAAACACTTTAGACACCGCAGGGTAATCCCTAAATCCTGGTCAGGTAGGGGTTATTTGAGGACTGGGTTGGGAACCACTGCCAGGGCTTCCATCAGAAATTTTGGGGCCCCTGACACAGCTCAAGGTCTGGGCCCCCCGGTGCCTGCACCCGAGTCCGCTTCTCAGTAAGTTGCCCCGAGTCCGCCCACAGGGATGCAGTGTCTTTACTGATTCTGGTGTGTGTGTGTATAGTGGATGTAGAATGGGTGTAGTGGATGCGGTGTGTATAGTGGATGCAGATTGTACATTTGTGTAATATATGAGGTGTATGGATGTAGTGTGTGTTTATAGTGAATGCAGAGTGTGTTTGTGTAGTGGATGTATTGTTTGTGTGTATTAAATGCGATGTGTATAGTGAATGCAGAGTGTGTGTCTGTGTCTTTGTGTAGTCGATGTAGTGTGTGTATAGTGACTACATAGTGTGTGTTTGTGTAAGTAATGTGTGTGTATAGTGACTGCAGACTGTGTGTTTTGTATAGTGTGTGTGTGTGTGTGTGTGTGTGTGTAGCGACTGCAGAGTGTATGTTTGTGTAAGGATGTAGTGTGTGTGTGTGTGTGTGTGTGTGCAGGAAGTGCATCTAGAGCATTTGGCAATCCGGGCGGATCCTGTGCTTGCACCCCCACCCACCCCCCAAAAAACCTGTAAAAATAGCCATTAACGAACTTTGCAAAACCGCTGTCAGCCCCCTCCTATAAAACTCTGTGTAATTGCCCTTCGTTTACAAACCCCAACCCCCTTCCACAAACCCCCTGCTTATCCCCCCTTATAAAGACTCCTGTCCCAATACAAAACCCCCGCCCCCTTCTACAAAATCCCTGCAGCCCCACACACACATTTACAGACACAGTCACACACTCAGTTACAGGCAGACAGTCACATACAGTCACAGGCAGACAGTCACACATACACATTTCCTCCGTGCGGCCAGTTTATCAGCTGTTTGCTTGTGTGAGCTGTACTGGCCGCACGGCATCCTAACTACCATGGGACACTGTGCGGCCACAGCTCACACAGCCCCCTCCAGCCAGGGCCGGTGCAAGGATTTTTGCCACCCTAGGCAAAAGTAAAGTTTGCCGCCCCCCCCCATGTGACATCACAATGCCCCACCCATATGATATGCCATGTTAACTAACACCAGTGCTGCAGTGCCGCCGTGTTTACATTAAAAGGCCTGTAGGGACAGGCTATAGACACCAGAACCACTACATTAAGCTGAAGTGGTTCTGGGGACTATAGTGTTTCTTTAATGTGAGGTAAATTAGAGCTTAGTGCCACGAATAATATACTAGATTGCCTACTTACAACCAGATGGGGATGATGATGGGCTAGCTGCAGTCTGGCTCCACTGGTCTGGTGCAGAACAGGCTCTCTGGAGGCGGTTTGTAACTGTGGTCACAAAAATCAATGTTCTGGGAGAACGGGAAGCAGCTCCATTTTTTTGGGGGGCCCTTTACACAGCTCAAGGTCTGGGTCCCAGGGTCCACCTTCATGTTCCACCAATGAGTTTGTTCACAAGGGGTGGAGTGTGTAGGGGATGTCCTGATATGTGTGTAAGGAATGCATTGTGTGAAATTGTGTTTGTATGTGTAAGGGCTGCAAGGTGTGTTTCTGTGTATGTACGGGATGCATTGAGTGTGTGTAAGGGGTGCATTGAGTGTGTGTAATGAATGCATTGCGTGTTTCTGTGTGTGTAAGTGATGCATTGTGTGAAACGGTTGCATTGCTTGTGTATGTGTGTGTCTGTGTGTGTAATGCAGTGTGTGTAATGCATTGTGTGTTTTTCTGTGTGCAAGGGGTGCATTGTGTGTGATGAATGTCAATCTCTCCCCCCCCCCTTCAATTTACTTATCCCCCCTCCCAATTTCTTTCTTTATCCCCCTCTCCAATTTCCTTCTCCCCTCTCCCAATTTCTTTCTTTACCCCCCTCCAATTTCCTTCTCCCCCTCCCAATTTCTTTCTTTATTCCGCCTCCCCAATCTTTCTTTATCCCCCCTCTCAATTTCCTTCTCCCCCCCTCAAATTTCTTTCTTTATCCCCCTCCCAACCTTTCTTTATCCCCCCTCCCAATTTCCTTATCCCCCCCTCTCATTTCTGTCTTATCCCCCCCTCCCAATCATATTTATCTCCCCCCCTCCCAATTTCCTTATCCCCCCTCCCAATCTTTATTTATCCCCCTCCCAATCTTTATTTATCTCCCCTCTCCCAATTTCCTTTTCCCCCTCTCCCAATCTTTCTTTATCCCCCTCCCAATCTTTATTTATCCCCCCTCCCAATCTTTATTTATCCCCCCTCCCAATTTCCTTATCCCCCTCCCAATCTTTCTTTATCCCCCTCCCAATCTTTAT